>APFE031145524.1:509-60167 GCA_000404065.3 Pinus taeda
GGTTCCACCCCCTTTCCCTGCTTTAGGCCTGTTAACATATTTCCACAATGGGGTTTGGTCTTGTTTAGTTTTTTGAGAGTCATGTTCACCCTCCTTCAGCTCCTCCTCACCGGGGTCTTCATCAAATCCACTTTCTCCAGCTTCTTCATCCCCCTCTTCATTTTGGCCCCTCCGTTTCCTACTCTCCAGCACCATAATAACCAGAAAAGGGACCAAGAAGAAGAAAATGCCAAGAAATATAACCAGGTTCATGATGTTTGATATTTGTAGGCTTTTGAATCTGCAAAATTTAATGGGAATGGGAATGAGAAAATTAATTTAATTTATTTAGATTCATGATTCATTTACTAAATAAGTTATACATTTACTAAATTACTAACTAAACTAAACTAAATTACTAAATTACTAAGTAACTAAAGTTTAAACTACTAAATTACTAAGTTACTAACCTCCTTGCAGGCTTGCTCCTTGCTCCTCGGCGCTCGCTCCTCGCTCCTCCTTACTCCTTTGCACAATCTCCTTGGCTCTTCTCAACTCATTCAAGTCACAATGAAATAAATGCCCCCAAGCCCTTTTAAAACAATTTTTTTTTTTTGAAATTAATTTTTTTTTGTTGGCGTATGTGAATTTTTTTCGCGCTTTTCACTCACGGCGGCGCGCACATCTATCTCAGAGCGAAAATTAAAAGCTTGGGAGCGATCACTCCCTGATTGCTCCTGGGCTTCAATTTTCGCTCCGGGAGCGATGGGGGCGACGCTCTCGAGGTCGCTCCTTGTTTTGGCATGGAGCGCAAATTTTTTTATTGGGAGCGCGCTCTCGACCCGCTCTCGAGCCACTCCTGCCCGGAGCGCAGATTGGGAGCGGGTTCAGGGGGGGAGGGGCGCTCCCTCGCAACTCTGATTCGGATCCTTGTCTCCTGTCTCCTCTCCCTTGCTTCTATCTCCATTGCTATAGGTTAAGGTGAATTTCATTTCTAGATTTAAGTTGAGCTTGCTTGATGATTAGTGTGGTTCGCGTCGGCCAAAAAAATTTCTACCGAAAGACTTCTCTTAATTCATTATGGATCACAGAAGCTTGAATATGAAAAAATATATCTTATATAGGTCAAGGTGAATTTCATTTCTAGAATTGAGCTGTGAAATCTAAATATATCTTATATAGGTCAAGGTGAATTTCATTTCTAGATTTGAGTTGAACTTGTTGAATGATTCAGATCCGCTGAGCTTGCTTGATGATTAGTGTGGTTTGCGTCGGCCAAAAAAATTTCTACCGTAAGACTTTTCTTAATTCATTATGGATCACAGAAGCTTGAATACGAAAAAATATATCTTATATAGGTCAAGGTGAATTTCATTTCTAGATTTGAGCTGTGAAATCTAAATATATCTTATATAGGTCAAGGTGAATTTCATTTCTAGATTTGAGCTGAACTTGTTGAATGATTCAGATCCTTGTCTCCTGTCTCCTCTCCCTTTCTTCTATCTCCATTGCTAGAGGTCAAGGTGAATTTCATTTCTAGATTTAAGTTGAGCTTGCTTGATGATTCAGATCCCTGTCTCCTTTCCCTGCTTCTATCTCCATCACCATAGAAGTTTAAACCGTAGCAAGCTTTGGGCATATTAACCTTCATTGTGTCTGTGGATACAATTTGAGTGTTGTATTTTGGCACTAGACTAAACCTTTCATAATTATAATTTATGAATTGTTCTAGTTAGATTTGTAAGATCATCTTAAATGGCCAGTTAATCTTATTGTGAAATCTAAATATATCTTATAGAGGTCAAGGTGAATTTCATTTCTAGATTATACAACTTGAGTGGTGTATTTTGGCACTAGACTAAATCTTTCATAATTATAATTTATGAATTGTTCTAGTTAGATTTGTAAGATTATCTTAAATGGCGAGTTAATCCTATTGTGAAATCTAAATATATCTTATAGAGGTCAAGGTGAATTTCATTTCTAGATTTAAGTTGAACTTGTTGGATGATTCGGATCCCTGTCTCCTTTTCCCTGCTTCTATCTCTATTGCTAAAGGTCAAGGTAAATTTCATTTCTAGCTTTAAGCTGAGCTTGCTAGATGATTCAGATCCATGTCTCCTTTCCCCGCTTCTATCTATATCGCCATCAAAGTTTAAACCATAGCAAGATTTGGCCATATTAACCTTTTCTGCATGGAAATTCGGCAAATATGGTATGATCAACTCACATTAGATTGAAGATGATCCCATAGCCTAATTATTTGATCCTTCTGGGCTCATAAACCCAAGAAATGGATTATTTCTTTGTTTTATTAGATATTTGAGGCTGAGCTCTCTCAAACTGTGAAAGAAAATGCGTATTTTCATATCTATGAGATGTATGCTTAGAGCTGTACTGGATTTTTGTTGTTTCTTATTCTTCCCATATTGAATCATGTTCAAATTTGAATTCGTATACAAATATTGCCACTATGGTCTGAATTATGCATGCATTTAATGAGTTATTAAATTGATGACCTTTCAATTGCGTTTAATTGTACTTTAGCTTTGTTAAATCGTGATTTGTAATATCTACCAGATAGCACAAGGAGTCGTCAATTGGTGATTCTGTGCTTTTCTCACTTTGTGTAGGCATTCGTGATGAAAATATGTAAGCTTGAGTGCTCCACCTTGATACATGTCCATCCTTTGCATTTTTGTACTCACTTTGGACAGAGGTTTTCATGTGCATTTGAAAACTTATTGTGCTTCTAAAAGTATTGATGCGTACATACAGTAGAGCTGCCAATGGAATTGCATACCTGATTTTGCATTTTGAGATGCCAATTTGTACTTAAATTTTGTTAAATTGTGATTTGCAATATCTATCAGAAAGCACAATGAGCCGTCAGTTGGTGCTTCGGTGATTTTCTCATTTTATGTAGGTACTTGTGATGAAAATATGTAAGCTTGAGTGCTCTACCTCGATACATGTCCACCCTATGTATTTCTGTACACACTTTGGACAGAAATATTTTCATGTGCATTTGAAAATTTACTATGATTCTAAAAGTATTGATGCTTTGTGCTTCGGTGATTTTCTCATCTTATGTAGGCACTCATGATGAAAATATGTAAGCTTGAGTGCTATACCTTGATACATGTCCACCCTTTGTAATTCTGTATGCACTTTGGACTGAAATATTTTAATGTGCATTTAAAACTTACTATGATTCTAAAAGTATTGATGCTCTATTTCAATAGAGCTGTGAATGGCATTGCATACTTATTTTGCATTTTGAGATGCCAACTCGTGTTGGGGATGAGGTCATTTGTGTAGGTATACTAGATACAAAATTACTATCCCTTCCACTACACTAAATAACTTTTCTAACTGTATCTGGTGTTAATGTACAGTGGGATAAGCTGGATACCCTTTACAAGATCCAGTGGGATTTTTCAAACTTGGAGGTAAGCATTCAGTTGGCTTGGTACGCCTGTTTCCACTTAAATCCAGTTATTTTCCTTATTGTGAAAATTTTTCTCCTATGATTTGGGAGTGTGGGACTAACGTTATTTTTCATGTCTACTGCTTTTGGTGTATTGTCTATTAGTGCCTCATAAAGTTATTGCATTGTTACTTACCATTTATAATTTCCTCTAATTGTTTCCAGAATGCTCTTGAAGAAGGTGGGCTACTTTATGGGAAGAATGTTTATCTTTTTGGCTGTACAGAACGTAAGCCCTTGTTATTTTGTCTCCAATTTAGAGTTTGTAATTTACTTATTTTTTCTTTTCATTTTCAAGAGTTCAATCATTAATAGGATTAA
Organism: Pinus taeda; assembly: GCA_000404065.3. Taxonomy (NCBI): domain Eukaryota; kingdom Viridiplantae; phylum Streptophyta; class Pinopsida; order Pinales; family Pinaceae; genus Pinus; species Pinus taeda. The sequence continues at coordinate 4,300 of APFE031145524.1, forward strand.
GGGCCATGCCTTTGTTCTAGAGCATTCCAGAGTTCGTTTTTCTCCATGAATTTTAACTTGGTATAGTCGTTATCTTTCCTTCTTTGTGCAGCTCAACTTGTACCTTTTGAAAACCAATTAAAAGTGGTCCACATACCAGTCACTGTGGCGGTATGCTTTTTGGCTTTCATATCTTTTTCTTTTGAAGCATTTTGATGTCAAGCCTTTGGTAATTTGATTATAAATTACAAGCCTTAAAGCCTTATTTCTAGGCAGGTTGTTTCATCATTTCCTCCGTCTGATAAGATTGGCATCAAGTCTGTTCAAATGGAGGGTGAAACTATAGTGCCAATGAAGGAAATGAAGATGGATTGGGTTCCTTACGTACCATTCTATGATAGGTATATCCAAATGTCCATTGATTTGGTGATATTTTGCACATAATTGTATATTGAAATGAAGTTTATGCTGCTATGATAGGTATATCCAAATGTCCATTTATTTGGTGATATTTGAACATAATTGCATATTTAAATGAAGTTTGGTAAGCTGCTATGATAGATATATCCAAATGCTCATTTATTTGGTGATTATTCTGCATATATTGTATATTTAAATGAATTTTGATAGATTGCTATTGTAGGTGTTAACACTCAACCATCTGGTTCCAAATATAGACTATGGAAGAGTTTATACTTGTAAGTGGAAGAGCTAATGACAACTAGAGAGTACACTGTCACCTTATATAGTCTATCTGCACTTTGGGTTAATGCTTACTAACATCAAAGGTGAATCCATATTCAATATGAAAAGAAAGTATGAACATGGAAGACCAAAAACACTTCCAAATAGCAATTATACTTGCTGTTATATATGAATCAGACCTGAATTCTAAGTTACATCAATATGAACAGCAAGCAGTAGTGCAGATTTAAACCTAATAATGAACTTGTGCCTTGGAAATCGTACAAATTATTTTAGAATGCTTCAATTATGCCCATAAAAATTCAGATCTCAATATAAAAATATAAAATATAGCAAGCTTTAAATTTGGAAATTAGTAACATTGACCTTAGTGCCTTCATTCCGTGGGCAATGAAGTAGAAAATTGGGTAGAAAATCAATTAAGTGGGAGTAATTCCCAAGGTTAGTTAGAATGCTTTAATTATGCCCATAAAAAATCAGATCTCCATATAAAAATATAAAATATAGCAAGCTTTAAATTTGGAAATTAGTAACAGTGACCTTTGTGCCTTGATTCCGTGGGCGATGAAGTAGAAAATTGGGTAGAAATCAATTAAGTGGGAGTAATTCCCAAGGTTAGCAAACATTCAAGTAAGGTGAGCAAACACATCCAACAATTGAGATTTAGTTTCCAAATAAGATGGTACCTTTATTCCAAAGCTGCAAGTACTCCAAAGTTTGGGGATATTGGCTTCAACTTCAAATCAAATCACTTCCAAAGTACCTTCTCTCATGAATGATCAAGGATGAACTTCAAAGCATTCTAAGGGTTGTCAAATCACTTCCGAAGTACCTTCTCTTATGAATGAGCAAGGATGAATTCATGTGAACAAGATGAGAGCAACCTCTAATTGTCAATGACTAGTTTGTTGTCTCACACTCACACCAAAATGTTGGGTGTGAAGACAAGAGAACTCAAACAATCACCTATCTCACCAACAAAATGTGACTCTCTCTCCCTTCTATCTCTCTAGCCTTTATAGAACAAGCAAAGAGTTGTACAAATAGCATCACTATGAATGAAAGATAGAAGGATAATGTAAGTGTAAGAAAAGCTTTCTCAACTAGGGTGCATGGGCAATACAAGGAAAACCACTCATAATAGATCAAATATCATTACGAATAAGCCTCCACATGTCATGCACTCCATCTCTAGGAATAAATAGGATGTGTAAATAAGGAAAATTTACAAAAGCTTCCTCCAATTCATCTACTCCATCTCTAGATCATGGTAGCATGTGTAAAATAACTATACTCCAAGCATGTGTAAAATAAGGATACTCCAAGAAAAGCTCCTCCAACTCAGAAATAGCCTCCTACACTCATGTGCTCCACTCCTAGGACAATAATAGTAGTAAGTGGTTACTATGAACAAAAAAGAAAAGCTCCTTCAACTCAAAAATAGCCTCCTACACTCATGTGCTCCACTCCTAGGACAATAATAGTAGTAAGTGGTTATGAACAAAAAATTTGAGGATAAATAAGTTAGGGAAAATCATTCTCAACTAGGTTGTGTTGAGAAATCAAGTTTAGGGAAAATCATTCTCAACTTGGTTGTGTTGAGAAATCAAGTGTAGTGAATTCTAACGCCTAATTTCTCTTCTTGATAATTATTTGTGAAATATTAGATATTTTCATATTACTTATTACGAGATGTCTTCTTCATTAAGCAATTATACAAATGATGTTTGATCTTTGAGGAAAATATAAAGATCACAAAGATACAAGACACCAAAATTAGTAGCCACGGTAAAACCCTTGGCTAATAGCTAACCCACAAGGGGAAAACCCAACAATCAAACTTCCACCAAGATACCAAGTCCAACCCTCCTCCAAGTTACCTCTATAAACTGTTCCAAATATGGTTAACGTTTTGAAATTCGGACCTATGGTTAACGTTTTGAAATTCGAACCTATGGCTAACATTTTGAAATTAGGGGATGAATTAAGCCTACAACTACCTCAAAATTTTTGGCCTCTTTCATAGAAAATCAAACCTCCACATGTGCAAATTGCAATAGTTAAAGATTTGGGCAACAAAAGGAATATTCTTCTAGTTTTGACTTGCTTTCTTTCTCCTTTGACTCAACTTCTTCTTTCCTTTGCTTGGTTCAGAAATTGCTTCTTGTGAATTTGTTCCAAGTAGGTCGAACTATCTCTTATATATAACCCACAAGGGGAAAACCCAACAATCAAACTTCCACCAAGATACCAAGTCCAACCCTCCTCCAAGTCACCTCTATAAACTGTTCCAAATATGGTTAACGTTTTGAAATTCGGACCTATGGTTAACATTTTGAAATTCGGACCTACATCAAGGGCTTGAATTAAGCTTGCAACTACCTCAAAATTTTTGGCCTCTTTCATAGAAAATCAAACCTCCACACGTGCAAATTGCAACAGTTAAAAGTTTGGTCAACAAAAGGAATATTCTTCTAGTTTTGACTTGCTTTCTCTCTCCTTTGACTCAACTTCTTCTTTCATTTGCTTGGTTTAGAAATTGCTTCTTGTGAATTTGTTCCAAGTAGGTCGAACTATCTCTTATATATAGCTATCCAGGAGGGTCGAATTGGGGTGTCTCTTGGAGGACTAGACTGACTTGGCCTAATGACCAAAATAAAATTCAAATATCTTTTTCTTACAAATGTCCAAATGGTGTTGATATCTAGCATACTTTTAAAATTGGCAACTAGGGCCAAACTCCACCTTGGACAACTCATATGATGGAGATGATATTTTTATTAGATTCCTCTTTTCGAGAGGTGGAAGATTGATATAAAGATCATCTTGTTTGGACGAGCAAAAGTGAGATTTTGAATTTAATTCTCACACGTGCAAATTATCAAGGTTAGCCAAAAGTCTAATGTAGGCTCATGAAGCCCAACAATTGTGTCTCTTCACCCTCAACGTTGTGTATAAATAGGAGAGACCTTTTCCTCATTTGGACACCATCACTCAACACATCTTTCTCTTTCCTCTCCTCATTGGTTTGTACAACAAGGGAGGAACTCTTCTTCTTCTCACATTGACTTGGGTTGATTGAATCATCTTGTTTGGATGAGCAGAAGTGAGATTTTGAATTTTAATTCTCACACATGTGTAAATTGTCAAGGTCAGCCAGAAGTCTAATGTAGGCTCACGAAGCCCAACGGTTGTGTCTTTTCACCCTCAACGATAAATAGGAGAGACCTTTTCCTCATTTGGACACCATCACTCAACACATCTTTCTGTCTTGCCTCTCCTCATTGGTTCGTACAACAAAGGAGCAACTATTTTTCTTCTCATGTTGACTTGGGTTGACTGAATATTGCAGGTAGAAATCGCAGGGCTGTTTTTGGGCCATTTGTAGGGACGTTGACCAATGTTGACTGAGGGTTAAATCACCTCCTTTGATTGCGATTTTCAGGCAGATAATCTGATCTTTTGAGGGCATATCTCTTGGCACGAAAATCAAGGTATTTGGAGCAGGTTGACTTGCATTGATAACATGACCTTTAACCACAACACTGAATCTGATCTTTTGGAGTAGGTTGACTTGTGTTGACCGCAAGACCTTTGATCGCAGTGTTGACTGAGAATTTCAGGATTGTTTTGGGTTGATTCTGATTGTCTTTGGAGGCCGAGTTGATTGGGTTTGACTGAGCTCATTTGGAGGAGATTTTTTGCTGGTAAGAAGATTTGATCAAAGGGTTTCCGTACATTGGGGTTTTCCCCTAGTATCCGCCAAATATTGTGTCCTCTTGTCTTGGCTTGTCTTCTGCTTATTGTTTATGTTCTATTTGCATTTACTATCAATTTTAATGTGATTGCTGACGTGGAAATTGATATTGGGCTAATAAGAAAAATTGAAGTAAATTGCTCTAATTGATGATTAGTTAGCATTAATTACATATTCATTATCCATTATTAGTAAGTAGTTATACAAAAGAAAATTCAACCATTAACACATGAAAAGAGCAGTGAAGATAACAATGCAACAAAGAGACAAGAGACATAGAAATTAGGCCTAAGGCCGGGGCAAAACCCCAGAAGGGGGAAAACCTAAAAAGCTTTCCTTTTGAGAGAATATTCATTTAATCAAGTACATGAACCAAAAAGTGGGTATTAAGAAAGATTTGAGTCCTCCCACAAGTGAAATAGTTCCTCAGAAATTTGGCCTCCAAACCCTCCTCAAGATTTGAGTCCTCCACAAGTAACAATAGTTCCTCAGAAATTCGGCCTCCAAACCTTCCTTCTCCTTCATTAGAACAAGGATCTTATGGGAAAAATCGAATACCCAAATGAGGAGCAAGTGTCTCTTATATATAGTCATCAAGAGGGGGTCAAATGGGTGCCTCTAAAGGGCCCAATTGACTTGAACAAAAGGGGAGGTTGACTTGCATGATTTTGGAGGCAAAAATATAAATATAAATATAAATTTTCCAATTTCTTCCTTTTATTTTCATTGATGGAAATACTGACCATGGCTACAATTTTTCAACACTCCCTCATAGCAAGGGAGGTATTTTCATTCTCTCTCATATGTCTCATCATAAAGAAAGCAGCCAACATCACAATCCAATTTCAACACTCCCTCTTAGTAAGGGAGGCATACTTCTGGTTGTAACATAGATCTCATCTCGGTTGAACAATGATTTCTCAATCCACAATTGATGATGGAATTCATGTCTCATCATCTCATCATCTCATGATGATGGAATTCATGTCTAATCATCTCATCTCAGTTGAATAATGATGTCTTGATCCATATAAGAAGAATGATCCACAATTGACGATAGGGGAGATCAATTCACCAAAATTGATTCCATGGTTGTCATATATGACCTTGGTAAAGATCACACACCTTATTTCCCTTGATTGATTCTCAACCTAGTAGAACACCTGCGTCCAACACTTAGGGAGATCAATTTAGCACAACCAATTCCATGTCAGTCGCGTCTGACCTTGGCTAGATAGGTGGCAATCCCAGCAAGATTAACCATCTCAGCATGGCCCTTTGTCAAGAATGACATGAAGGTGATTTGCGAGTAGGCTGCATACACGGGCATGTACTTAGCCAAGTCCATGGCTCTAAGGAGTACCCTCACACCCAGGAGCTACTCTGCTCATCCCCCACACCAAGTCCATGGCTAGTCGAAAGTTTGGGGAAGAGCATATGCTCAATGTTTTCAATCAACAATGTTCCCTCTCAAGGAGGGATACATTCTCTTGCACTCCAAGTTGATCTTTGAAGAACAAGAACTTTACTTTGGGCAATGGCTTGGTGAGAATATCCGCAACCTGCTCATCTGTTGAGATGTGTTGGAGCCTCATGGCTTCTCTCTTTGTACCATATCTCTGATGTAGTGGTACCTGACCTCGATGTGTTTTGACTTGCCATGGAACATTGGATTCTTTGAAAGTCTTATCCTGCTTTGATTGTCACAATATATCACAATTGTACCTGGCACATGACCAAACAACTCTACAAGGAGCTTTCATAACCACATTGCTTCACAACTAGCCATACTAGTTGCAATATGCTCTGCCTTGACTATATTGAGAGCAACAGATCTTTGCTTCCTGCTCATTCAGGAAATCATGGTAGATCCCAATCTAAAGAAACCTCTTGATGTGCTCTTCTTGTCGGTAACAACAAGAAGACTACATGGGTAACATCTGTATACCCATGTAGTCTCATATCATTATCAGAGACATACCTAAGTCCATGATTGATTTCAGTACAAATCACACAGGCAAAAAAACAACTTCCACTGCTTCACAATTCAGCTATGCAATAGAAACATTGTAGAAAATTGGCAACTAGGTCCAAATACCACTTTGGGTAGCTCCTTCAAAGAAGATAATTGTGGCATTAAATTCCTCTTTTCGAGAGGACCAAAATTGACCTAAAGATCATCGAATTTGGATAAGGAGAAATGGGTTTTTGAATTTATGACCTCCCATATGCAAATTGTCAAAGTCGCCTTCACCTCCATTTAAGCTCATAAAGTCCAATTGACATGTCTCTTGACCCTCACCAATTTGTATATATAGAGGTGTCCTCCAACCTTATTTTACACATGAAAAAGGCTTCATTATGTCTGAGGCAGCTGAGCTTTTGGAGGAGGTCAAAGGGCTCCTTGTTTTTGGGCCTTTCTTCTTCATCAGGGTTGAGATTCTTTTGTTGGGTGAGCCGCAGGTATCAAGGGAAATTTTGGCCAGTGTATATGGGTCTATTTGTCAACGCAGGATCAAAATCAAGTATAGTAAATGAGGCCGAGTTTTGTAGGATGAATAATAAGGAAGAAATTCTCTCATTGTATCACCACATGTTAGATCAACTGCTTTAGGAAAGGCTGCAACTTTGCTCTTGATTAGGAAGTCAAGTCGCTTATTTTCGGTCTAGACCATCCTTAAGGGTTAGCGAAGATTAGTTCGTTCTATGTCAGGGTTAGTTGCAGTTGAAAGAAATTGCTATGAATAAGTTAAGTAAGACAACAACTAGAGCTTTTCTGCTCTTGATTAGGAAGTCAAGTCGCTTATTTTCGGTCCAGATCATCCCTAAGGGCCGGTGAAGGTCTGTTCCTTCTGTGTCAGGGTTAGTTGCAATTAAAAGAAAGTGCTATGAATAAGTTAAGTAGGCAACAACTAGAGCTTTGGAGCCTCTATCTTATCTACCGTTGGAATTTCAAATTAGCAAGTCACTTTGACTTTAATCTATTGTACTCTCTCTGTTGAACATTTGATATTGATAATAAGAAGATTTGAACAAGGGTTTCCCCATCTTGGAGTTTTTCCTTGGCTTGTGCCATATTGTTGTGTCCTCTTGTCTTGGCTCGTCTTCGTCATTTATTGCATATGTTCTTTCTTTAGTTACTGTCAATATGCTAATGGATTAATTATGGGCTAATATTGAATATTGAAGTAACTACCCTAAGTAAAGAACACTTAACCTAAGATTTAACAATTATCAATTTCATCTCGGCTACCAGAACACTTAGAAGTGTTCTTTCATCTTTAGAGTCAGTAAATTCATGCATAAGATAATTTCAATGAGCAATTAGAAGGATTCATCAAGTCAATAGAGTCTTCCAACTTTAAATCATGCCAAATCTTCAACAAGGATGTCACACTTTCATGATTCATCTCCCTCCTACATTGGGCATAGAGGTCCTAAGCTTTTGGAAACATATCATCAGTACATAGTTGGCTCGTCTTTAGCAAATTTGGATCAACGTCATTCTTGAAAACTTATAGCCAGCTTCATCTTGGAAGTCACAACTGGCTTCTCTTTGTCATACACCAAGACATGCTTTTTAATTAGGCTGATATTGTTTGCTCCCTTTGAGTCCAAAAGCTCATCCAATCACGAGTCTTCTTGTCTTTGTTCTTCCATCCTTATTTATTTGTTGCCACAACCCTGATAGTCTTTATTATGTACTTGCAATCCTCACTAGGAGGCCACTGAAGAAAAAACGCAGCCAAGCAAGATATACAAAGACAAGAGACTCATAATGAAACAATCAAGAAAGTACTTATCTCTTGAAAATGTGTCAACTCCCTCTTGACCTTAGTCTTTTTGGGTTCAATCAACCTTGTTCAACTCATCAAGGAGTCCACATCATAAAGGAATTCACATCATTAAGGAGTCTATATCATTGACCTTGTCCACATCATCATCAAGGAGCTAGGGTTTCTTCTTTCAACAAAAGTAATCTTAGGGTTTATCCATAAGCTCTAGTTGCATACATGTCTTTCAAAACTTGACAAAGTTTTATTATCCTTAGTTAGTTAGAACCATCAATATGTTAATACATTCTATTAGAAAATCAGAAAGGAAGAAATATTTTCTTATCTTGATAATTACTTGTGATTTCTTTGAATTCTTATTATCTTCTTTTATGTCTTCTTTTCTTTTCTTATCATCAAGTAACTACCAAAACATAAGGGCATGAAGATTAAAACAATAACGACATAGGATGTGTAGGCTCTCAGTTAGGGAAAAATCTCTCTCTTAGGGTAAACCCAAAATTCTCTTCTCTTCTTTTAGAACCAAATCAATTGAGACAACCAAGATCCTTTTGACCAAGACAAAGACTTCCTCCAATCCACCAAGTCAACCTCCCAAGATAGTCCTTCTAATCAATTTCTAATCAACAATAGCTAACCTTCTTTAATACTGCATCAACCATAAATTTTGGCCGTACTGCATTAGAATTTTGTTCTCACTGTAAACCTATAATTTAGGCCCCTCCTACAACTTCGCTAGGGTTCCAAATTTTGTCGCTAGGTTTTTTTCTTTTAATTTTTCTAGATTTTCAAGTTTTTTTTCTTTCCTTCACACTTCCTTTAATTGGAGAGTGAACTCTTGATGATTGGATGCCACAATAGGTCGAATTGCACTTCTATATATATTATTTTTGTGTGGTCAATTGCACTTCTATATATAGTATTTTTGTGTGGTTGAATTCCCTTTATGAGGTCGACTTGAATAGAGGGTAGGTTGACTTAGTGGAGGAGCCATAATTGACCAAATTACATAAAAATAATTTTTCTTCTTCGATATAAAAAGCCTAATGAGGGCCTATTACATGATGACGAGGACTATGACACATGACACAACCCTAGAAGCACTCAATGGGTGCTTTGACCTAGAATTAAATTCTTCAAAGGGCTAGGAGGGGCATCTTTGGATGAGGAAGACTTCCCAATGGAGGGAATTTGTTCCCGAGCTTGCAAATTAACACTCCCTCTTAGTTAGGGAGAACTTTTTGACTGCATCATAAGTCTTGTTACTCACCATTTTGTGGGTGGTATCCCTAGGAGAAAATTTTCTCCAAGATGGTACTCAGCTGGCAGCCAACAACCCCTTTGCAACCACCAACTAGCTCATTGTGCCATTTCTCTGCCACTTGAGCCAACCATGTGATCCCTCACCCATCTGTCATGATTGTATGTTTGAAGGTGGGTCTCTCGAACCTAAAGGTATGCCTTGTCATTTGGTAGTTGAGCACTGTAGTTTACTTATCTTGGAAACTTCTGGGCATGGATTAATGGGGGGATTCAACGGAAACAGTGGGTAGGGTTTGTGCTCTTGTCCCTTAGACCCCTTTTGGACATTACCCTTGGATCTTAGTCTCGTGGGATCTCTTTTACTAACTTTTGGGTTTTAGGGATGATACTACATGGGAAACCCTAATTTTAGTTGTGCGGTCCCACTCCCTCATACACATATATCACTCCCCTTCGTTCATTATAACTCCATTCATCATTTTTTCCACTTGGGTCCACATTCCTCCATTAGGTCCACATAGGGTTAGCCTCCCCTTCCCCTTGTCCACATCTTGGGTCGAGCCTAGAACGATGCCCTGGAGGTTGATGTAGCTAAAAAGAAAAAAAAAGCATAATTGGCCACATTCAAAAGGAAAATGGACCCCAAAATGCTAAAGATGGTTGGGATAAAAACAGTTAGCATGTGGGCAAAAGCTAATACATGAGCTCTACCCCATTCCCATGGCCATCAACCTGGTTCCTATAGGCCCTAGACGAGCCTCCTTTATCATTTAGGAATCCCTTGGTGGGCAATGAACCGCCCTACCTTTAAGGGGATATTCACTGCTATACCTTACACATCATGCTCTTATCCCTTGAGCCTCGAGCAGTTAATCAAGAAAAATCTTAAAAGGAAAAAGGCATATGAAGAAGGGTGAAAAAATCAAGGTCAGCGTATCTCATGCACCATGATTGCTCCCTCCTATCCATTATATACCCATGTGTGGATTTCCTTTCATTAGCTACCCTTGTACCCCAACATGTGGCCCAAGATTGCCCCTTTAATTCCCTATTCCATTCATCTCTTTATCACATGCCACCACCATTTGAAGGATGTGCCTTGGACATATTGTCCCCTTTAAAGGTAGAAACCACCTACTAGGGTACGTGGTTAACCCCCCTTGGAGCTTGGAGACATTAGCCAAAGCCCACTATGGAAGGGCATGCCATTATGAAGTGCCCACCTATTGTACATGGTTTGTAAGCTTTAGAACTTGATTTCTTTAAATGAATTGTTGTACTGGAAGGAAAGGGGACGCATTGGATCATATGCAAGATTACAAATAGTCTCCATTTTGGGTTTGGTCTCCCTATACGGAGGTCCTAACCCTCCAGATTGCTACATTGGCACATGTAGGGTGTGTGTAGAAAGCCATGGGCCTCCACAGCAGTAGACAACATTCCATGGATCCTCGGAGATGTTTAAGGATTGCTCGAGATTTACGTATTGGATGAGGAAGGTGCACTTGATTCACCATGCTCAGTCGGCCCCACAGTTGTACCATGCACTTGGCAAATGGCCCATGACTTGTATGATGTTGTGGCATCACTTACACCATCATCTGAGCCCTTGCAGATGGTCTACAAATGTCTTTGATCTATTTGGAGACCCATGAGGTTACTTGTGTGCCCCCACATCCAATGAGAGCACCACAAGTTTACTATTTGGAGAACAAGGGGACCACCCTCTTATCCACTTTTTTTTGGGAGTCCTATTTCACATCATGGCACATATGGACTTCATCAGGCCTCTTATAAGGCCCAACATGTACTATTCATCATTCGACCTCTTGAGAGGCTTATTTTTTGTTTATGAGCTAGTTTGGTGGGTTTGTCACCAAAAGTTAGTTATTTTGCACATTATTTTATTCTAGGGGCTAATGTGGGCCTAATTAGCTAAATCAAGCTCATTAGAAGTGTATAAATACAAGTGATGTGAATTCATTTTTAGCATCATCACTTGGATTGGGCTTGTATTTCTTTAGAGAACTTCACTATCCTTGTTGGAGGACGAATTTTTGGAGAATTGAATGAATTTTGATGTTTTGATTATTTTCTCTTGCCTTGGAGCTTTTGATTGACAAATTTTTGATGGTTGGATATACTCTTAATACATGTAAGTGCAATTTAATGCTATTTTCTCTTTCTATTTTTGTCACATACATTGTTGTTGGGATTTCGCTATACTAGGGGCTAATTTACTGCATCCATTTTATGCGAAGTTGTGGAATTTGGTTTCTAGGTAGTGCTGCTTCATGTATGGGGCATGTATTATGATTGCTCCCTCCTATACATTATATACCCAGGTGTGGGTTTCCCTTCATTAGCTACCCTTGTACCCCAACATGTGGCCCAGGGTTGCTCCTTTTATTCCCTATTCCATTCATCTCTTTATCACATGCCACCACCATTTGAAGGATGTGCCTTGGACATATTGTCCCCTTTAAAGGTAGAAACCACCTACTAGGGTACGTGGTTAACCCCCCTTGGAGCTTGGAGACATTAGCGCATGCCAAAGTCCACTATGGAAGGTAATGCGATTATGAAGTGCCCAGCAACATGTACTATTCATCATTCGACCTCTTGAGAGGCTTATTCTTTTGTTTATGGGCTAGTTTGGTGGGTTTGTCACCAAAAGTTAGTTATTTTGCACATTATTTTATTCTAGGGGCTAATGTAGGCCTAATTAGCTAAATCGAACTCATTAGAAGTGTATAAATACAAGTGATGTAAATTTATTTTAGCATCATCGCTTGGATTGGACTTGTATCTCTTTAGAGAACTTCATTATCCTTCTTGGAGGACGAATTTTTGGAGCATGGAATGAATTTTGATGTTTGGATTATTTTCTCTTGCCAGCGTCTTGATTGGCAAAGTTTTGATGGTTGGATATACTTTTAATACATTTAAGTGCAATTTAATGCTATTTTCTCTTTCTATTTTTGTCACATACATTGTTGCTGGGATTTTGCTATAATAGGGGCTAATCTACTGCATCCATTTATGCGAAGTTGTGGAAATTTGGTTTCTAGGTAGTGATGCTTCATGTATGGGGCATGTATTATGAATGAATGTTCCTAGAGATGCTTCTTCATTGAAACTCATCTTAATAAGCCATCTATTTTGCAAAATGAAGTATAAAGCTCTTGAAGCTGCTTTTGCTGTTGCTCTAATGCTATGTGAAGTTGTCTTTGAAGCCTCCTTGACATAGAAAATTCCATATCCATAGTCATAATTACTCTTGAATCCAAATCTCCCAAAGGATTTAGGCACTGGTTAGCATAAAGGTGATCACCTTAAACTTATTTTCATTCTCTTACCTTTTTTTCTAGGCCTAGCCTAGTAGGTCTCCTGGGGCATCACTTGTCTCACAATCTAACCATCCAAATACCTCGATTTTTGGTCCACAACTGTGACGAAGTTTGCTCTAGAGGCCCTCCAAATTTCATGCTCTGACAGTGGGATCTCAAGATATTGCAAGCCCTAGCTCGGGGACCATTCCTTTCCCTAGGTTTCCCTTGGCTAGAAACCTCACTGGGATCATTGCATTATCCCTCATTGAAAATTCCTTCTTTGATCCCCTACTCCTCCTTGATTAGGTCAAGCACATCATAGGCTACTCAACCCTATTCCCTTGACCTAACCTCAGGTCTAGTTGGTCTTGTCTGGTCCCACAACCTGTTGAAGCCAATTTCACAAAAACCACTCGGAACCCAAGTTTCCATAAGGATTTTAGGAGATAAGAATCTTTTTGACAAGTCCTATACTCAAACCCTAGTTCTTAGAATTCCCCTAAGCCCTTTCTAGAAAGCCTTTAATCTTGCTTTCAAAGCAAGCAAGCCATATATTTGAGCTTCTCTTGTGAATAGGTTTTTAGGATCACCTTTCATCCTATCACTGGTCCATTCAATTTTGTGATCCTTATAATAATGGGTCTCCTCCCATCGGTGAAAGTCTGTAAAAAATAGGGAGCCTTAGTCGAGGTGACAATGGTGGGCTATTGCTTGGGTTTTGCCTTTGACCTAGTGGTAGCCCTACAAGGATGCCCTTTTAGGACCCTTGCTAGTTTGAGTTGTATTAAGTCCCATCTCAAATGTTTCGACGTCGTCAACAAGTCATATCTTGTTTTTGCTCATCTCTACTCATCTCTGCTCATTTGTTGAACACTCCAATCTAAAGAGGAAGAATCATCATCGTAGGGGAGTTTCAATTACTGCCCTATATCCAAGGACGATAGGCAGGATAGCCCAACTTGTCAGGAGAGACAAGGATCACACATCTTATTTCCCATTGATCTTCCCACCTGACCCTCAAGAATCAAGTGGTAGAACTTGCATCCTTTCACTTGGTGAGGACACCCAACTTACCTGAGGTAAGGATCGCACACTCCCAAGCCTTGCCTCACCCATTGGCTAAATGGGTGGCAATCTCGACAAGCCCATCTTGTGGGTAGGATGCATACATGGGTATACTCTATCAATGGTAGGGGAGGATTGCCCAACTTGTCATAAATGACAAGGATTACATACACCCTACAGTGACAATAAGCAAGATATCCCAACTTGCCATAAATGACAAGGATCACACATCCTATTATTCAAAGATCCCTTAACCTGGGAGCTCTTATGGATCAATTCCTCTCCCTGGGAGCTCAGACAAGGGGGAAGAGCATAACTCGGTGTCCTCGATCAACCATGACCCTTACCCATCCATCAGTCTAAGTTGCTCTGTGAAGACCAAGAACTTCCCTTTCGGCAAAGCCTTGGTAAGAATATCTGCTATTTGCTCGTCTATCGAAATGTGATGGAGTCTTATTGCTCCTCTCTGCACCATATCTCGAATGCAGTGATACCTGATCTCAATATGATTGGACTTGTTTTGGAACACAAGGTTCTCTTCCAATTGGATCCCACTCTTGTTGTCGCAATATATAACTATCGTATCTAGAACCTGCTCAAACAACTCTCCAAAGAGCTTTCTCAAACAACCTTCCTCGTAGCTAGCGATGCTAGCAATAGTGTATTCTTCCTTGGTCATGCTTAAAGCAATGGACTTCTGCTTCCTTCTCATCTAAGATATCATGGTAGATCCCAAAGTAAAGCAACACCTTAATGTGCTCTTCTTGTCGGATAACATTTCCGACCTAGTCAACATTAGGCCTATCCTAGTAGGTCTCCTAGGGCATCACTTATCTCACAATCTAACCATCCAAATACCTCGATTTTTGGTCCACAACTGAGACGAAGTTTGCTCTAGAGGCCCTCCAAATTTCATGCTTCGACAGTGGGATCTCAAGATGTTGCAAGTACTAGCTCGGGGACCATTCCTTGCCCTAGGTTTCCCTTGGCTAGAAGCCTCACTCGGACCATTGCATTACCTCTCATTGAAAATTCCTTCCTTGATCCTCTACTCCTCCTTGATTAGGTCAAGCACATCATAGGTTACTCAACTCCATTCCCTTGACCTAACCTCAGGTCCAGTTGGTCCTGTGTGGTCCCACAACTTGTTGAAGCCAATTTCACAAAGACCACTCGGAAGCCAAGTTTCCATAAGGATTTTAGGAGATAAGAATCTTTTTGACAAGTCTTATACTCAAACCCTAGTTCTTAGAATTCCCTTAAGCCCTTCGTAGAAAGCCTTTCATCTTGCTTTCAAAGCAAGCAAGCCATATATTTGAGCTTCTCTTGTGAATAGGTTTTTAGGATCACCTTTCATCCTATCACTCGTCCATTCAATTTTGTGATCCTTATGATAATGGGTCTCCTCCCACTGGTTTAGGGTTTAGGGTACTAAAAAGTAATTAAGGCAGAAATAAATCGAAGTATGATCAATAAAAAACCCTAGATAAAGTTAAAAAACTTAAAAACTTAAAAAACTAAAAAATCAAGGACAGAAGAGATGCACATAAAAAACTTATGTATTTTATATCAAACTAGTTTTGTCTTGAAAAAATAGGACTCATCAGTGATACATAAGAAATATGTGAAAGCTGTCCTTATAATGAAAAGGAGCAGTGTTGGCCTTAAAAAAACTAGCCGTTACAAAAAGTTAGCCGTTACATAAAGCTAGCCGATACAAAAGCTAGCTGTTTACAAAAAACTAGCCGTTTAGGGTTTAGGGAACCCCCAAGGTCTAAAGCTCTGGTAGCTTCACAGAAGTCTAGCTTTAACACCAGGGAGCCCTCTTGAGGCCTGTGTGGACTGGGACTCACGCATAAACCTGCTGAAGAAGAGCAGACCTTAGATCGTAGTGAACCCTGGCGAAGCATGTTTGAAGGAAGTCAGGAGGGTACCCTCTGGACTGAAGCCGAGAGTAGAAAGATCTCTTTAGCTCCAAAAAACCTAATTCAGTACTCTCATGAAAAAGATATCGCTGCAACTCATTTAACACAAAGGCAACGTTTTGATGACGAGGGTGCCACGAAGAAAAGGGAATGTATTGATAGGCATTCTGGGGCTTCTGATAGCACCTGGTAGAGAGCTTCCCAGAGGCTTCAAAGTATGAGCCTTTGAAAAGAACAAGGTCCAAAAAGTTGATGCTGGTGGAAGAGATGTAGTAAGTAATATGGTTGTGCTCAGGATAGATAGACTGATAGCAATCCAAAAATTGGAGCAATCTATCTTTGGAGCCTGTGCAAACCATGCAACCGTCATCGATGAAGCGTATGAACAGTTCAATCTCTGGTGAAGGCATTCTATTGAAAACTGCCAGTTCAAGATGACAAAGGAAGAGACAAGCATAAACAACAGAAAAGTTGCTGCCCATAACAGTGCCTCAAACTTGTCGAAGAAAGCAACCATTGAACTGAAGAAAATGCCAAGAAAGCACAAGTTCGGTTGCGGAGACCAGGAAGTCAATATCTAGAGATGGGAATGATTCAGCAGAGTTGTGAAGCAGCATTTCCCTCAAGGCATGCAAGCTTTGTTGCGTGGGAATGCTAGGGTACAAAGATTCTATATCAAAGGTTACAGGAAGTGAGTCAACAGGAAAGGATTTTGATTCAACAACTTGAAGAAGAGAAATGGAATTAGGGAAATGAGTGGGCTGAGCAAGTAAAGTACTAAGCAACTTATGATGAAGAAGCTTAGAAAGAGGTTCAAGCATAAACCCGTTGTAGGAACATATAGGCCTTCCTACAGGAGGGGTTTTGTGAATCTTCCAAAGAAAATAGCGCATGCAAGCTCTAGCTTTATGGATTTTGACTTGCTGAATAAATTCCCACTGCTGAACTGGAAGGAGCTTGCTGAATTTGTCTTGAAGCTGGTTGAGCTTTCTCTCGACAGCAGTCCACGGAACTGCTGAATAAGGCCTGTAGACATTAAGATCAGATAGTTGCTTGAGGGCTTCTGCAACATATCTATCTTTGTCTAAAACCACAATGCCCAGATTTTTGCCAACTGGCTTGATGACAATAGGGAGTGGGCGAAGGCTCCGTAGAGCAAGCAGTTGGGATTTAGAAAAACGAGGTTTGTGGGAAAAGTAAACAGAGGCAATCTTATTGTGCAGAAGGGTAAGACTAATATGGAGAGCATGGTTTAGGTCAAGATCACGAATAGGAGGTTCCCAAGATGAGTTTTGGCAATCTAAAAGGATTGTAAACATCATCTCTAGAAGGACTAGAAAATCTCCTAAGACGACAAAGTCTAGAAAAATAGGCATATTCTTTTAGAATATTTTTTACAGTCATGGGAGGAGGTCGGGGAATAAACTTGTGTCCTAAGCCCAGAAACTTTTCTTGGCTGAAGGAAAGAGAGAGAGGAAAGATTATGGATAGCTAAGTTGCTAATCTGACAATCTAACCTAGAAGGGGTCATTTTTCCAATCAGATAAGAAAGAGAAGAGAAAGGGATAATAGAGGGCAACCAGTAAAGGTTTCGGGATTTGCTTACTCTAAGGGAGCCTTGCCTTTTTTTTTTCACCCGGGCATGGTTCTGAAGCATATTTTGTTGCGTGGCACAAATGGAGCAGCCCCCCGATTCAAACCAGTGTTCGGAGAAACTTGGTTTTGAATGTAGGGCGATGGCCCAGCAGCAGATAATGTGGATTTGCTTCCCCGACGGAACCTCTTTCTGCTTACCCCATTTTTTGACTACTGGGCAGTGTAGGGGTACCGCTGTTGCTGGGGCAGCTGCTGATGATGTTGCTGTGGCTGCTGTGGTTGCTTCCTTTTCTGTGGCTGCTGCGGTTGTTGCCTTTTCTGTGGCTGCTGTGGTCGCTGCCTTTTCTGCGGCTGTTGATGCTGCTGCGCTCTATGCAGTTGCTGCTTTGGGCGCAATTGTTGCTGCTGCTGTTGTGGATGCTGCTGCTGCTTATGTTGCTACTTAAGAGAGTTGGAAGTTTGCATATCTATCAAGAGAGCAATCTGTTCCCGAATAGGTTTGAGAGAGGCATCCAACTTTTGTCGCTGGGCTTGAAGAGATCTGGCAACCTCTTTCTGGACCAGAATAGAGATAGCTTCCTCTCGGGGTATATTATTGGCTAGTTTAGCCAATTCTTCTTTGGAAGCGTTTTTGATAGCTTGAGAAACGGTGCGGGCGGCGCGACATTCAACCAATTCAATGTGAAAATGGTTGACTTGTCTATTATAAGAAGCAGTGGCAAGAGAAACCCACTGTGCAGCAATAGTGCTACCTGAAACAGGACCTGAGCAGCTGGCGAACTGGATATTGGCAAAGGGTTCAGCAAGCTACTGGAGATTATCACGAAAAGATGAAGCGAGCTGATTAAGTTTCTATTCATTTTTCATGACAATGTCTCTCTCATGTCGAAGGTAGAATGCATGGCATTCTTTCCTGAAATTGTTAGTGATGGATTCCAGTCCTGATCTGAGTATATGGGAACTATCTGGACCTGAAGCAGCAAGTCTAGGAACTTTCACCATGAGACTCTGAATTACTCGGCCATCTTTTTGAAGGGCTTCAAGTTTTTTCGCCAAAGCTTGAGATCTAAGAAAGACCTTAGTGGATTTCTGAAAATCCTTAACAACGCAGTGAATTATTTCCTCCCAGGATTTAGGCAAGGGCGAAATTTCATCAATGGACAACTGTTTAGAGGTTTCAGGGGCAGAAACTAAAGGAATTTTTTGCATAGAAGAGGAAGGGGCAACATGCCCTAATGCAGAAGCAGAAGAACTAGGAATGCCCAGCGCTGAGACAAGTCTAGAACCTGAAGATGAGTTTCCCAGCACCAAAATTGTCCAGAATCAGAAGATGAAAGGCCAAGAGTGGAAGTATGTGCAGCAGGAGTATGAGTAGCAGAAGTATGAGGAATTGGATTGTCAAGAGCAGAATGAGAGGTCTGCGCAGTTTTAGAGGTTGATCTGGAAGAGTCAAAAGCCATATGTGCAGAAATTGCTACCAGTTGCTGCAATAAGCTCATCATCTTCTAGCTGAATACCAAATGAAAACTCTGAATCTGACTGCGCAGAAGGAGAAGGAGCAACTTGCTAAGCAATTTGAGAAAATGGCTATGCAGAAGTATGCTCTGGCACTGGTTCAACAATTAGAAAAGATGACTCCACAGAAAGAGAGGGAGCAATCTGCTCAACCTCTTGAGAAATTAACAGTGCAGAGGGAGAGAGAGCCAACTGCTCCAGCACTGGCTCAGTGAGTGACTGCACAGGAGGAAAAGGAGCAATCTGCTCCAAACTGGCCCAAAAACTTGCTCAACAATATGGTCCTGAAAAAACTACGTTGATGGCTCTGACAAATCTGATGAACGGTGGAAAAACTGCGTTGATGGATCTGGGAAATCTGAAGAATGCTGCAAACACTGTGTGGATGGATTTGGAATAGCAGGATTCTGAGAATCAGTTGCCAATATCTGTAAGGAGAGAATTTGAGCAGGAGAAGTGGAGACATTCTGCGTGGAAGGCTTCGAAGACTGCGTGCGAGCTTGATTCAGCAAACCAAACAACCGATTATAAGTCCACGTGGGAGTTTTTAATGCTTCATCAACAAGAGTTGGAACCTGATTAGAATCCGCATGAAGAAGAAAGAATTCTTCAAGAAAAAGTTTGTTTGCAGCAGCAGAAATTCGCTTGTCAGCTGAAGAAGCTGAGTCTTGACAATTTGAATTCTGAGAATTCTGAGAGAGATGAGACATTGAGCGAGTGATAAGGCGATTATTGAACGATAAATCGGAATTATTTCTCGCCATAGACAATTTAGGGTACCAAAAAGTAATTAAGGCGGATATAAATCGAAGTATGATCAATAAAAAAGCCTAGATAAAGTTAAAAAACTTAAAAACTAAAAAATCAAAGACATAAGAGATGCACATAAAGCTAGCCGATACAAAAGCTAGCAAAAAACTAGTCGTTTACAAAAGCTAGCCATTAAAAAAGCTAGCATAATTTTAATTATTAATTATTTAATTAATTTAAATAATTAATTAATTAATTAAAAATTAAAAAATTACTTAATTATTTAAAAAAATTATGAAGTGCCTCAAAAAATACTGCTCATGAGGATGTCAAATCCAAGGGTCGACATTGCTCATGTAGAATGTGTCGATCTTTCTGGGATTTCGCCAGTAGATCAAAGGTCTAGGTATATGCTGCAACTGAGGGAAGCTTTGGAATTCTTTATGAAGTTTAGGGTTTAGGGAGACCCTAAGGTCTAAAGCTTTGGTAGCTTCACAAAAGTCTTTGGTAGCTTCACAAAAGTCTAGCTTTCACACCAGGTGGGTCCTCTTGAGGCCGGTGTGCATTGGACCTCGCGCATAAACCTGCTGAAGAAGAGCAGACCTCTGATCCCAGTGAACCTTGGCGAAGCATCTCTGAAGGAAGTCAGGAGGGTACCCTCTGGACCGAAGCCATGAGTAGAAAGATCTCTTTAGCTCCAAAAAACCTGATTCAATACTCTCATGAAGAAGATACCGCTACAACTCATTTACCACAAAGGCAACCTTTTGATGACGAGGGTGCCAAGAAGAAAAGGGAATGCATTGATAGGCATTTTGGGGCTTCTGATAGCACCTGGTATAGAGCTTTCCAGAGGCTTCAAAGTCTGAGCCTTTGAAAAGAACAAGGTCCAAAAAGTTGATGCTTGTGGAAGAGATGCAGTAAGTAATATGGATGTGCTTAGGATAGATAGACTGATAGCAATCCAGAAATTGGAGCAATCTATCTTTGGAGCCAATCCAAACCATGCAACCGTCATCGATGAAGCGCGTGAACAGTTCAATTTTTGGGGAAGGCATTCTGTTAAAAACCTCCAGCTCAAGATGACAAAAGAAGAGAAAAGCATAAACAATAGCAAAGTTGCTGCCCATAACAGTTCCTCTAACTTGTTGAAAAAAGCAACCATTGAACTGAAGAAAGTGCCAAGAAAGCACAAGTTCAGTTGCAGAGACCAGGAAGTCAATATCCACAGATGAGAATGATTTAGCAGGGTTATGAAGCAGCATTTCCCTCAAGGCATGCAAGCCTTATTGCGTGGGAATGCTAGGGTACAAAGATTCTATATCAAAGGTTACAAGAAGTGAGTCAACAGGGAAGGATTTTGATTCAACAACTTGAAGAAGAGAAATAGAATTAGGCAGATGAGTGGGCTGAGCAAGTAAAGTACTAAGTAGCTTACGATGAAGAAGCTTAGAAAGAGGTTCAAGCATAAACCCGTTGTATGAACAAATAAGCCTTCCTACAGGAGGGTTTTTGTGAATCTTCCAAAGAAAATAGAGCATGCAAGCTCTAGCTTTATGGATTTTGACTTGCTGGATAAATTCCCACTGCTGAACTATAAGAAGTTTGCTGAATTTGTCTTGAAGCTAGCTGAGCCTTCTCTTGATGGCGGTCCACGGAATTGCTGAATAAGGCCTGTAGACATTAAGATCAGATAGTTGCCTGAGGGCTTCTGCAACATATCTTTGTCTAAAACCACAATGCCCAGATTTTTGTTAGTTGGCTTGATGATAATAGGGAGACGATGAAGGCTCCTTATTGTAAGCAGTTAGGATTTAGAAAAACGGGGTTTGTGGGAAAAGTCAACAGAGGCAATCTTATTGTGCAGAAGGGTAAGACCAATATGGAGAGCATGGTTTAGGTCAAGATCACGAGTAGGAGGTTCCCAAGAGGAGTTTGGCAATCTAAAACGATTGTAAACATCATCTGTAGAAGGACCAAAAAATCTCCCAAGACAACAAAGTTTGGAAAAATAGGCATATTCTTTTAGAATATTTTCTACAGTCATGGGAGGAGGCCGGGGAATAAACTTGTGTCCTAAGCCTAGAAGCTTTTCTTAGCTGAAGGAAGGAGAGACAGAGGAAAGATTATGGATAGCTAAGTTGCTAATCCGATGATCTAACCTAGAAGGGGTCATTTTTCCAATCAAATAAGAAAGATAAGAGAAAGGGTTAATAGAGGGCAACCAGTAAAGGGTTCAAGATTTGCTTACTCTAAGGGAGCCTTGCCTTTGTTTTTCACCCGGGCATGGTTTTGAAACATATTTTGCTGCTGTGGCACAAATGGAGCAGCCCCCAAATTCAAACCAGTGTTCGGAGATAGTGTGGACCTCCTTCCTCGTCGAAACTCCTTTCTGCTTACCCCAGTTTTTGACTGCTAGGCAGTTTGGGGGTACTGCTGATGCCGACATTGCTGTTGGGGTAGCTGCTAATGTTGTCGTTGTGGCTGCTGTGATTGCTACATTTTCTATGGCTGCTGTGGTTGCTACCTTTTTTGTGGCTGCTGTGGTTGTTGGCTTTTCTGCCGCTATTGATACTATTGCTGCTGCTGCCCTCTGCGCAGCTGCTGCTCTGGGACAACTGTTGCTGCTGCTGCCGCTGTTTATGTTGTTGCTTAGGAGAGTTGGAAGTTTGCATATCTATCAAGAGAGCAATCTATTCCTAAATAGGTTTGAGAGAGGCATCCAACTTTTGTTGCTGGGCTCGAAGAGATTTGGCAACCTCTTTTTGGACCAGAACAGAGATAGCTTCCTCCCGAGGTATATTATTGGCTAGTTTAGCCAATTCTTCTCTGGAAGCGTTTCTAGCAGCTTGAGCAGCAGTGCGGGCGGCGCGGCGTTCAACCAATTCAATCTGAAAATGATTGACTTGTCTGTTATAAGAAGTAGTGGCAAGAGAAACCCACTGTGAAGCAGTAGTGCTACCTGAAACAGGACCTGAGCAGCTGGCAAACTGGATATTGGCAAAGGGTTCAGCTAGCTGCTGGAGATTATCACGAAAAGATGAAGCGAGCTAACTAAGTTTCTCTTCATTTTTAATGATAATGTCTTTCTCATGCCGAAAATAGAATGCATGGCATTCTTTCCTGAAATTGTCAGTGATGGATTCCAGTCCTGATCTGAGTATATAGGAACTATTTGGATCTGAGGCAGCAAGTCCAGAAACTTTCACCATGAGACTCTGAATTCCTCGGCAATCTTTCTAAAGGGTTTCAAGTTTTTCCACTAAAGCTTGAGATCTAAGAAATCCACTGAGGTCTTTCTTAGATTTCAAGCTTTTGTGGAAAAACTCGAAGCCCTTTAGAAAGATGGCCTAGTAATTTAGAGTCTCATGGTGAAAGTTTCTGGACTTGCTGCTTCAGATCTAGATAGTTCCCATATAGTTAAATCAAGACTGGAATCCATCACTGTGAATTTCAAGAAAGAATGCCATGCAATCTATCTTCGGCATGAGAGAGACATTGTCATTAAAAATGAAGAGAAACTTAGTCAGCTCACTTCATCTTTTCATGATAATCTCCAGCAGCTTGCTGAACCCTTTGCCAATATCTAGTTTGCCAGCTGCTCAGGTCCTGTTTCAAGTAGCACTATTATTGCACAATGGGTTTCTCTTGCCACTACTTCTTATAATAGACAAGTCAATCATTTTTAGATTGAATTGGTTGAACGCCGCGCCGCCTGCACTGCTGCTCAAGCTGCCCGAAAGACTTCCAGAGAAGAATTGGCTAAACTAGCCAATAATATACCCTCGGAGGAAGCTATTTCTGTTCTGGTCCAAAAAGAGGTTCCCAGATCTCTTCAAGCCCAACAACAAAAGTTGGCTGCCTCTCTCAAACCTATTCAGGAATAGATTGCTCTCTTGATAGATATGCAAACTTCCAACTCTCCTAAGCAACAACATAAGCAATAGCAGCCGTAGCAATAGCAACAACATCAACAGTTGCACCCAAAGCAGCAACTGCACAGAGGGCAGTAGAATTGGCAGCAACCACAACAGCCACAGAAAAGGCAGCAATCGCAGCAGCCACAGAAAAGGCAGCAATCACAACAACATCATCAGCAGCTGCCCCAGCAGCAGCGCAGGCATCAACAGTACCCCCAAACTGCCCAGCAGTCAAAAAACGGGGTAAGCAGAGAGGTTTCGCTTGGGAGGGAGGTCCACACAATCTGCTGTTGGGCGATCCCTCCATTCAAAACCATGTTTCTCCGAACACTAGTTTGAATTTGGGGGCTGCTCCATTTGTGCCACAACAACAAAATATGTTTCAGAACCATGCCCGGGGGAGAAAAGCAAAGGCAAGGCTCCCTTAGAGTAAGCAATTCTCGAACCCTTTACTGGTTGCCCTCTATTAGCCCTTTCTCTTATCTTTTTTATCTGATTGGAAAAATGACCCCTTCTAGGTTAGATCGTTGGATTAGCAACTTATCTATCCATAATCTTTCCTTTGTCTCTCTTTCCTTCAGCCAAGAAAAGCTTCTGGGCTTAGGACACAAGTTTATTTCTCGGCCTCCTCCCAGGACTGTAGAAAATATTTTAAAAGAATATGCCTATTTTTCTAGACTTTGTCGTCTTAGGAGATTTTTTGGTCCTACAGATGATGTTTACAATTCTTTTAGATTGTCAAACTCCTCTTGGGAACCTCCTATTCGTGGTCCTGACCTAAACCATGCTCTCCATATTGGTCTTACCCTTCTGCACAATAAGATTGCCTCTGTTGACTTTTCCCACAAACCCTGTTTTTCTAAATTCCAACTGCTTGCTCTAAGGAGCCTTTTCTGACTCCCTATTGTCATCAAGCCAGTTGACAAAAATCTGGGCATTGTGGTTTTAGACAAAGATAGATATGTTGCAGAAGCCCTCAGGCAACTTTCTGATCTTAATGTCTACAGGCCTTATTCAGCGGTTTCGTGGACCGCCATCAAGAGAAAGCTCAGCCAGCTTCAAGACAGATTCAGCAAGTTCCTTACAGTTTAGCAGTGGGAATTTATTCAGCAAGTCAAAATCCATAAAGCTAGAGCTTGCATGCTCTATTTTCTTTGGAAGATTCCCAAAAACCCTCCTGTAGGAAGGCCTATTTGTTTCTACAACGGGTTTATGCTTGAACCTCTTTCTAAGCTTCTTCATCATAAGCTGCTTAGTACTTTACTTGCTCAGCTCATTCATCTGCTTGATTCTATTTCTCCTTTTCAAGTTGTTGAATCAAAATCCTTTCTTGTTGACTCACTTCTTGAATCTCTGTACCCTAGCGTTCCTACGCAACAAGGCTTGCATGCCTTGAGGGAAACGCTGCTTCATAACTTTGTTGAATCATTCTCATTTCTAGATATTGACTTCTTGGTCTCTGCAACCGAACTTGTGCTTTCTTGGCATTTTCTTCAGTACAATGGTTGTTTTTTTCGACAAGTTAGAGGTACTGCTATGGATAGCAAATTTGTTGTTGTTTATGCTCGTCTCTTCCTTTGTCATCTTGAGCTGGAGGCTTTCAACATAATGCCTTCACCAGAGATTGAATTGTTCAAACGTTTCATCGATGACGGCTGCATGGTTTGGACTAGCTCCAAAGATAGATTGCTCCAATTTTTGGATTGCTATCAGTCTATCTATCCTGAACACATCCATATTACTCACTGCATCTCTTCCACCAGAATCAACTTTTTGGACCTTGTTCTTTTCAAAGGCTCAGACATTGAAACCTCTGCGAAGCTCTCTATGAGGTGCTATCAGAAGCCCTAGAATGCCTATCAATACCTTCCCTTTTCTTCTTGGCACCCTCATCATCAAAAGGTTGCCTTTGTGGTAAATGAGTTGCATCGGTATCTTCTTCGTGAGAGTACTGAATCAGGTTTTTTGGAGCTAAAGAGATCTTTCTACTCTCGGCTTCGGTCCAGAGGGTACCCTCCTGACTTCCTTCAGACATGCTTCGCCAAGGTTCACTGGGATCAGAGGTTTGCTCTTCTTCAGCAGGTTTATGCGCGAGGTCTAGTCTACACCGACCTTAAGAGGGCCCCTTAGTGTTCAAGCTAGATTTCGGTGAAGCTGCCAGAGCTTTAGACCTTGGGGGTTCCCTAAACCCTAAACTTCATCGAGAATTCCAGAGCTTCCTTCAGTTGCAGCATATACCTAGACCTTTGATTTGCTGGCGAAATCCCAGAAAGATCGGCACATTCTACATGAGCAATGCCGACCCTTGGATTTGACATCCTCATGAGCAGTATTTTTTGCAGCACTTCATAATTTTTTTAATTAATTAATTAATTATTATTTTTTTTAATTAATTAATTAATTATTTAAATTAATTAAATAATTAATAATTAAAAGCATGCTAGCTTTCTAACAGCTATCTTTTGTAAACGACTAGTATATTTTGTAAACGGCTAGCTTTTTGCAACGGCTAGCTTTTTTGTAACGGCTAGTTTTTTGAAGGCCACCACTGCGCCTTTTCATTATAAGGACAGCTTGCACTTATTTATTATGTATCACTGATGAGTCCTATTTTTTCAAGACGAAACTAGTTTGATATAAAATACATAAGTTTTTTATGTGCATCTCTTTTGTCCTTGATTTTTTAGGTTTTTAAGTTTTTAAGTTTTTTAACTTTATCTAGGCTTTTTTGTTGATGATACTTGGATTTATTTTTGCCTTAATTACTTTTTGGTACCCTAAATTGTCTATGGCGAGAAATAATTCCGATTTATCGTTCAGTAATCGCCTTGTCACTCGCTCAATGTCTCATCTCTCTCAGAATTCTCAGAATTTTTGGAATTCAGATTGTCAAGACTCAACTTCTTCAGCTGACAAGCAAATTTCTGTTGCGGCAAACAAACCTTTTCTTGAAGAATTCTTTCTTCTTCATGCGGATTCTGATTGGGTTTCAGCTCTTGTTGATGAAGCATTAAAAACTCCCACGTGGACTTATAATCGGTTGTTTTGTTTGTTGAATCAAGCTCCCACGCAGTCTTTGGAGCCTTCCACGCAGAATGTGTCTGCTTCTCTTGCTCAAATTCTCTCCTTACAGAATTTGGCAACCAATTCTCAGAATCCAGCTATTCCAAATCCATCCACACAATGTTTGCAGCGTTCTTCAGATTTGCCAGATCCATCAACGCAATTTTTGCACTGTTCATCAGATTTGTCATAGCCATCAATGCAGTTTTTTCAGGACCATGTTGTTGAGCAAGTTTCTGAGCCAATTTTGGAGTAGATTGCTCCTTTTTCTCCTGCGCAGTCACTCACTAAGCCAGTGCTGGAGTAGTTGGCTCTCTCTCCCTTTGCGTAGTTAATTTCTCAGGAGGTTGAGTAGATTGGTCCCTCTCTTTCTGCGCAGTCATCTTTTCTAATTGCTGAACCAGTGCCAGAGCATACTTCTACACAACCATTTTCTCAAGCTGCTGAGCAAGTTGCTCCCTCTCCTTCTGCGCAGTCAGATTCAGAGTTTTCATTTGGTATTCAGCTGGAAGATGATGAGCTTATTGCAACAACTGACCAAGCAATCTCTGCACATATGGCTTTTGACTCTTCCAGATCAGCCTCTAAAGCTGCACAGGCCTCTCATTTTGCTCTTGACAATCCAATTTCTCATACTTCTGCTGCACATACTTCCACTCTTGGCCTTTCATCTTCTGATTCTGGACAATTTTTGGTGCTGTGAAACTCATCTTCAGGTTCTAGACTTGTCTCAGCGCTAGGAATTCCTGGTTCTTCCGCTTTTGCGTGAGGGCATGCTGCCCCTTCTTCTTCTATGCAGAAAATTCCTCTGGTTTCTGCCCCTGAATCCTCTAAACAATTGTCCATTGATGAACTTCCCCCCTTGCCTAAATCTTGGGAGGAAATAATTCACTGCACTATTAAGGATTTCCAGAAATCCACTGAGGTCTTTCTTAGATCTCAAGCTTTGGTGGAAAAACTTGAAGCCCTTTAGAAAGATGGCCGAGTAATTCAGAGTCTCATGGTGAAAGTTTCTGGACTTGCTGGTTCAGATCCAGATAGTTCCCATATACTCAGATCAGGACTGGAATCCATCACTGACAATTTCAAGAAAGAATGCGATGCATTCTATCTTCGGCATGAGAGAGACATTGTCATTAAAAATGAAGAGAAACTTAGTCAGCTTGCTTCATCTTTTCGTGATAATCTCCAGCAGCTTGTTGAACCCTTTGCCAATATCCAGTTCGCCAGTTGCTTAGGACCTATTTCAGGGAGCACTATTTCTGCGCAGTGGGGTTCTCTTGCCACTGCTTCTTATAATAGACAAGTCAATCATTTTCAGATTGAATTGGTTGAATGCCGCGCCACCCGCACTGTTGCTCAAGCTGCCAAAAACGCTTCCAGAGAAGAATTGGTTAAACTAGCCAATAATATACCTCGGGAGGAAGCTATCTTTGTTCTGGTTCAAAAAGAGTTTGCCAGATCTCTTCAAGCCCAACAACAGAAGTTGGATGCCTCTCTCAAACCTATTTAGGAACAGATTGCTCTCTTGATAGATATGCAAACTTCCAACTCTCCTAAGCAGCAACATAAGCAGCAGCGACGACATCCACAGCAGTAGTAGCAACTGCGTAGAGGGCAGCAACATCAACATTAGCAAAAAAGGCAACCACCACAGCAACCACAGAAAAGGTAGCAACCACAAAAAAGGTAGCAAACGCAACAGCCATAGCAAAAGCATCAGCAGCTGCTCTAGCAGCAACGTAGGCATCAGTAGTACCTCCAAACTGCCCAGCACTTTGCTGCTCAGCAGTCAAAAAACGGGGTAAGCAGAGAGAGGTTCCGCCGGGGAAGGAGGTCCACACTATCTGATGCTAGGCCATCGCCCTCCATTCAAAACCAAGTTTCTCCGAACACTGGTTTGAATCTGGGGGTTGCTCCATTTGTGACACGACAGCATAATATGTTTCAGAACCATGCCCAGGTGTAAAACAAAGGCAAGGCTCCCTTAGAGTATGCAAATCCTGAACCCTTTATTGGTTGCCCTCTATTAGCCTTTTATCTTATCTTTCTTATTTGATTGGAAAAATGACCCCTTGTAGGTTAGATCGTTGGATTAGTAACTTAGCTATCCATAATCATTCCTATGTCTCTCTTTCCTTCAGCCAAGAAAAGCTTCTAGGCTTAGGACACAAGTTTATTCCCTGGCCTCCTCCCATGACTGTAGAAAATATTCTAAAAGAATATGCCTATTTTTCCAGACTTTGTCGTCTTAGGAGATTTTTTGGTCCTATAGACAATGTTTACAATCCTTTTAGATTGCCAAATTCCTCTTGGGAACCTCCTATTCGTGATCCTGACCTAAACCATTCTCTCCATATTGGTCTTACCCTTTTGCACAATAAGATTTCCTCTGTTGACTATTCCCACAAACCCCGTTTTTATAAATCCCAACTGCTTGCTGTAAGGAGCCATTGCTGATTCCCTATTGTCATCAAGCCAGCTGACAAAAATCTGGGCATTATGGTTTTAGACGAAGATAGATATGTTGCAGAAGCCCTCAGGCAACTATCTGATCTTAATGTGTACAGGCCTTATTCAGCAGTTCCGTGGACTGTCATCAAGAGAAAGCTCAACCAGCTTCAAGACAGATTCAACAAGCTCCTTACAGTTCAACAACGGGAATTTATTCAGCAAGTCAAAATCCATAAAGCTAGAGCTTGCATGCTCTATTTTCGTTGGAAGATTCACAAAAACCCTCCTGTAGGAAGGCCTATTTGTTCCTACAACGGGTTTATGCTTGAGCCTCTTTCTAAGCTTCTTCATCATAAGTTGCTTAGTACTTTACTTGTTTAGCCCACTCATCTGCCTGATTCTATTTCTCTTCTTCAAGTTGTTGAATCAAAATCCTTTGCTGTTGACTCACTTCTTGTAACCTTTGATATAGAATCTCTGTACCCTAGCATTCCCATGCAACAAGGCTTTCATGCCTTGAGGGAAATGCTGCTTCATAACTTTGCTAAATCATTCCCATCTCTGGATATTGACTTCCTGGTCTCCGCAACCGAACTTGTGCTTTATTCTCATTTTCTTCAGTTCAACGGTTGCTTTTTTCGACAAGTTAGAGGTACTGCTATGGGCAACAACTTTGCTGTTGTTTATGCTTGTCTCTTCCTTTGTCATCTTGAGCTGGAGGTTTTCAACAGAATGCCTTCACCAGAGATTGAACTGTTCGAACGCTTCATCGAGGACGGTTGCATGGTTTGGACTGGCTTGAAAGATAGATTGCTCCAATTTCTAGATTGCTATCAGTCTATCTATCCTGATCACATCCATATTACTTACCGCATCTCTTCCACCAGCATCAACTTTTTGGACCTTGTTCTTTTCAAAGGCTCAGACTTTGAAGCCTCTGGGAAGCTCTCTACCAGGTGCTATCAGAAGCCCCAGAATGCCTATCAATACATTCCCTTTCCTTCTTGGCACCCTCGTTATCAAAAGGTTGCCTTTGTGGTAAATGAGTTGCAGCGATATCTTCTTCCTGAGAGTACTGAATCAGGTTTTTTGGAGCTAAAGAGATCTTTCTACTCGGCTTCTGTCCAGAGGGTACCCTCTTGATTTCCTTCAGACATGCTTCGCCAAGGTTCACTGGGATCAGAAGTCTGCTCTTCTTCAGCAGGTTTATGCCCAAGGTCCAGTCCACACCGGCTTGAAGATGCCCCCCTGGTGTTAAAGCTAGACTTCTGTGAAGCTACCAGAGCTTTATACCTTGGGGATTCCCTAAACCTTAAACTTCATGGAGAATTCTAGAGCTTCCCTCAGTTGCAGAATATACCTAGACCTTTGATTTGCTGGCGAAATCTCAGAAAGATTGGCACATTCTACATGAGTAGTGCCGACCCTCGAATTTGACATCCTCAGGAGCAGTATTTTTTGCAGCACTTCATAATTTCTTTAATTAATTAATTAATTTTTTAATTGTTTAATTAATTAATTATTTAAATTAATTAAATAAATAATGATTAAAATCATGCTAGCTTTTTTAACAACTAGCTTTTGTAAACGACTAGTTTTTTGTAAATGGCTAGCCTTGGTATCGACTAGCTTTTTGTAACAGCTAGCTTTTTTGTAACGACTAGTTTATTGAAGGTCAACACTACTCCTTTTCATTATAAGGACAGCTTGCACTTATTTCTTATGTATCACTGATGAGTCCTATTTTTTCTCGACGAAACTAGTTTGATATAAAATACATAAGTTTTTTATGTGCATCTCTTCTGTCCTTGATTTTTTAGGTTTTTAAGTTTTTTAACTTTATCTAGGGTTTTTTATTGATCATACTTCGATTTATTTCCGCCTTAATTACTTTTTCGTACCCTAACTTGTCTATGGCGAGAAATAATTCTGATTTATCGTTTAGTAATCACCTTATCACTTGTTCAATGTCTCCTCTCTCTCAGAATTCTTGGAATTCAGATCGTTAAGACTCAGCTTCTTGCGCTGACAAGTGAATTTCTGCTGCTGTAAACAAACCTTTTCTTGAAGAATTCTTTCTTCTTCACGCGGATTTTGATCGGGTTCTAGCTCTTGTTGATGAAGCATTAAAAACTCCCACGTGGACTTATAATCTATTTTTTGGTTTGTTGAATCAAGCTTCCACGCAGTCTTCAGAGGCTTCCACGCAGAATGTCTTCGCTTCTCCTGCTCAAATTCTCTCCTTACATAATTTGGTAACCGATTCTTAGAATCCAGTTATTCCAAATCCATCCACGCAGTGTTTGCAGCGTTCTTCAGATTTGCCAGATCCATCAACGCAGTTTTTGCACCATTCATCAGATTTGTCAGAGTCATCAACCCAATTTTTCAAGACCATGTTGCTAAGCAAGTTTCTGAGCCAGTTTTGGAGCAGATTGCTCTTTTTCCTCCTACGCAGTCACTCACTGAGCCAGTGCTGGAGCAGTTGGCTCTCTCTCCCTTTGCACAGTTAATTTCTCAGGAGGTTTAGCAGATTGCTCCATCTCTTTCTGTGCTGTCATCTTTTCTAATTGCTGAACCAGTGTTAGAGCATACTTTTGCACAACCATTTTCTCAAGCTGCTGAGCAAGTTGTTCCCTCTCCTTTTGCGCAGTCAGATTCAGAGTTTTCATTTGGTATTCAGCTGGAAGATGATGAGCTTATTGCAGCAACTGACCAAGCAATCTCTGCACAGATGGCTTTTGACTCTTCCAGATCAGCCTCTAAAACTGCGCAGGCCTTTCATTTTGCTCTTGACAATCCAATTTTTCATATTTCTGCTACTCATACTTTTGCTGCACATACTTCCACTCTTGGCCT
The DNA here is from genome assembly GCA_000404065.3 of Pinus taeda. Classification (NCBI taxonomy): domain Eukaryota; kingdom Viridiplantae; phylum Streptophyta; class Pinopsida; order Pinales; family Pinaceae; genus Pinus; species Pinus taeda. The sequence goes on from APFE031145524.1 coordinate 36,277, forward strand.
TTCATCTTCTGATTCTGGACAATTTTTGGTGCTGGGAAACTCATCTTCCGGTTCTGGACTTGTCTCTGCGTTGGGCGTTCCTGGTTCTTTCGCTTCTGCATGAGGGCATGCTGCCCCTTCTTCTTCTATGCAGAAAATTCCTTTGGTTTCTGCCCCTGAATCCTCTAAACATTTGTCCATTGATGAACTTCCCCCCTGCCTAAATCTTGGGAGGAAATAATTCACTACGCTGTTAAGGATTTCCAGAAATCCACTAAGGTCTTTCTTAGATCTCAAGCTTTGGTGGAAAAACTTGAAGCCCTTTAGAAAGATGGCTGAGTAATTCAGAGCCTCATGGTGAAAGTTTTTGGACTTGTTGGTTCAGATCTAGATAGTTCCCATATACTCAGATCAGGACTGGAATCCATCACTGACAATTTCAAGAAAGAATGCCATGCATTCTATCTTCGACATGAGAGAGACATTGTCATTAAAGATGAAGAGAAACTTAGTCAGCTCGCTTCATCTTTTCGTGATAATCTCCAGTAGCTTGCTGAACCCTTTGCTAATATCCAGTTCGCCAGCTGCTCAGGTCCTGTTTCAGGTAGCACTATTGTTGCACAGTGGGTTTCTCTTGCCACTGCTTCTTATAACAGACAAGTCAATCATTTTCAGATTGAATTGGTTGAACGCCGCGCCGCCCGCACTGCTGCTCAAGCTGCCAGAAACGCTTCCAGAGAAAAATTGGCTAAACTAGCCAATAATATACCCTGGGAGGAAGCTATCTCTGTTCTGGTCCAAAAAGAAGTTGCCAGATCTCTTCAAGCCTAGCAACAAAAGTTGGATGCCTCTCTCAAACCTATTCAGGAACATATTGCTCTCTTGATAGATATGCAAACTTCCAACTCTCCTAAGCAGCAACATAAGAAGCAGTTACCGCAGTAGCAGCAACATCCACAATAGCAGCAACAACAGTTGCGCCCAAAGCAGCAACTATGCAGAGGGCAGCAACAACAGAAAAGGCAACAACCACAGCAGCCACAGAAAAGGTAGCAACTGCAGTAGCCACAGAAAAGGCAGCAACGATAGTAGCCACAGTAACAACATCAGCGGCTGCCCCAGCAGCAATGTAGGCATCATCAGTACCCCAAACTGCCCAGCACTTTGCTGCATAGCAGTCAAGAAACGGGGTAAGCAGAGAGAAGTTCCATCGAGGAAGGAGGTCCACACTTTGCTGTTGGGCCATTGCCCTCCATTCAAAACCAAGTTTCTCCAAACGCTAGTTTGAATCTGGGGGCTGCTCCATTTGTGCCGCAACAGCAAAATATGCTTTAGAACCATGCCCGGGTGAAAAACAATGGCAAGGCTCCCATAGAGTAAGCAAATACTGAACCCTTTACTGGTTGCTCTCTATTATCCCTTTCTCTTATCTTTCTTATGTGATTTGAAAAATTATCCCTTCTAGGTCAAATCGTTGGATTAGCAACTTAGCTATCCATAATCTTTCCTCTGTCTCTCTTTCCTCCAGCCAAGAAAAGCTTTTAGGCTTAGAACACAAGTTTATTCCTCGACCTCCTCCCATGACTGTAGAAAATATTCTAAAAGAATATGCTTATTTTTCCAGACTTTGTTGTCTTAGGAGATTTTTTGGTCCTTCTACAGATGTTTACAATCCTTTTATATTGCCAAACTCCTCTTGGGAACCTCCTATTTGTGATCCTGACCTAAACCATGCTCTCCATATTGGTCTTACCCTTCTGCACAATAAGATTGCCTCTATTGACTTTTCCCACAAACCCCGTTTTTCTAAATCCCAACTGCTTGCTCTAAGGAGCTTTTGCTGACTTCCTATTGTCATCAAGCCAGTTGACAAAAATCTGGTCATTGTGGTTTTAGACAAAGATAGATATGTTGCAGAAGCCCTCAGACAACTATCTAATGTTAATGTCTACAGGCCTTATTCAGCAGTTCCGTGTATCGCCATCAAGAGAAAGCTCAGTGAGCTTCAAGACAGATTCAGCAAGCTCCTTACAGTTCAGCAGTGGAATTTATTCAGCAAGTCAAAATCCATAAAGCTAGGGCTTGCATGCTCTATTTTCTTTGGAAAATTCACAAAAACCCTCCTGTACGAAGGCCTATTTGTTCCTACAACGAGTTTACGCTTGAACCTCTTTCTAGGCTTATTCATCATAAGCTGCTTAGTACTTTACTTGCTCAACCCACTCATCTGCCTGATTCTATTTCTCTTCTTCAAGTTGTTGAATCAAAATCTTTTGCTATTGACTCACTTCTTGTAACCTTTGATATAGAATCTTTGTACCCTAGCATTTCCATGCAACAAGGCTTGCATGCCTTGAGGGAAATTCTGCTTCATAACTTTGCTGATCATTCTTATCTCTGGATATTGAATTCCTAGTCTCCGCAACCGAACTTGTGCTTTCTTGGCATTTTCTTCACTCTAATGGTTCTTTTTTTCAACAAGTTAGAGGTACTGATATGGGTAGCAACTTTGCTGTTGTTTATGCTTGTCTCTTCCTTTGTCATCTTGAGCTGGAGGTTTTCAACATAATGCCTTCACCAGAGATTGAACTGTTCAAACGCTTCATCGAAGACGGCTGCATGGTTTGGACTGGCTCCAAAGATAGATTGCTCCAATTTTGGGATTGCTATCAGTCTATCTATCCCGAGCACATCCATATTACTTACTGCATGTCTTCCACCAGCATCAACTTTTTGGACCTTGTTCTTTTCAAAGGCTCAGACTTTGAAGCCTCTGGGAAGCTCTCTACCAAGTGCTATCAGAAGCCCAAAATGCCTATCAATACATTCTCGTTTCTTCTTGGCACCCTCGTCATCAAAAGGTTGCCTTTGTGGTAAATGAGTTGCAACGATATCTTCTTCGTGAGAGTACTGAATTAGGTTTTTTTGGAGCTAAAGAGATCTTTCTACTCTCGGCTACGGTCCAGAGGGTACCCTCTTGACTTCCTTCAGACATGCTTCGCCAAGGTTCACTAGGATCAAAGGTCTGCTCTTCTTCAACAAGTTTATGCACGAGGTCGAGTCCACACCGGCCTCAAGAGTGCCCCCCTGGTGTTAAAGCTAGACTTCTGTGAAGCTACCAGAGCTTTAGACCTTGTGGGTTCCCTAAGCCCTAAACTTCATGGAGAATTCCAGAGCTTCCCTCAGTTGCAGCATATACCTAGACCTTTGATCTGCCGGCGGAATCCCAGAAAGATCGGCTAGCTTTTTGTAATGGCTAGCTTTTTTGTAACGGCTAGTTTTTTGAAGGCCAACACTGCTCCTTTTCATTATAAGGACAACTTGCACTTATTTCTTATGTATCTCTGATGACTCCTATTTTTTCAGGATGAAACTAGTTTGATATAAAATACATAAGTTTTTTATGTGCATCTCTTTTGTCCTTGATTTTTTAGTTTTTTAAGTTTTTTAACTTTATCTAGGGTTTTTTATTGATCATACTTCGATTTATTTCTGCCTTAATTACTTTTTGGTACCCTAAACCCTAAACCTTTCACCTCATTTGGCATCATGATCACTCACACATTCTTCTCTCTCCTCTCATTGGTTCGTACAACATTGGGCATTTTCTCTCTCTCCCACTTGTGGCACAAGGAGGTTGAATTACAAGATAGAATGCAAGGCCGGAAATCTTAGAATTTTTTGCAGTTTGACTAGTGTTGTCCAACGTTAACTTTGACTTTTTGGGCATCCTTCGACTTCAATTTTTTTGGGTGGAGTTTTGTCTCAGCAAGCTGTAGGCTGCATTTTTGGGCACAAGAACTGAGGCAAAACGAGAACTTTGACTTGTGTTGATCGCAGGTTGACCAAATTTGAATGCATATTTTGTGATTGTTTTGGGTTGAATTTGACTGCTGTTGGAGGTCGAGTTTGATTGCCTTTGATCAAGCTTCAAACGAGGAGTTTGACTATTGTGTTGACCATCTTTGACTTCTTGTTAGGGTTGAAGTTTGACTGCAGTAGAGTGTAGAAATTGACAGGGCTGTTTTGACTTTTAATTTGGCAAGTCAATTTGACTTTTATACTCTCTCTCCACTAAACATTTATATATAATAAAAAGAATTGATCAAAGGGTTTTCCCCACATTGGGTTTTTTCTGTGGCATCTGCGAAATCTGGTGTTCTCTTGTCTTGGCTGTTTTATGCTTTTTATTTCATGTTCTATCTACTTTACTATCAATGTGATTAATGTTTAATGTGATTGCTACTGGAAATCTAAATTGGAAATTGTCATTGGGTTGCTCAAGGAACATTGAAGTAATTGTGCTAAGAATAGAACATACCATTGTTAACTAAAATTAACATGGTATCAGAGCCCAAGTGAAGATAAAAACCAAGCAAGAGAGAAAATCAATCATTAAGAGAGAGCTCTTAGACAAGAATATTCGTCTAGCTTCAATGGCTACCACATCTTACTTCAAATTCGAGGATAAGCTCAAGGACAAATCCAACTATCATGCATGGAAGATGACTCTGGACTTGACTTTGGAAGAGCATGATTCTATGGACTGTGTGTAGGGAAAAGTACTGGAGCCTCCTTCAAATGCACCTGCTGCTGCGAAGACAAAGTATGAGAAAGGTGAGGTCAAAGCTAAAAGAATTATCATTGAATCCATTCAAAAGCATTTGGTTGCCTATATTTCTGATTTGGGTACATCTAATTGGGATGTTCAAAGTAAACAATGCAAATCAAATCCTCTTTCTCAAGAACAAGTTGAAGGACATCAAGATGGGCAAAGGGGAGTCTATTCAATCCTACTTGATGGGGATTACAGAAATCAAGAATGATCTTCTATCTATTGGAGAAATTGTTGCTGACAGGGAGCTCACTTTCATTGCTCTTGGAGGCCTCACAAGAGCATGGGATGTGTTAACACCACCATTCTCAGCAATGTCAAGATTCCTAGTTTCGATGAATTATTAGCTAGATGCACTCAAGAAGAGACGTGGATGATGGAGAGAGACAAGCCTTCAATGGAAATGAACCTATTGCTTTCTCCGCTCATGTAAAGAGGAAGAAAAGGGTCCAAAGAGACAAGGTCAAGGATTCAAGCAGGGATTCAAAGAAGGAAGAAAAGGAAGGTGCTACGATTGCAACATGTTTGGCCACAATGCTAGAGAGTATCCTCACAACAAGGATACTCGACGAGATGATGATAATAACAAAAACAACCACAACAATTTCAAAGGCAATGGCAATCAAAGGAACAACAGGTTCAACAATAAAGGAAAGAGAAATGCTCTCGCTGCTCGATATGGAAATGGTCGACCTCCCAAAAGGACGAGAAATTCCAAGTACGAGGAAACTAATGTTGTAGAAAAACAAATTGAATTTTATCTTATTTCCGCCCTCACTACTGTCGCTCCTCTGGATACTTTGGATGATTGGTTGATTGATAGTGGAGCCTTAAGGCACTTCACTTGAAACAAGGAGGCCCTCTCAAATTTGATTGAAAAGAAGACTAATTTGGAGATCATACTTGGAGACAATGCCACCTACCCCACGAAAGGGATAGGGACTGTTACTCTTCACTTAAATAAAGGTTAAACCGTTCATCTACAAGAAGTATTGTATGTACCTAATTTGAAGAAGAACCTGGTGTCTATTTCTACGATGGAAGATAAAGGCTTCAAGGTAGCATTCAGTGATGGAAATGTATGTATTTGGCAAAGAAACCCTAAAGATGCATTTGCACTTTGACTTAGGGTTGAAGGTCTATATCAAGTTGGAGAAAGTTCTTTGGGAGCTTTTTGACTTGCGATACTTATTTTCAATTCGAATTATGGCATCAGAGATTTGCTCACCTTCATTACAAAGCCTTACTTGGGGTAAGGAAGATGGTCACAGGTATGCCCAAATTCAACATGAATCATGAAGGTGTTTGTCAGGGTTGTGCAGTTGGGAAAGTTACGAGGGGACCATTCCCCTCAAGTGAAAGTCAAACTACTGACATTCTTCAATTGGTCCATTTTGATATATCTGGTATGTTGCTCGCAACATTGTTAGGAGGATACTTATATTATGCAATTTTTGTGGATGACTTTTCTCGCAAAATGTGGATCTATTTCTTGAAAAAGGATGAAGTGTTCAAATGGTTTCGTTCTTTTAAAACCTTGGTGGAAAATCAAACAGGGAAGAAGATCAAAATATTGAGGACCAATAATGGAACTGAATATGAATCAAATGAATTCAATGACCTTTGTAGAGAGGTTGACATTAAAGGGAGACCACCACTCCATATACTCCTGAGAAAAATGGAGTTGTTGAAAGGAAGAATTGAACAATCATTGAAACTACCCGTGCCATGCTCCATGACTAAGGCCTACCAAAGTTCTGATGGGGAGACGCTGCCAACACTGCCATATATGTTCAAAATAGGAGCTCGCATCAAGCATTGGATTTCAAGGCACTCAAAGAAAATTTTCATTGGTAAGAAACCTGATGTTTCTCATTTTAGAATATTTGGATGCCCCGTGTATTTTCATGTGCCTAAAGAGAAAATAAACAAGTTAGAAGCATCTAGGAAGAAAGGTACATTTGTGGGCTACATTGAAAATTCAAAGGCATATAGAATCTATGTACCTGGTCAAAGAGAAGTGGAAATAAGCCATCATGTCACATTTGATGAAGATTTTGCCCTTGGGAAAGCCAAAGATCTGCCTATCCCAAGGAAGGACAATGACAATGTTGCAGGAAAGAAGGATGAACCTTTGATAGATGGACCAATGTCCGATGTTTAAGGTCCAATGGATCGCATTGATCCACCTCCTGGTGATCCCTCTACCTCGAGGAAAATACCTTTGTGGCTCAAAGACACTCTCGAAGATGTTGGAAGACATATTGTTCCAAGAGGGACAATGCGGGAAAGTAAGAAGCGGAACATGTATCATGGGTGCTTAGCTACTATGAGTATTATTGTTTAATTTGAGCCATGTACGCTCGAAGAAGCCATAAACACCGAGTATGGAAGGATGCTATGAATGAGGAATACAAATCAATCATGAAGAATGATGTCTGGGATGTGGTTCCTAGACCTAGGGACAAGTCTATAGTCACCTCAAAAGGGATATACAAAATTAAACATGGAGGTGATGGGATTATTGAAAAATACAAGGCCAAGTTCATTGCTTGAGATATTTGCATTGGTTCCCTGATATAGCAATTTCCGATCTGTTTTTCCTCTTGTTGCCTCTCAAGGATGGAGCCTACGCCAAATGGACGTTACAATTGCTTTCTTACATGGCTCGCTTAAGGAGGAAGTCTACGTGGGACAACCTCAGGGGTTCGAAGTACAAGATCGAAGGACACATGTATGCAAGTTGAAGAAAGCCCTTTATGTGTTGAAGCAAGCCCTTAGGGCTTGGTATGAGAGGATTGATAACTATCTTATGACACTGGGCTTTACAAGTAGTGAAGTTGATCCTAACCTATATTTCAAGGTTGAAAAGGACATGCCTCTCATTCTGGTCTTTTATGTAGATGATCTCTTTTTGACAGGTGCAGACCTTCTCATTTATCAATGCAAGATGGAGCTGGCTTCCGAGTTTGAAATGAAGGACCTAGGTCTGATGCATTACCTTCTAGTCCTGGAGGTCTGGCAAAAGCTAAGTGAGATTTTCCTTTCTTAAGGCAAATACATTGTGAAGCTGCTCGAGAGATGTGGGATGGTGGATTGCAAGTCTGTGTCTATTCTGATGGAACTTAACTTCAAGAAGTTATGTGGAAGTGCTGCTGGGCCCGCATTGGCAAATCCTTCCGAGTATCAACAACTTGTGGGGGCCTTGATGTTCTTGGTAAACTCTTGTCCGAACATATGCTTGGGGGCCTAGATGTTCTTGGTAAACTCTTGTCCGAACATATGCTTCGTTGTAAATAAATTGAGTCAATTCATGGTTGAGCCTCATCACATACATTGGATTGCTGTTAAGAATCTCTTAATATATCTTCGTGGCACAATTAACTATGGACTGAGATACACTGTCGGGAATTTGAGGCTACATGGATATATTGATGTTGACTAGGTGGCAGTGTGGTGGATCGTAAAAGCACGTTTGGATGTTGCTTCTCATTGGGATTTGCTTCAATATTTAGGATGAGTAGGAAGCAAAAATCGGTTTCTCTAAGCACTGCCGAGGTCAAATACATTGATGCTAGTATGGCTTGTTGTGAAGTTGTTTGGTTGAGGAAGCTCTTTAGTAAGCTATTTGAGCATGTGCTGGATACCACCTTGATCTACTGCGACAACCAAAGTGGGATTCGCCTTTCAGAGAATCCCATGTTCCACGATCGCTCCAAGCACATTGATATCAGGTAGCACTTTATTTGGGATATGGTACAACAACATGCAATAAGGGTCCAACACATTAGGACTAATGAGTAGGTCGCATATATCCTCACGAAGCCCTTAGGGAAGGTGAAATTCTTAGCCTTCCGAAAAAGACTCGGAGTCGTGGAAAGACCCTCCTATGAGGGTCTCGCTTGAGTTGGACACTGAGCTCTGGGAGCTCTTGGGGGCTTGGGATATTTCTTGGAGCTATGAGCGACCATAGGGTGAGTGGTTCATGTTCCCCTATTGGTGCGGTGTGTATAAGGTGAGCAGTTCACGTTCCCCTATTGGTGCGCTGTGTATAAGATGAGTGGTTCACCTTCTGTTGTGATACCCCATGATGGTTGACATGTGTGTAGGGTGAGTGCTTCACCTTCCCCTATGATTGACATATGCATAGGATGAGTGGTTCACCTTCTCTTATGGCATATGAGTAGGATGAGTGGTTCACCTTCTCCTGCTAATGCCCCTAACATACATCCTACCTATGTGGTTTGACACTCATGTGAAGTACCTCTCATGGGAAAAGTGGATAGGGACCATAACACTACTGATGGGCACATCGTGTGCTGCTGTACTCCCGATGTCTAGGATGCATGGTGATCAACAACTTGATTTGGGATCAAGTCTGATTGAGGTTCTACCTCTGGATTGACTTTCGTAAGTGGAGAGTGGTACAATCTTGTGACTCACTCGAACAATTCTTTTTCATTATTCATATCAATGTTCAACAGAGCAGAGATGAGATGAGATACAGAGATGGTACATGACAACAGGATGGCATGATGATCGATGATGATGGATGGATTGGTAGGTGGAATTCTCCCTAGTTGAGAGGGAGTGTTAAAAATGGAAACTAGGGCCAAATTCCACCTTGGGACAACTCATTTGATGGAGATGATGATTGCATTAAATTCCTCTTTTCGAGAGGACCAAAATTGATATAAAGATCATCCAATTTGGACAATTTGAAGTGCATTTTTGAATTTATGCACACGTGCAAATTGTTTAGGTCGACCACATCATCATGTAGGCTTATGAAGCCCAATGGATGTGACTCTTCACCCTCAACGAATTGTATAAATACAAGTGACCTCTCACCTCATTTGGCATCATCATCACTCACACATTCTTCTCTCTCCTTCTCTCATTGGTTCGTACAACATTGGGCATTCTCTCTTTCTCCCCCACGTGTGGCACAAGGAGGTCAAATTACATGACAAAATTGCAAGGCTAAAAATCTCAGAAAATTCTATAGTTTGACCAACGTTGACTTTGATGTTTTGGGCATCCTTTGATTTCGATTCCTTTGACTTTGATTTTTTAGGGGAATTTCTATCTCAATAGGCCACATTTTTGGGCACAAGAACAAAGGTAAAAGGACCTTCACCTGCATTGATCGCAGGGTTGTTTGATCGTAGGTTGACCAAGTTTGACCACAAATTTTCTGATTGTTTTGGGATGACTTTGGTCATTGTTGGAGGCCGAGTTTGATTGCCTTTGACTAAGCTTCAAAGGAGGAGTTTGAATGTTGCGTTTACGATCTTTGACTTTTGGTTAGGGTTGAAGTTTGATTGCAGTAGAGTATAGAAACGTACAGGGTTGATTTGACTTTGAATTTTGTAAGTCAATTTGACTTTTGTACTATCTTGTTGATTTGGGGTAGCATTAGATGTGCCTTAGCCACGAAATTTGGTGGAGAGGTTGGGGCACATGAGATCTCCAATACCTAGAAAGGGTTTGGGCAGATTCTAAATAGTTCAGGAGATATTAAAATAATTAATATTTTTAATGGAGTCCGTAAGCCTAAACTTGGGGAAATTAAAATATTAATGTGGATTAATATGAAACTGTGTTAGAATGGCCGAAAAGACATGGATCAAGCCAGATCTAATCTTAGCGGTTGATTAGGGACTTAATCTTGGCTGTTGATATGTCAATGAGAAAAGTATAAGAGGAGGCATGAGGGTCACTTGGAGAACACACCAGAGTGATCAGTCATTCTATTCTCTAGAGCGGGGTTTGCTAAGAGAGATAAAATTAGTGATTGGGAGTTGCAACTGAGGGGCATTGAGTACAGAGAGGGAGAGATAGTGCCGGAAGAGCAACAAGTAGCCAAACATAGTGACGCAATAGTTGTTGATTTGGGGTAGCATCGGATGTGTTCTAGCCACGAGATTTGGTGGAGAGGCTAAGGCACATGAAATCTCCAATACCCAGAAAGGGTTCGGGCAGATTCTAAACAGTTTGGGAGATATTAAAATAATTAATATTTTTAATGGAGTCCCCTAAGTCTAAACTTAGGGAAATTAAAATATTAATGTGAATTAATATAAAATTGTGTTAGAATGGTCCCAAAGTCATGGATCAAGCCAGATCTAATCTTAGCCGTTGATTAGGGATTTAATCTCGTCTGTTGATTTGTTAATGAGAAAAGTATATGAGGAGGCTTGATGGTCACTTGGAGAACACAACAAGAGATCAAAATTTCGACTTTCTCAGGCTGGGTTTGCTGAGAAAATTGAGAGAGTGATCTGGAGTTGCAGCTGAGGGGCAGTGAATACAAAAGCAGAGAGGTAGAGATAATGCCGGGAGGATTAGCGCAACAACTGGGAAAGCTGACGTGTAGAGGGTAGAAGCCGGAACTGCCGGGAACAGTTGGGAAAGCTGACGCAAAGGGTGGAAGTCGGAATTGTCGGGAACAGTCGGGAAAGTTGACGCAAAGGGCAAAAGCCGGAATTTCCGGGAACAATCGGAAGTGTTGGGAACTATCGAAACAGTCGAGAAATCTAAATGCAGAGGGCAGAAGCTGGAATTGTCGGAACAGCTGGGAAAGCTGACGCAGAGGGCAGACGCTGGAACTGTCGGGAACTGTCTGAACTGTTGGGAAAGTTGATGCAGAGGGTAGAAGAGGCTGACGCTGGGGGTTTTCGGGGGGCAGATTGGAGCTAAGGTGCTACCGGAGTGTTTATCCAGGGTTTTAGCTGGAGCATCTGTCTCCGAAGGAGAGGTACTACTGTCGAGATTATTCTCTGTTGGGTGAGCTGGTTTTGGCACCCAGATTGTATTCAAAAACTGCATAATAATAAAACCCTCAGATAATTGCATCGGTTTTCCCGCATTGGGTTTTTCCAGGGACATTGGTCCAAAAACAACGGTGTTACTTGTGTGTTTGTTTTGTTTCCTTCAGTTGATCATCTGTAATGTGTTGAGCATGTACTTGTATTTATTTCCAGTATTTTTACATGGTAAATAACTTGTTAATTAACAGAACAAGTAGGTAGAAATAAATCAGATAGTACATGACGGGTTTTTAACAGGTTAGACTAAGAAATTCCAACATGGTATCAGAGCGTGGTTGCAAATCACAGGGGAACTGAGGACATCAACTGAGTAGAGCAACAACGGCAAAAATCAACTGTCTCGAGTGACAGAGCTGATCCTTGCAGAAGGTGACAAAGTAAGGATTGACGCAGAGGGACTGTCATCATTCTGGGCAAGAGAAAGACAGCGCTGAGGCTAACGGAGGTAGAATCAGGCTCATGCAGAGCCACATAGAGGACATGAGGGCTGACACAGTTGGTTGCGGGGGCTGATTTGCCGATGTCGAGATCGCGCAGAGCCAAGTGGCTCAATCCTTCAGTTGCTGGGGTATAGAAGGTTGTGGGTAAGTTGCAGAGTGAAGCTGGTGGGGTACTGTAGTCAGAACAATACCTAACAGGGCAAGACCAAGGGGTGGGAGTTGCTGCTGAGACGGATTTCTAGCCAAGGAATCCAGATCAGTGGTGCAGTTGCATAGACGATTGGAGAGGGGCAACTTGATGGTTGGCAAAAGGATTTCCAGGAGGGAAATCAGGACTCAGAGGGAGTCTAGAAGAGAACTTCCAGATGGGAAGTAGAGAGACTCGGAGGAGTCGAACAAAGAACTTCCAAATGGGAAGTAGAGAGACTCGGAGGAGTCGAACAAAGAACTTCCAAATGGGAAGTAGAGAGACTCAGCAGGGGTCGAATCAAGAACTTCCATGTGAGAAGTAGAGAGACTCGGAGGAGTTGATAGAGAAGAGTTGAGAGATGGCCATGAATGGGATGAGGGATCAGGATAGGCTGGAGGAGCGTCCAACTTTGTGGTCTAGAAGGCCAGGATCTTGTCCATTCTAGATAAACATCATATCAAGGCCTTCGCTTTGAGGGATGACGATTGTGCCATTAGTACTCATGTGCCACTTTAGAAGAAGTGGGGAGACGCTTTGAGGGATAACGATTGTGCCATTAGTACTCATGTGCCACTTTAGAAGAAGTGGGGAGACATCGAGCTGTAGTCAGGTGGACTACATGAGATGAGGGGCAGGATCCTCAAGGTACCCAACCTCTTGGATTATACCTGGCTACGGGAGCCTTAGAGAGGAGTAGCAGGACTGGAGGATGTCGGTAGAGACAGATGAGGATGGAGTGACAGAGAGAGCTACAGTGCAGGATTCCCAGGAGAATGCGAGGCTAGCAGGCTACAATAGTGCGAGAGGCACGGGAGTGTTGCACTAGTGCAGGATGGCACAAAGAGGTGTGCGACGGTGATAGATGCAGGGAGTTGTTGCAGCAACGCAGAGGTCAGAGAGGGAGAACTTGTCAGCGACCAAGGGAGCTTTAGCATCAGGAGTGTCTCTATCTTGACAGAGATGTCAGAGTTGGGAGATTAGTTACTTACTTCGCAGTAACTTAGTTGCAGTGCAACAATTATCTGTGGTGGTGTTATGGGTAGCACGCTGCAACATGATGAGAGGGGATGCAATGCAGACGTAGCAGTGGCAGTGGCAGGGCCATGGGCAACAACATGGATGCAAAGGGAGTTGTTGTACAGATGTAGTAGTGGTAGTGGCAGTACGAGATGCAACAGTACATACGATGGGAAACAGGCCTAGCATCAGGGACCGATGATGGAGTATCAGAGTAATACTCAGTAAAGAGTATTGTAGAGCATAGTGCTCGCTAAGAGAGAGTGTTGATTTGGGGTAGCATAGGATGTGCTCTAACCACGAAATTTGGTGGAGAGGCTAAGGCACATGAGATCTCCAATACCCAGAAAGGGTTAGGGCAGATTCTAAACAGTTTGGTAGATATTAAAATAATTAATATTTTTAATGGAGTCCCTAAGTCTAAACTTAGGGAAATTAAAATATTAATGTGAATTAATATAAAATTGTGTTAGAATGGTCCAAAAGTCATGGATCAAGCAAGATCTAATCTTAGCCGTTGATTAGGGACTTAATCTCGGCCGTTGATTTGTCAACGAGAAAAGTATAAGAGGTGGCTTGAGGGTCACTTGGAGAACACACCAAGAGATCAAAATTTTGACTTTCTAGGGTTGGGTTTGCTGAGAAAGTTGAGAGAGTGATTTGGAATTGCAACTGAGGGGTAGTGAATACAGACGCAAAGAGGCAGAGATAGTGCCGGGAGGATCAACGCAGCAGCCGAGAAAGTTGACACAGAGGGCAGAAGCTAGAACTGCCGGGAACTGCTGGGAAAGCTGACACAGAGGGCAGAAGTTGGAACTGTTGGGAACAACCAAAATTGTTGGGACCTACCGGAACATCCAAGAAAGCCGACGTAGAGAGCAGAAGCCAGAATTGCTGGGAACAATTGAAACTATCGGGAATTGCGAGAATAGCCGAGAAAGCTGACGCAGAGGGAAGAAGCTGGAACTGCCAGAACTGTCGACAAAGATGACACAGGACAAAAGAGGCTGACATAGTCCCTAGAGGCTGATGCTAGGGTTTTTCGTGGGGCAGATTGGCGCTGAGGGGCTGCTGGAGTGTTTATTTGGGGTTTCAACCAGAGCATTTGTCTCCGAAGGAGAGGTACTATTGCCGAGATTATTCTCTGTTGGGTGAGCTGGTTGTGGCACCCAGATTGTATTCAGAAACTACATAATAATAAAACCCTCACATAGCTGCACCGATTTTCCTGCATTGGGTTTTTCTAGGGACATTGGTCCAAAAACAACGGTGTCACTTGTGTGCTTGTTTTGTTTCCTTCAATTGATGATCTGTAATGTGTTGAGCATGTACTTGTATTTATTTCTAGTATTTACATGGTAAATAACTTGTTAATTAACAGAACTAGTAGGTAGGAATAAATTAGAAAGTACATGAAGTGTTTCTAACGGATTAGACTTAGAAATTCCAATAGTAGCCACCAGGGCTCACGTAGGGCCATGCAGAGGCAGTCGGGAGCTGCGCAGAGCTTCAGAGAGGCTAGCGTTGTTGATGCAGAGGCCTAGGAGGCTGACTCAGGGCCTCTTAAGGCTGACGCAAACCCATTCAGGGTGACACAGGGCCAACACTGGGCAGAGAGGGGCTGATGCTGTCCAGAAAGGGCAGACGCTAGGGTTTCGGGGGCAGATTGGAGTTGAGGAGCTGCTAGAAGGATTATCTGGGGTTTCAGCTCGGAGATTTGTCTCAAATTGAGAGGTATTACTGCCAAGGAAATTCTCTATTGGGTAGCCCAGTTTCGTCACCTAGATTGTACTATGATATTACTTAATAAGAAACCCTCAGATAGCTGCACCGGTTTTCCCACATTGGGTTTTTTTGGGGACATTGGTCCAAAAATAATGGTGTCATATGGTGTGATTGTTTCTGTTTCTTTCAGTTGTTGATCTGTATGTTGAGCATGCACTAGTGTTTATTTTCAATATTTACATTGCAAATAACTTGTTAAGTAACAAAACAAGTAGGTAAGAATAAATCAGATAAAGTGCATGGAGGGTTTCTAACTAAGTAGACTTAGAAACTTCAACACGGTATCAGAGCGTGATTGCATGTCACAGGAGAACTGAAGACATCAATCACGCGGAGCAATAGCAGCGAAAAACAATTGTCCTGAGGTGACAGAAGCTGTTTCTAGTAGAACAACAACAAGGGAAGGGTGATGCAATGCCTATGTCATCAAGGGTGAGCCGGGAAGAGGCAGCGCAGAGGCTAAGGAAGGCAAAGGGAGCCTCATGCAGAGCCACATAGAAGTTGGGAGGGCTGACGTAGTTGGCTGAGGAGGTTGGGTTGTTGGTGCCAGGATTCCGCATAGCCTAGGAGCTCTCACCTTCAAGTTGCTGGGTTTAGAAGGCTTTGGGAATATTGTAGAGTGGAGTTGGTGAGGTACTGTAGTCAGAACAATACCTGACAGAGCAAGGCCAAGAGGAGGGAGTTGCTACCAAGGGTTTCTAGCCAAGGAACCAAGATCAGTGGTGCGGTTGCACAAGACGATTAGAGTAGGGGGCATCTTGACAGCGGCAGAAGGATTTCCAGGAGGGAAATTAGGACTTAGAGGGAGTCGAGAAGAGAACTTCCAAATGGGAAGTAGAGACTTGGAGGAGTTGAATAGAGAACTTGCAGGAGGGAAGTAGAAGAGCATCATGGCACTACACGGAGTAAGAGACCAGGATAGACTGGACAGAGCGTTGAACTTCGCAGTCTGGAAGGCCAAAATCTTATCCGTACTTGACAGAAATCATGTCAAGAACTTCACCTTAAAGGTTATAGCTATCCCAGTTGATCCCAATGATAACGACAAGTACAGGGAGTCAATGGCGAGGGCCAAGATCATCATCCTTGATGGGGTCAAGGACCATGTAGTACCACACATTTCTGAGAAGGAAACGACATATGAGATGTGGGAGGCCCTCAAGAAATTGTACTAGCATACTTCTCTGCAGAGAAGAATGTTACTTGAGAATTAGTTCAGGTCGTAGCAGATGAAGAAGGGAGAACAGATTGACACCTTCCTCAGAGGACTGAGCGAGATCCGAGATCAGTTGACTGATATAGAAGCCACGCTGGATCAGGAGTTGATGGTGAGGATGGCTTTGAATGCAGTCTTAGAAGATTGGGAGGTATTTGTTCAGCGTATATTGGGTAGAGGGACACTTTCACCTTGGGATGAGATGTGGGGGCTCTTCGCCAGGAAGAGATTAGACGACAGTCAAAGACGGGTAGCAACAACAAGGGGATCAAAGTCAAGCAGGAGGAGGAAGATGTTGCCCTAACATCTGAGGGAAAGTAGGAAAAGAGGAAGAAGAAGGACCTCTCCAAGATCAAGTGCTTCCATTGTGGGGAGCTGGGTCATTATGCGACCCAGTGTCCAAGGAAGAAGAGTAAGGGAGAGTCTTCTGAGACTAAGGCAGCGCTGGCAAGGGCAGAGAAGGAAGTGTTGGCAGACGATGACTGTGTCATGAGTGCACATGCGCCACTTGAGTGGAAGTGGGGAGACATCGAGCTGTAATCAGGTGGACTACAGGCGATGAGGGGCAGGATCCTCGAGGTACCCAACCTCTTGGATTAGACCTTGCCACCTTGGTACGGGAGCCCCAAAGAGGAGTAGCATGACTGGTTGATGTGGGTAGAGACGAATGCGGATGAAGCGACAAAGAGAGCTACAATGCAGTAGTCCCGAGACAGCGCGAGGCTAACAGGCTGTAGTAGTGTGAGAGGCAGAGGAGTGTTGGACCAGTGCAGGTTGGCATAGAGAGGTGTGCAATGGTGCAAGATGCAGGGAGTTGTTGTAGCAGCACAAAGGTTAGAAAGGGAGCACTTGTCAGTGACGGAGGGAGCTTCAACATTAGGAGGGTCTCTAGCCCAACTGAGAGGTCAAAGTTGGGAGATCAGTTACTTGCTTCTCAGTAACTGAGTTGCAGCGAAACAGTGGGCAACACGATGCAACATGATGAGAGGAGGTGTAGTTGGGATGCAGTGCTGGGAGAAAGGACCAACAATAGCACGAATGCAGCAGTGGCAGTGGCAGAGCCATGGGCAGTAGTACATGATACAATAGTGCAGAGGATGGTGGGCAGAAGGCCTAGCATCAGCACAGGGACCGATGCCGGATGATCAGGGTGATACTCAGGGAGGAGTATTACTGGAGCACACTCGCTACGAGGGAGTGTTGATTTGGGGTAGCATCAGATGTGCTCTAGCCACAAAATTTGGTGGAGAGGTTGGGGCACGAGATTTCCAATACAGAAAGGGTTTGGGCAGATTCTAAACAGTTCAGGAGATATTAAAATAATTAATATTTTTAATGGAGTCCCTAAGTCTAAACTTAGGGAAATTAAAATATTAATGTATTAATATGAAACTGTGTTAGAATGATCCAAAAGACATGGATCAAGCTAGATCTAATCTTAGCTGTTGATTAGGGACTTAATCTCGGCTGTTGATATGTCAACGAGAAAAAGTATTAAGAGGAGGCTTGAGGGTCACTTGGAGAACACACTAGAGTGATCAGTCATTCTATTCTCTAGAGTGAGGTTTGCTAAGAGAGATAGAATTAGTGATCGGGTGTTGCAGCTGAGGGGCATTGAGTACAAAGAGATAGAGAGGCAGAGATAGTGCCGGAAGTGCAACAAGTAGCCAGAGAGAATGATGCAGTAGTCGCCAGGGCTCACACAGGACCACACAGAGGCATTAGGGAGCTGCGCAGAGCCTCAGAGAGGCCAACGTTGCTGAAGCAGAGGGCCAGAAGGCTAACGTAGGGCATCCTAAGGCTGATGAAGACCCATTCAAGGTGACACAGGCCAGCGCTGGGCAGAGAGGGGTTGACGCAGTCCAGAAATTGCAGACGCTGGGGTTTCTGGGGCAGATTGGAGCTGAGGAGCTGCCAGAAGGATTATCTGGGGTTTCAGCCAGGAGATTTGTCTCAAACTGAGAGGTATTATTGCGAAGGAAATTCTTTGTTGGGTAGTCCAGTTTCGGCACCTAGATTGTATTTTGATAGTGCTTAATAAGAAAACCCTCAGATAGCTACACCGATTTTCCCACATTAGGTTTTTCCGGGGACATTGGTCCTAAAACAATGGTGTCATATGGTGTGATTGTTTCTGTTTCTTTTAGTTGTTGATTTGTAATATGTTAAGCATGCACTTGTGTTTATTTTTAGTATTTACATTGTAAATAGCTTGCTAAGTAATGGAACAAGTAGGTAGGAATAAATCAGAAAAAGTGCATGGAGGGTTTCTAATTAAGTACACTTAGAAACTTCAACATATCTCTTTCTGTTGAACATTCTGATATAATAATAAGAAGAATTGATCAAAGGATTTTCCCCACATTGGCGTTTTTTCCTAGCATCCGCCAAATTTGGTGTCGTCTTGTCTTGGCTTGTCTTCTGCATTTTGTTTCATGTTCTATCTAGTTTTACTATCAATGTGATTGCTATGGACATCTAAATTGGAAATTGTCATTGGGTTGCTAAAGTAACATTGAAGTAATTGTGCTAAGCATAGAACATACCATTGTTAACTAAAATTAACAGTATGGCATGAAGAAATGTCCATCTCTGACTAGCAGCTAGAGGCACAATAGATCTAATGGTAGTGTAGCGGGTCACTGGTGCAAAGTGTTGGAAAAAGTTGTCATTGATGTCGATGATGTCATTGTTGAAGATGATGGAAACCCTAGATCTATGCTATTGCTCTAGTTGATGCCCTAGCCCTAAAATTGCTTGTTGAGAACCCTAGGGAGAAACCTTAGCACCGTGAAGAAACCCTAGATGCCAAATTCATGATGCCCTAACCCTATATGTGCATGTGCAAACCCTAGGTGAGCAAACCGCAAATCCTAGTGCTTGATTGCTACATGATGCCCGAAGCTCTAGAAGATGCCTTAGTTATGATGCCCTCAACCAAATGAAAGCCTATGTGTATGGAACCCTTAGCCTATGAGGAAGACCTTCACATGCATGAATGAAACCCTTGCCTTTGTTGATGCAAACTCTAGGAACCCTTGTACCTTGCCCCTCTAATATCCTACTCCTAATGCCTTAATGTATGAGAAATCCTTATAAACCCTTATTTAGAAAATTATTCCAAAATCCTAAGGAATATCCTATATTCTAGGACTGTCATAAAGAAAAAATATATTTCTTATCCTTCAAGACATCATCTTAAAATGATTCTTCCACTAGCTTATAGAGGACATTTTCCCCTTTCCAACGAGCATAAACTTGTCTCCTAACTCCCTGGCCTTATAAACCCTTATTTAGAAAATTATTCGAAAATCCTAAGGTATGTCCGATATTCTAGGAATGTCATAAAGAAAAAATATATTTCTTATCCTTCAAGACATCATCTTAAAATGATTCTTCCACTAGCTTATAGAGGACATTTTCCCCTCTCCAACGAGCATAAACTTGTCTCCTAACTCCTTGGCATTATAGAGATTAATTTTTTAATGCAATATATGTCACATTAACCATGGCTATTGGCCGACTCATGTATGCTCATTAAGTCATAGACGTGTCCCTCCAATAGACATGTCCCTTCGCACAGGTGCAGACAAGTATAAATGTGTGTCCAGTTCGAATTAGGAGAAAAAATAAGTTCAAAGATTTTGGAGAAGAAAAAAAGAAGTACAGAACAACAATTGAGGCAAGGACGTCCAAGAGTAAGGAGTTGAGTTTGTAGAAAAATGATATTTGTTTGGGTGCAAGTTTCCTTGGGTGAGAGAGCTACAACTCTGAGGCAACTTGTGTAAAGTATAAGTGCATTGTTTGGCATGTTTATCTCTTGTGTTGGGATGTGTCTTCCTTTTAGACAAGGATGCAATAAAGTGTTGTAGCTACAACATTGTTGGAGGATTATTTGTGTAGGCTGAGAGGGACTCTGTTCTGAGCTTGGACACTCTCTTAACTTTGATCTTCATGTGGTTGAACAAATATCTATTGAAACAACCCTTCTAGGCTAGCACATAGCTCAAATTTGAGCCTTCCTATGGCTTAGTCGAGAGTAAACTACTTTGAGCATAAATCAAAATTGTGGAGTAAATATTGACACACCCTTGATTTTGACTTGGAAGAAGCAGTGTTTCTTAGCCTATCTTTATCTTAGTGACAATGGAGCATTGACTTAAAGGTAGTTTGGGAGAGATCTTTGTATAACAGTTTATTAAAGGTGTTTGTGTGACATCTTTTAAGGCTATTAGAATCCAGTTTTGCACCAGCTTTAAAAATAGTCATGTAGCAACAACTGAATGTCTTTTTTTTCAAACAGTCATGAGATACTCTTTTGTAGCACATTGAAGACCTTTTGAAGGTGGATTTATAGCAGGTTTGAAGGCTTAGTTTGGACAACTATTTGAAGCATTTGAAGACCTAGAGCAACTTCCTTGGAGCAATTATTGAAGGATCCTCAAAGCAAACTTGGATTGACATTGAGAGCAACATATCGGGCATAGTTTGGACTAGAATACATCCTAAAGTGAACTTGAAGAAGTCTTGGGGATCTTCTTGATTAGTATATCTTGGAAATCCATCTTGAAAGTTGTAGTGGGAGTATCTTTAAGACATCTTGTTGGGGCAAGTATTGTTGAAAATTGTTTAAAAGCTTACTTGAAGACATTAGTGGATACCTCATGATGCATTATTGAAGCCCTCATGTAATAACCTTGGAGAAGTCTACTTGGGTATGATGAAGAGTCTTGGAGACACCTTTGGCAAATGGTAAAGTTGTCATTGATGAGTTAAGCGTATTGGAGATCAATTGAGGGCATTGTTGAAGGCGAAAATATTATCAAGCCACTATATAGAAGATATTGGGAACCTTGAAGAACCGTTGAATGCATATTAAAGATCTAAAGCAAAGGGTTGGAGCCCTAGAGGATTGGATTCCTCAAGAGGACCAGGTTGGAGCCTGAACTAGCTAAGAGGGTTGGAGCCCTAGAGGATTGGTGTACTTAAGAAGACCAAGTAGGTGCTTGGCAAAGTACAGGTTGGAGCCTGGTGTTTTGAAGATTGGAGTCTTCATCTAGGGTTGGAGCCCCGATCTATTATTGTACTCAATTCATTGTAAAAAGGATTGGAGTCCTCATTAATTCTTGTTAAAAGTATTTATTGTTTTTATCATTCTTTTTGTGTTCTATTTAAGATATATTAACTGGCATAAAAGTAACAATTGTAAACGAAATACTGATTGACCCCCCACCCCCTTAGTATTTCCAACAATTGGTATCAGAGCCAATAGCTTCACTCATAGCCTAACAGTTGGAAGATAGATCCTTAGAACACAAATGGAAAAGCCAGGGAAGAAAGCCTCCTATCCTTCTAAAGATGTCTCTTCTTCAACTGTGGAAACAGAAGCAAATCAAGTTGGGAATGCTCTCTGTTGTTTGATGGGACAAACTATGAGTCATGGAGACAAAGAATGAAATTCTTTTTGATGGCTCAAGGCCTTGAAATCTGAGAATTGGTAGTTATCGAAAGCACAATGGAAGAGGAGTCAAAGGAATATAATGCAAGAGTAATTAAGGAAATCTTGAGTAGTTTACCAGATCCTATTAAAGTCAAAATGAAGAAATACTCTTTAGCAAAAAAGCTTTGGGAAAATCTTCAATTTCTTCATTCAAAAGGACTTTTGTTCGTGACCTCAAACATAGAAAATGGTGGGCAAGGACACGAAGTTAATCAAGAGTCAAAAGAGGTAGATAAAGGCACCAAGAGCAAGGAAGACCTAGAAGATGAAGAAAATGAAGAAGACCTCAACGAAAATCTCAAGGAAAAACTTGAAGTTGCTCTAGAAGAGATAAGTAGTTTGAATAAGGAAAATGAGGAACTCAAGAAGCAGGTACAAGAGGTTGATCATGACCTTGGAAAAACAAAGAAGGAAGTTATTCTTTTAAAGCATGAAGTACAAGAAAAGGATGAGGATCACACCCAAATTAAGGAGGAATTGCATCAATTTGAGAAAACACACAATGAAGAAGTCATCTCCATGACAAGTCAATTGGAAGAAGCAAAAAGAAGGGAAGATAATCTGTCAAATCATCTTGGACAAAGACTTGAGGAATTGAGCAAATTTGAAGCAGAAATTGGTCAATATAAGAAAGAAGTCTCCTCCCTTAAAGCTCAACTAGAAGAGGTGAAGAAAGAAGCACAAGGAGTCACAATGTAATGGAAGGTTTAGTCCTCTTGGAAAGACAAATTGATGAAGTAGAAAAGGAAAGAAATGTCATGACATGTCGATCAGAAGAAAAAGATGAAGAGATCTTCAAATTGAAATAAGATGTCATCTCTCTTAAGGACCAAAAATGTGAAGCAATAAGGATGAAGGAAGAAATAGAAAACCAACTAGTAAAGAAAGATGAAGAACGTGAAAAAATGAAATAAGAGATTGTTTCTGTAAGGAAAGAAGTTGATCTCAACAAGAATCAAAAGAGTTCTCAAACCTTCGATGATATACTAAATCGTCAAAGGTCTCCTCTTGATAAATCCGGTCTTGGTTATGCAGGTGAATCTTCTAGCAAAAATGATGCAAACCCTAATGCATCAAAAGATATTAACACGAAGAAGCTTCAAAGTTGTGCTAATACCCCCAGCTCCAATAGAAGCAAGAAGAGTCAAAATAACATTGGTAAGACCTATGCTCCAAGAAAAAATGTTGATATTGCAGGTAGCAATAAATATCATCAGAGAATGACAAGACAAAACAACTTCAGAAGTGCACAAAGACAATCCTCATTCTCTAGGTCTCAAAATATATTTTTTGGTTATTGTTACTCTTGTACAAATTTTTAGCTCACGGCAAAGGGTTGCAAGGCATATAACAAAGAGGACTCCAATTAGTTCCCCAAAGATAAAGGTGCAAGGAGATACTCCAATGAGCTTACCGACATAAGTTATGCTCCGCCATTCATGTACAAAACTGAATGCTTCAAATGCCATAATATTTGACATTTAGCTAGAGATTGCCAATCAAAGTGGGTCCTTCGACAATCTAAAGAATCATCAACCAAGCATGGGAGAAGAGTTCGAAAGGTTTGGAGAAGGAGGCAGGTTGCACCAAAAGAAGAACATAATGAATGTCTTGAATACTCAAGGCATCAATACTTGTTGATCAATTTAAGAGCATCATAATAAGATCATGCATACTATTAGGGGGAGCACTAGTCAAATACTATAATAGTAGAAGTAGATCTATGACAAAAAGACCAACATGATGAACTGAGGGAGCAACGTACTTATCATGAAGAATTATCCTTGATGAAGAAAGGGAGAAAATATGATGAGCAACATGACAAGTATGATAAGGCGAGCACTTAATGCAAAGGTACGATTAGAAAAAGCACCCTATTTTTCATTGATGTAAAGGGGGAGAGAATTTTGAAAGGGGGAGAGTATTGCCATCAATGACAAAGGGGGAGATTGTTGGACAAAGTTGTCATTGATGTCAATACAATGATGTCATTGTTGAAGACTATGGAAACCCTAGGTAATTGCTAATGCCCTAACACTAGCATTGCTTGTTGAGAACCCTAAAATGAAACCTTAACACTGAAGAAACCCTAGGTGCCAAATTCTTGATGCCCTAACCCTAGATGTGCATGTGTAAACCCTAGGTGAGCAAACCCCATATCCTAAGTGCATTTATGCCCTAGATGTTTGATTGCTACACTAAGTCACCTGACATAGGAATTCGGGATTCGTAGGATTCGTGATTTGTATTGTCGGATTCGGACACGTTGGCCCCCCGGAATAGGACAGGTAGGATTCGTTATATATTATTTTATTA
>APFE031145524.1:61041-95943 GCA_000404065.3 Pinus taeda
CCATATCATCAGGAAAGCCATCCCACATCTTTGTCTTTCCCCTCAACCACTCTTCCCTCTGCCTATAAATAAGACGAAGGTTGGTGTGCACATACACCATTGTCTTTGCCCTGGACTGCTCAAGCCTGGCTTCTTCACACTATACAAATTCCCATATGTGCTCCAATTCCTCTCGCAACAAGAGGATGAAGTCACCTGAGAGAGGAGCCTCATGGCTAACTGCTGAAGAGGAGGGCTTGTTGCCCCATGATTTGCCCACCAAGAATAGGGCTTATTAGCCCTTTTGTCTCTAATCACATCATAACCTCCAAATCGACCACTGCCAGTGGAAAACTCTGCAAAGGCATCCTCCACCTCATCAAGTAATGCACTATCCTGAAAAATCTGCCCTCTTTCCTCCCCTGTGAGATTTCACCATCCATGTGAGGAGGGAATCTTCGGGAAGGTCCACCATTCAGCCACTCATGGCTGTAGTATTTGGGGTTCAATGAGTGAGTCAAACAATGTAAAGGTGTATAATTCTTGTCCCATCTGCTGACAAGAATATCATGTATAGTATCACAGGAGGCCTCTGGTGATGTCTCATACTCGGGGCACTCACTCTGTAGAATAATGCTCCTCACAGACTCAATCATGGAATCCCATCCCTCATAAACCTCTTCTAGGGTGGGTTTGTTTGTATCTGCAAATTGAAGCAAAGAAATGATAGGTCCATGATATGAATAATTAGATCTCCCACCAAGCATCATCTAGCACTGTGTCCTTCACTCTTTTAGAGGCTACCTGATCTGTCTTTCTCCAAAAAGACCAAAACTCAGAAAGAACCATGGACCCAGGAGCGGTCTTGACCTCCCTCAACCTCTTCAACATCATGAACGAAGAGGCAAACTGTGTATCAACAATCTTCAACAATGATAGATTGGTGTACTCCTTGTAGATAGTGAGGGCATTTATATGATTTTGCACAAAGTTACGAATATGTCGTGCATCCTCAATAATGTTACCAATCCAAAGCACATTAGAGGCAATGGATTTCAGTGCTAAGTTCAATGAATGGACAATGCAAGATGTCCAAAACACTTGTGTATATTTAGCTTCCACAATCATGCTAGCAGCCTTGCAAACAGGGGCATTATTTGTAATGATTTGCACACAAGAATCAACACCTACATCTTCAATAACTTTAATAAATAACTCACCAATAAATTGTGCATCCTTGTATTCTCCAAGTGTATCCACTGTTTTCATGAAAACTAGACCAGTCAAGGAAGACACCATGAAGTTGATGATTGGGTGTCATGCTGGATCTGTCCATCCATCAGAAACAATGCTAACCCCAGATGTTGGTCATGATGCTAGAATAGGCTCAAGCATTTTTTGCACCTCTTTTTTTGCCTTTGTCAACAATGTGGTTCTCAGCTTCTCTGACCCAGGAGGCACATACCTTGATGGAGCCCCTTGAGTTAGAGCTCGACACATCTCAATAAATAGAGATGAGCATGCAACATTAAATGATATGAAGTTTTGATAGAAGAAAAAGGCAATGGTGAGATCAAGGTCCAATTTGCTCAATGGTGAGAGCAATTGGACCAAGTGCAATTGCTTTTCTTTTTGCTGCTTGTCCCCCAATACAACTCTCAAATGGAAATTTGGTTGTGGCTTTCCTCAAAAATGGAAGGGGGTCTTCATTCTTGGGTTTTTTTGATTTTGAAGCCACATTTTCCATACCAACAGTGGACTCCTTTTCCAATTCTTTTCTCTTTTGTAAAGGAACAACTTTACAAGCTCCAATCCCACAACTCGTTAAAGCCAACAAATGGGCATTCACACGGAAATATGTGCTTTTGAAAGCAATGTGATAAAAGTTCCATCTCCATTGCACATTGCCTCCTCCCTTCCCCTTGGTGCTTGTCCCATCCTCTCTTGCGACATATTTCCACAATGGATATTTATCAATGTTGTCTCTAGGTCCTCCTCTTCCCTTAACATTACTTGCAGCAGACTCTGATGAAATTGGGGGAGGAGGGGCATCTCCAATGGAGACATCTTGCCCTTCCTTTGCCCCCTAACTGTTGCCTTTGATTGAGCCATGAATACTGAAAAAAATGAACAAAACATGCGCAAATTTGTAAATAAAAAATCATATACAAACTGCTGTAATAGAATAAGAAATGCAAAAAAATGGAGCTGAAATGCACTTACCTGGTGCTTGAATCTTCTTGCCGAACGCTCTACTCCCTTAGCTCCTTGCTCCAAACCCTTATCTCCTTGCAAATAGCTCAAACAATGCAGATACAAATGACAAACAGCGTGAAAGAATAGAAGAAATGCATGCTTTTTAATTGGCTGCAGGCACTTTTCTAGGATACGAATCCTAAAATCGGGATTCGCTGGTCATGTACGGGATTCGTACAATATTCGTACGAATCCTAGTCGGACTCGTCGAATCTGATTTTGGGATATGATTTTCCAGCAAATTGTATCAGACACGTGGAATTCGGGTTCGCCGGGGTATATCAATGAATCCGGTTACTTAGTTGCTACATGATGCCATAAGCTCTAGAAGATGCCTTCGTTATGATGCCCTCAACCAAATGAAAGCCTAAGTGTATGGAACCGTTAGCCTATGAAGAAGACCTTCACATGCATGAATGAAACCCTTGCCTTTGTTGATGCAAACTCTAGGAACTGTTGTACCTTGCCCTAACTCTAATATCCTAGTCTTAATGCATTAATGTATGAGAAATGAGAAATCCTTATGAACCCTTATCTAGAAAATTATTCCAAAATTCTAAGTCTGTCTTATATTCTAAGACTGTCATAAAGAAAAAATATATTTCTTTTCATTCAAGACATCATCTTAAAATGATTCTTCCACCAGTTAATAAAGGACATTTTCCCCTTTCCAACGAGCATAAGCTTGTCTCCTAACTCCATTTCATTATAGAGATATTAATTTTTTAATGCAATATTTGTCACATTAACCATGGCTGTTAACCGACTCAGTTAGGCTCATTAAGTCATAGACGTGTCCCTCCAATAGACATGTCCCTTTGCACAGGTGCAGACAAGTATAAATTTGTGTCTAGTTTGGATTAGGAGAAAAAAATTAAGTTTAGAGAATTCAGAGAAGAAATAATGAAGTACAGGACAACAACTGAGGCAAGGGCATCCAAGAGTAAGGAGTTGAATTTGTAGAGAAAGTATATCACTTTGGGTGCAATTTTCCTTGGGTGAGAGAGCCGCAACTCTGAGGCAGCCCATGTAAAGGATAAGTGGACTGTGTGGCGTGTTTATATCTTGGTTTGGATGTGTCTTCCTTGCAGACAATGGCAATAAAGTGTTGTAGCTACAACACTATTGGAGGACTGTTTGTGTAGGCTGAGGAGGACTCTGTTATAAGCTTCGACACACTCTTAACTTCGACCTTCCTGTGGTTGAACATATCTCTATTGAAACAACCCTTCTAGGCTAACATAGAGCTCAAATTAGAGTCTTCCTTTGGCTTAGTCGAGAGATAAACTACATTGAGCATAAATCAGAATTGTGGAGTAAATATTGACACACCCTTGAGCCTATTAAAGCAGATTTTGACTTGATCGTAGATTGGTGACCACAAGGCCACATGTGTGGGTTGATTGTAAGCTTTGACTGCAAGCTGCACTTGTGGGTTTGATCGCAGGTTGAGTTTGACTTTGACCACAAGTAGAGTTTGATTGTTGACCATCACCCAGTAGATTTTTGAGTTGATTTTTACTAGTTTGGCCAGCATTGATTGAGTTGAATTTTCACTGATTTAGCAGCAGTTTGACCAGGTTTGATTGTTGTTTTGACTTGTAGTGTTGTTACAAATTTATAATTTGTAAACCTTGCTGAAATGACATTTTCTCCCCAAGAAAAGATTGTTGGATTTTCTCCCAAGGTTGGATTTCCTAGGTGAAAGATATTGTCTATTGTGCATGGTTGTCTTTCTATGATCTTTATTGTTTCCGCTGCATTTACAGTTGATATTTTCTGTGTAATTATTCAATGGTATCAGTGTCATGAGAAATACTGTTTGAAAATCATTAAAAATTAATTATTAGATCAGAAAATTGTATTTTACTTTGTGTGCTATAGAATTTCTACCCAAATCTCCATTTTTTTGGTGATTGTATATTTAAATGATGTTTGATAAGACACTGCTGTTGCATTCATTGATTTATAACTTAAAATTTGCAATTGTAGGCCTCTTCAAGTTGAGCATTTGAAGACTCGAATTTATACCTTGCAATGTATGCAGCGTAGGTGAGTCTCTTTTGATACCTCTAATAATTGTAGCTATCTGTCTTGTCATGACACATCGTCCTTCAATTCGTTCTGGATTTCTTCAATATTGATAACCATTTAAGTCTTGTCAAAGAGCAATCCATTACGAAGGGAAGCACCATCAAAGTCTTGAGGTGGTTCTGTTATAATAACGCTTTTTAGCCTAGTAATATTTTTGCCGAAAGCATTTTGAATCTTGTCTCTTAGATGTAATCCGTTTGATTTATGTCTTATTTGATCTTGTTGGCAGCTGTGGACCAGTTCTTCTGTTTCCTTTGTTTTTGAATTCAATACTCCTCTATGTCCTTTGATTTTGAATTTTGGATCTTTCTCTGATTATTGTACCGTCCTTATGTTTTGGCATTCTGATATGATTACGGAATTGTCCTTTATCTTTTATGGAGGAAAATGACCTAATCTTTGTTCTACCTGGTACCTTGTTCTGTTTTTTTCAGAGCTTCATTGAATCAACTGAAACAAGAGCGTATCAAGAAATATGAATATTGCTTACCTTGTGAGCATCTCATCTTGCTTCCAACTTGAGCACACTCATTTCAGATTGTCATTTCCAGTAAACATTTTTTCTCAGTTCTTCATTGCATAAACACATACCTTTTCTAGATTTCAAATTCCTATTGGAATGTAGTTAATTTTCCTTTTGTTAAGGCGATTTGAGACTTCTGTCTTTTTAATTGTTGTTGTGTATATTTGCTTGCTTCAGAACTTCCCTATTCAACAGTACACCTGTAGTTGATAATATGCATCACTGAATTTTCATTGTAAATAGCTTCATATTTCCTGTTCAAGTAAACCGGTTAGAGTTAGTCACAAATAAATTATGCTGATTATCCTGATTCAAAAGAGCACTAACTGGAAAGTATTTGGTATCTATGTTTATTTTATTGCAACTTGCTAGGGATATTAGCAGAAGATACAAGGGGGTAACTTTAATTTTACTGAACAGAGAAAATTAGAGCCAAAATGTGGGATAATCTGTAAATATAAATAAATTGCTTTTTTGTTTTGTTCAAGAAAAGGATTTTTTATTTTTTATTTTTTCCTTGTTCCGAAAAGATAATTTTTTTATTAGTACAGGCCTCTTTGCAGGGGATGTATACAAATATTGGGCTTATGCCTAACAGTTTTTCTCAAAAGTCAAGTGACCATAATTCAGACTGGTCACTGTTGGAAGGCTTGAAAATCTAAAACAAAGAATGCCCTCACAACTCCAAAACTGGAATATAACAAATAAGTTTTCAAAATTCAACTCACTGTTGCCTTAACTATTAAAATGTAGAAGGAATAGTGAGGAATCAGTCCACAAACTCTTTATGGCTGACTTAGAATTATTACCATTTAGCTATTGCAAACAGTGTTACATAGTTCAAACATTGGATTAGACTTATCATCATTTAGCTATTGCAATCAGCTCACAGCATACAATACATTTTAGAAACAAATCCTGAAGCTGCCACTTCTGTTTATCTAGAGCCTGAGGATGGTCATTGGTCTGAATCTGCCACTTCTAGTTATTTGGAGCCTGAGGATGGTGATCTGGTGAGAGCTCTTCTTTGATTGGTATTAAGGAGTAGGGCTCTTCCAGTAGGATGTTGCTTCTTCTCTTCAATTGATCAACTGAGCTGTGGGTGCGATGAGACTCATCAAGATAAGTTGAGAGTTTTATAATTTATTACAAGTAACTATTCTAGTTAGCTACCAGTTGCAATAGCACATGGTATTAAATAATATGTTCTTTCTCACTCCTAATATTTGGCCTGGCTAGTGGTTTGAAGCAGTGTGGAAAAAGTCGGGAATAAATCTCGATTAAATCCCGATTTTTTGATTTTTTTGGCTGGCCGATTAAATCCCGATTTTTTGATTTTTTTGGTTGGCCGTTTAATTTTGCCGACTTTTTTGAAAAACTCCCTACTTTAACGACTTTTTCAACTTTTGGACCCTTGCCGATTTAATCCCGACTTCGACTTTTTCCACATTGGTTTGAAGCCCATAGTTTGTGTTTGATCACAATTTTGTTTAGTGGATTATATGTATCTGTAAGCATTTTAAGGCATCTAACATAGTGTAAAGCATGCATATTTTGGTGATTTGCTTTTATTCTCTTTCATTTTGTTCTTCCCCTTTGACTCTGCCTTTTTATTTTTATTTTTTGAAAATACATCTTGTTGCTGCAAAATCTAGCGGGCCTTGGAGAGGGGTACCCTTCAAATCTATTACTAGACCAAGAGACAACAATTGGGTAGTTGCCCACAATCACCACAACCAATACCCCCTTCTCTTTATGGATTTTCATTGATGGGAGGAGTCACAATATGTGAATAGGTCACCTAATAGGTATAGGATGACCAAGGTCTCAATCAATGGTAAAGCCTAAAGGCAATTTGCTTTCCTTGGAGATGCCTCTAGCGGGCCTTGGAGAGGGGCACCCTTCAAATCTATTACTAGACCAAGAGACAACAATGGGGTAGTTGCCCACAATCACCACAACCAATACCCCCTGCTCTTTATGGATTTTCATCGATGGGAGGAGTCACAATATGTGAATAGGTCACCTAATAGGTTTAGGACGATCAAGGTCTCAATCAATGGTAAAGGCAATTTTCTTTCCTTGGAGATGCCTAAGAATGGAAACTTATAACCTAGGGTTTGATCGAGTGGTTGAGAGTTTGGAAGGTCCAAGGTGAAGATGCTAAGAAAGGGTTTCCAACAATGGTTTTCAACAAGACAAAGGCACATGAAACCCTCAAACAAGTCCCTACGTGAAGCAACACCAAGCTAGGGATCACCCTAGGGCAAACGACTAGGGCAAGAAAGTTTATGTACAAGATTGAAGTGAATGCCTAATTTTGATGCAACCAACTATACGTTTGGCATTTAGACTTTCCAACCACAAAAATCTCTTGCCTAGAAATTCACACGAAGCCCTTGTAGTATCCCTAAATTTTATTTGGCAAATTTTCTACAATTTGTTGGGGCCTTCGTTTTGAATTTTGAAGTTTTTCGGGAACCAAGGTGGAGAACAGGTGGTGGGAGAAATGGTTGAGTTGTGGAGATGACAGCGGGGGATGGAGACATGAACATACAACAAATGGGTAGCTGCAGCAAGGTGGCGAGAGAAAATAGGAACAACTGAGCAGACAAGAAGGAGAGCGGAAAGCAACTGAGGGCAAGGGCAACCGAACAAAATTGGCATTGGGGGCGACGAAAGAAAAGATAAAAGCAGAAGACAACAAGGGAAATGGGTTGGTATCTGGCAGAGGTCGGGAGTTTAGAAGAACAGGGTCCCGAGGACCTAAGCAGTTGCGGAAGGGCCAGAGCTAGACTCGGCCAGAGGTCTGAGGCATCCTGTGTTTATGTTATTCCATGTATCTGATGAAAGGCTTTGTGCCTTATGTATTTTGTATTGAACCTTGCCTATGTTGATGTTAACGAATGAATGAGACAGTTTGGGTGTTGTATTATGGTCAAGTGTATTGTTCTAATTTATGGACCTGCTCAAAATTTTAATTAATATGGGCTTTTACTATGATGTTGTGATGAATGATCTCTTTAAGCTATTGATGGTTGATGTTTGGATCTCCCTTGATATCCCTCCAACCCTTCCTATTTTCGGTCGCGACACGTCTCGGGTGAGACTTCTTACCCCTTGGGTAAGATGAAAATGGTGGCGTTGTCCTAGACTATATCAGATCCTTTTTGGCCCCTTGTGCCTAAACCTAGGGTCTCTTCCCTGATGACATTTTTGTGGCAACACAATTTTACCTCAAAATTTACACCATAAATTTATTTATTTAAACTCGATCAAAACAAACAAATAAATTTGCAATGTAAACCCATAAACTGCAACTTGAAAGTACGAAGGAAGAGATAACGACAAACTCAAATTTATTTATTAACTGGAATAATACAATACATGCCAGTACATCTACTAGTAGCTGAGCCAGAAGAAACCAACTGAAAGTGAATAGATGCATCAAGAGACAAGGAGTTGGACCCCACCTTGTACAAACAACTCATTGAGTCGCTCATGTATCTGGTCAACACTAGGCCAGACATTTGCTTTGTTGTCAACACCCTTGGTCAGTTCATGGTGGAACTGAAAATGGTGCATTGGGCAGCAACTAGGCACATTCTTAGATATGTGTGTGGAACAGTCGGATATGGGTTGAAATACACCGGAGAAGATGTCAAATTGAATGTATTCATAGATGCAAATTGGGCAAGTAGTTCAGTAAACTGGAAAAGTACCTTTAGGTATTGCTTCAGTTTTAGATCATGAATGATTTCTTGGTGCAGTAGGAAGTAGAAGTCGGTAGCTCTGAACTCGGCAGAAGCAGAATATATGGTATCCAACACAACTACGTGCGAAGCTATATGGCTTAGAAATTTGCTTGAGTTTATTTTCTGTGAGAGCTGTATTAAACTCTCTGAGAAGTATTTCATGGTCGGTCGAAACACATTGATATCAGATGTCACTTTGTCAGAGACTATGTTCAACGTGGGGCAGTACAGTTGCAGTTGTCTCCACATGAAATCAAGTAGCAGACATACTCGCAAAAGCTCTAGGAAGAGCTAAGTTCATCCAGATCAAGGAGCAAATGGGTATGGTAGAGAATTTGTTTCAGTAGTAGAAATAGATGGTTTCTCAGTTGTAGTGCCAGAAAGTTGCAGTGTTGGCAGTGGTAGAGTCAGCAGCAGTATGAGTGCAACATTTATGCAGTAGTTGGTGGACAAGATGTCAGACATCTGTAGCGTAGAAAGAGATGTTACACAACAGAGTGATGCTTCAGTAGGGTGCATTGCTAGAGCACATTCCTCACTAAGAGGGAGTGTTGATTTTTGGTAGCATTGGATGTGCTCTAAGTCTCAAAATTTGCATGGAGGCTTAGGCACATGTATTCTCCAACACCCAGGAATTGTTTTGGAAAATTCCACCTGCAGAAAATTTTATTAAAATAATTAATTATTTTTAATGGGTCCTTAAGTCTAAACTTAGGAAATTAAAATAATTAATGGGTATTAATCTAAACTCTGGGTGAAACTTGTAGAAGAAGACAAAGATCGAGTCCAAATGATCTGAGCCATTGCTTAAAATCTAATTTGGGCCGTTGGTTCTCAACTGGAGGATTATAAGGAAATCGATGGGCATTTGGAAAATACACTGGGCAGATACTCGTTTAACCAAGTAAAATCGATTTTCTTATTGGTCAAAGTTCGGCAAGAGGAAATTGATTCAGAGGGAGAGTTGTAGGTGAAGAGGAGAGAAAGGGTAACAACATCAGTCGAGAGTGTAAGAGCAGAAGACATGGAGCAGAGAAGGGACAATGTAGAAGATGTGGCGCAAAGGGACAACACAGAGGTTGACGCTGGGACTACGCAGTCCTCACGCGGAAGATGACACAGTGAGACATAAGAGGGGGCAACATGTCCTCTCCTGGAACAGAATCTTGCCGGGAAGTGTGAGAGAATTGTCAGTAAACTTCTCACAAAGATTTCTCTTCTATTCTACTGGTTGTATCTTGTACATGAGAATTTTGTTGAAAATTAATAAAGAAACCCTCATCTGCTGCACCGATTTTCCCGCATTGGGTTTTTCCGAGGACAATTGTCCAAAAATAACTGTGTCATTATGATTGTACTTGTGCTAGTATTTTTCTTTGCATTTACTTTCTGCAATATTTTAATTGTGAAGGCTGTAGTAGAATTTATTTCGATATTTGCCGTATAAACATTGTGAATAACTTATTTCTGAATTAATAAGTAGAATAATTTCATAGTTGTATAGCTCATTCAAGAGTGAGCGAAGGAGAAAATGAGACCAGAAGGGAAGAATGGGGTGGGTCGTTACACCAAAAACAACCCCAATCCCTTCCAATCGTCGATTCAACCCTAGAGTGTGTGTGTCATTGATGTTCACAGGTTGCCATGCGGAAATACTAGTGGGATACAACATGTAAGGGTCCAGATTCTTCCAACATTAAAACATTGAGGTTACAATTGTCCTTTGCAATGATAATACGATTATAAACACAAACTTTCGCCTTGTTATATGTTAGCGATTAATAAAGTTTATACCATATAATGAAGATTACAATAACATGAACTTTGCCACGGAAACATAACCATAAAGACGAATGTAGAACCTAAATATAAAACAAGCCAAAAATTCATAACGTAAATTGACCATGTTATTATTGCCTAAGTTTTGAATGAGAAACTTGTAGAGTTTGGGAATTATATCATATGATACTAGGGGAGTACCCCTTTTGTTATAAAGACAAGCCTAGATCCATCTAACTTTGGATCTATCATGCACCGAGAATGATCAAATCCCTCGAGGTGCAAACCTTCTTTTTTTTGTGTAGAATTTGAGGAAAGATTTGCACCTCGAGGGATTTGATCCCTCTTGACGCATGATAGATACAGAGTTAGATGGACCTAGGCTGGTTCTAGTTGAGGGCAACAATGACACATTTTTAGATTATCATTATTATGTATATGTTTGAGATAAACTTCATACCTTGAAATTTACATTATGTTTTCTTTGTTTGACATGACTATATCATTCTCTTCTTTAATTTTGTTTATCTCCTTCAATGCAAGCAATCAAATAGGATTAGAAATCACCATCTACACTGAAATCAATGCATCTAGTGTAAGAATTATTCTTCCCTCCCTTACCTCCATCTATATCTTTATATCCCTCCATCTCTCCTTTGTCTCTCTATCTCACCCCACCCCTCCAAACACACATGCTTCTTCTCTCCATATCTATCTCTCTCTTCTTCGCTCTCTTCACCTTCCATCTATATATCTATCTCTCTCTGTCTCTCTATATCACCCCCAAAATATACACACTCTTTCTCCATATTGATCTATCTCTCCCTCCTTATTCCTCTCCCTCTCCCTCTCTCTTCCTCTTCTCTCCCTCTCTCCCCCCTTCTATCTCTCTTCATTCCTACTCTCCTCTCTCCCTCCCTTTCTCTATCTCTCTCCACCTTTCTCTCTGTGTGTCTTTCTTCTTTCCTCCCTCTTTCTATATCTATATCTCCTTCCATCTCTCTATCTCACCCCCCTGCACCCCCCCCCCCAAACACACATGCTTTCTCCCTCCATATCTATCTCTCCCTTCTTCTCTTTCTTCACCTTCCATATGCTTTCTCCCTCCATATCTCTCTCTATCTCTCTTTTGTCTCTCTATATCACCCCCAAAACATATAGACTCCTCCATATTTATCTATCTCTCCCTCCTTCCTCTCCTTCTCTCTGTCTTCCCCTTCTCTCCTTCTCTTCTCCCTTCTATCTCTCTTCCCTTCTGCGCTCCTCTCTCCCCCTCCCTCCATTTCCCTTATCACTCCCTCTCTCTTTCTCTACCTTTCTCTCTCTGCATCTTTCTTCTTACCTCCCTCTTTCTCTCCCTTCCTCTCTCTCCCTTTCTCTCCCTTCCTCTCAATCCCTCTCTCTCCACCACTATTACTATGTCTTTATTCTTCTCTCCCATATATACCTAGAGTTAATACATATCATGATATATTAATATATATTATAAAATAACAAATTTAATATTATATTAAATTTAATATTGTATTACTCTTAAGCTATTAAATTTATAAGATTAATATTATAATATATTAATATTAATATTAGATTTAATGATATTTTTTACATGGCATGATAACAAAAATTTCAAATATTACAACTTTGACGTTGAAATATTTATGTCTTTAGAGATTTTAATATATCCGTAGGATATGGTTTTTCTTTTAAAGATTCATTTTACAAATATTTAATTAAAAGAAATATTAAAAGATTTTGGAGAATGATTTTCAATTTTTTGTGTTGAATTAAACTTTTTAATCTATTTTACGAAATGGTATTGACTATAGTAAAGAGTAAGAATGTTTAAAATTTTCCCTGATTTGGAATTTTAATGTGGTAAACATTTTTGTTGAAGGTAAATTTATTATCTATTCAAATTCAATGTATATGAAAAAACAACTATTAAACTCATAAGATAATTGTATATAGTTTTTTTTTCATATAGAAAAAAAAGCTATAATACAATTATCTTATGAGTTTAATAGTTATTTTATCATATACGTTGAATTTGAATAACTATATAAACATTTAAATTAATTATTATTATTATTATTTTGTTTTGTTGAAGGTAAATTTATTATCCATTCAAATTCAACGTAATACGATAAAATAACTGTTAAACTCATAAGATAATTGTATTATAGTTTTTTTTCATTGGTTTCTCAGATAAAAAAAACTACAATACAATTATCTTATGTGTTTAATAGTTTATTTATCATATATGTTGAATTTGACTAACTATATAAAACATTAAAATTAATTATTTTTATTTTTAGATTATTTTTATTTTTTTTTGGTTGAAGGTAAATTTATTATCCATTCAAATTCAACATATATGATAAAATAACTATTAAACTCATAAGATAATTGTGTTATGGTTTGATAAAATAACTATTAAACTCATAAGATAATTGTATTATGGTTTGATAAAATAACTATTAAACTCAAAATACTATTGTATTATGGTTTTTCATTGGTTTCTCAGATAAAAAAAAACTACAATACAATTATCTGATGTGTTTAATAGTTATTTCATCATATACGTTGAATTTGAATAACAATATAAAACGTTTAAATTAATTATTCTTATTTTTAGATTTTGTAAATTTTTTATTTTGGTCGACATGAGCAAAATTTCAACTTTGATGACAGACAGACACCCTTACACATTATGATAAAATAACTATTAAACTCATAAGATAATTGTGTTATAGTTTTTTTTCATTGGTTTTTCAGATAAAAAAAACTACGTGTTTAATAGTTATTATATCATATACGTTGAATTTGAATAACTATATAAAACATTTTAATTATTATTTTTTTTTTATTTTTAGATTTTTTTTTTTTGGTCGACATGAGCAAAATTTCAACTTTGATGGCGGACAGACACCCTTACACATCATACTGGGCTGTAGAATGCACCTCTCAGTGCAACAAGCGTAGATCCATCTAACTCCAGATCTATCATGCGTCGAGAAGGACCAAATCGCTCAAGGTGCAAACCTTCCTTTTGAAGCATAGAATTTGAGGAAAGATTTGCGCCTCGAGGGATTTGATCCCTCTCGGCGCATGATAGATACAGAGTTAGATGGATCTAGGCTGGTTCCAGTTGAGGGCAACAATGACACAATTTTAGATTATCATTATTATATATATGTTTGAGATAAACTTCATACTTTGAAATCTACTTTATATTTTCTTTGTCTGACATGACTATATCATTCTCTTCTTTAATTCTTTTTATCTCCTTCAATGTAAGCAATCAAATAGGATTAGAAATCACCTTCTACATTGAAATCAATCCATCTAGGGCAAGAATTCTTCTTCCCTCTCTCCCCCCTCCATCTATACCTATATCTCCTTCCATCTCTCCTTCTTTCTTTGTCTCTATATCTCACTCCCCCCCCAAACACACATGCTTTCTCTCTCCGTATATATCTTTCCCTCTCTTAACCTTTCATCTATACATCTATCTCTCTTTGTTTCTCTATATCACCCCCAAAATATACACATTCTTTCTCCATATTTATCTCTCTCCCTCCCTATTCCTTTCCCTCTCTCTCTCTTCCCCTTCTCTCCCTCTCTCCCCCTCTTATCTCTCTTCCCTACTACTCTCCTCTGTCCCTCTCTCTCCATCTCCCTTATCACTCCCTCTCTCTCTCCACCTTTCTCTCTCTGTGTCTTTCTTCTTTCCTCCCTCTTTCTATATCTATATCTTCCTCCACTCTCCTTCTTTGTCTCTCTGTCTCACCCCATTGTGAAAATTTCTGAATTTAACACATCATAAATTGTTAAATTTTAGTTATATTCTATGCTTAGAGCAATTTATTTCAAATTTCAAAGTTAGCTTAATATCTTTTCCAGATCAGCATTAAAATAAACTGCAGATAGAACATAAACATAAATCGCATAAGACAAGCCAAGACAAGAGGACACAAGATGTGGCGCTAGCCAGGGACAAACCCCAATGTGGGGAAACCCTTGATCAATTCTTCTTATATGTTCTTCAATAGCTCAACAGAGAGAGAGAGAGAGAGAGAGAGATAGTACGTTTACAACAAAAGTCAACACTTTGACTTATCTAGATAAGTGCATAGATCATCTCTAAGAAGATACATGAGATTAGTTGAAGACATGCTGCTTCAACTAATTCTCCAAGGTGACTCCTTCACCTATCGTTGTGTTGCATTTCGTCATCATGCTGCACTTCACCGCGCTGCACCATGCTGCACCCATCATCACTATGCTGCATCTCATCACGCTTCATTAATCATGACTGTACCCATCATTGTGCTGCATTATGTGCCATCGCTGCACCATGTTGCCATCTTGACCTATGTGTTGGTTGCATCTTGCTTGTTTTTTGTCTCTTGCTTGCTTGTTGTCCCTGGCATGCTTGTTGTCCTTTAGCATGCTTGTTGTTCCTTGCTTGCTTGTTGTCCCTAGCATGCTTGTTGTCCTTAGCATGCATGTTGTTGCATGCTAGTTGTCGCTAGCTATAACATTGCATGCTTGGTATATTTTTTGCTAAGTACCATACAACTGTCCCAATGTTAGTTAGCTGTCCCTTGCATGTTGCTCTCCTTCGGAGACAGATGCTCTGGTTGTTTCGGTAGTTCCTGGTAGTTTTGGTAGTTCCTATTGTTCCCTGCAGTTCCGGCTTTTCTGGCAGTTCTGGCTTTTATGGCAGTTCTGACTTTTCTGGCAGTTTTGGCATTTCCGGTAGTTCTGGCTTTTCTGGCAGTTCTGGCTTTTCTGGCAGTTCTGTCTTTTCCGGCAGTTCCGGCTTTTCCGGCAGTTTCGACAGTTTCAGTTTTTTTCGGCAATTTTGGCTTTTCTAGCAATTCCGGCTTTTCTGGCTTTTCCAATAGTGCTGGCTTTCTACCCTCTGGATCAGGGCAACGTTATTCCTTAGGATCTCTCCTCCTACTAAAACCCAAAGACAAGTAGAGAGAAGAAGAGATCCCAAGTGTGTTGAAATGACTTGAAGGCCACCTCTATTTATGCTAAAACGTTGAGCACATGTGGGGTTTATTTGGTTGCTGGCCGACCTTGACGAATTGTCTTATAATGCAAATAAATTCATAACTCCATGAATACTTATCGGAATCGGATGATCTTTAAATCAATCCTACACCTCTCTATGAGAGGGATCCAAGAAAAATATCAGCTGCCATAAATAACATGACCCACATGGAGTGGGCCTAGTTGCCAATTTTAACACTCCCTCTCAACTATGGAGAACTCCATTCGCTGATCCATATGTCCGACTGTACTATCTCTGCCATTAGTGCCTTGCACTGCTCTGCTCTGCTTTGATCCGCTGAGCTTTGCTGAACTATGAAGAAGAAGAATTGATCGAGAATGTCTCATACCATTCTCTACTGACCCGGAATCAATTTCATCTGAAGAGAGTGTGTCACATCACTCTTACTGACCCGAAGTCAGTTTTATTGATCCCAGATCAATATCACAAGAGAATGTCTCAAACCACTCATACTGAGCCCATATCAGTTTCATTAATCCCAGATCAATGTCACAAGAGAGTGTTTCAAACCACTCACACTGATCCCATATCAGTTTCATTGATCCCAGATCAATGTCACAAGAGAGTGTCTCAAACCACTCATACTGATCCCAGATCAGTGGAGGTCATCCTAGCATAGGGAGTACGGTAGATACAACGATGCATCCATCGATAGAACTACTATGGTCCCTATCCTCATTTCCCTGCTCATTGATCAGATGAGAGGTACTTCCCATGAGTCCCATACTACATGGGTAGGATGCCTCGACAGGAGAACTAATCATCTTGTCCACAGGAGAATGAATCATCATGTCCAGTGGATGCCACAGAGAACTAATCATCTTGGCCTACAGGAGAACTAATCATCTTGTTCCACAGTCGCCACGGGGTATCACAGGGGAAGGTTGAACCTGTCATCTTGTACATAGTGCACCATTAGGGGAGGGTGAGTCGCCCTGTGGTTGTATGTTGCTCCAGTAAGTACCCCAAGCCCCCCAGAGCTCCCAGAGCTTAATGCATGCAACATGCAGGCCCATATAAGGTCTCTCAACGACTCCAAGTTGTTTGGGAAAGTCACAGATTTGACCTTTCCCCAGGGTTTTGACAAAATGTCTGTGACTTGTACATCAGTCTCAATGCGATGGAGCCTCCTCGCTCATCAACTTACCATATCCCAGATAAGGCAGTATCTGTTGTCTATTTGCTGGAGCAATCATCGAATACGAGATTCTTTAATAATCAAATCCCACCTCTGGTTGTCACAGAGAACCACAGTGGTATTCATCATGTGTACAAACAACTCACTTAAAAGCTTCTGCAACCATGCAGCGTTACACGAGATCATACTCGTCGTTATGTATTCGGTCTCTATGATGCTTATAGCAATCGACTTATGCTTCCTGCTCATCCATGATATCGAAGCAGAATCCAAAGAGAACCAGCACTGAGAAGTGCTTTAGTGATCCTCCACACTGCCTGCTCAGTCAACGTTCGAATAATCATGTAGTTTCATATTTCTGTGTATCTCAATCCATGAGAGATTGTGCCCTGAAGATATCTCCGAAGATTCTTGGCACCAATCCAGTGAGGCTCAACCAAATATGAGCTGACCATGCTAACTGCATAACATATGTCCGGAGGGAAGTTCATCAAGAACATCAATGCGAATGAGTTTATGAAACTCAGAGGAATTTCCCAAATCTGGTCCGACATCACTACCATATAACTTCTGAAAGTTAAGATCCTGGAGGTAGTCACAGGCTTGCTATTTATCATTCCACATTTGGAATCCAACTCCCTCTTACTTTTGCAAATGAGAGGGTCTACACTTGTCAGAAATAGGTCGTCCTCATAAGGTGTCGGTATGAGAGGTCTATCATCCACAACTTTCGGGTAATGTTTTGGATCGGTTTCACTCCTAGTGAATGTCAGCTTCATCAGATAGCTATCAATCCTCTCATACTACGCTCGGGGTGTTTTGCTTCAAGCCATAGAGGGCTTTCTTCCACCTGTATACATGAGATTCTCGATCATGAATCTCAAACTCATCGAGTTGTTCCAAACCTGTGGACCCGCTGCATGAGGGGAATGGTCCCCTTATAAGATTTTCCTTCGGTACATCTCAGACATGTACCTTCATGCTCTACTTGAATTCAGACATCCCTATCACCATCTGACTCACATCGGGTAGGGCCCCATAGGTAGACCTCTGGTGTTATAGATGCGATATTTCAATTGACATGATTCCCAATGGACCATCTTGCAACTTGATACAAATTGCCAACCCTGAATCCATGAGAAAAAGCATCTTTGAAAATTATATTTTTTAACATGTACCTTTCCATCGATGAATGCCACCCTGAAACCTTTGACTTCCATTTTCGAGATGGACACCAGGTTCTTGCGATTAGGTACATAAAAGAGATTTTGTAGATGAATCGAGTTACCCTTATTCAATTGAGAGTTAACATTCCC
The DNA here is from genome assembly GCA_000404065.3 of Pinus taeda. NCBI lineage: Eukaryota > Viridiplantae > Streptophyta > Pinopsida > Pinales > Pinaceae > Pinus > Pinus taeda. The sequence goes on from APFE031145524.1 coordinate 78,968, forward strand.
TACACCCTTTTCGGGATAGGTGGCATCGTCTCCAAGTATAATCCCACGATTGTTTCCATCTCTACCAAATTAGAGAGTGCACTCATCTATCTAATGAAGTGCCTTGAAGCACTACAATCTATAAGCCAAATTCCCAAAGAATCTGAAGGAGAGGGTCAATACAAGATAACGCTTCTTTATCTTATCAGAAACAACATTTGATTCTTCATACTTGGGGTTCCTTGCTTTCTATGAAGAGTCGGCCATTTCCTTGATGAGCTGCATTACCTGTCATTCCTTTGATCATTGAAGATGTCCCTAGAATGATTGTTATCATCATCAAGTGATGTGTCCTTGCCATTCAGACACTCCTTTGCATAATGGCCGAACTAGTTATCTGCCTTTCCTTCCACCCTGGGATTCGGTCTTCCAATGAAGTGATCTTAAGGTAGGCCATATTCCGCTGCGCCATTCTGATAATATTCTCTGCTTCCACTTCACCCTTGGTGAATTTGAAGAGGGATGAGGAATCCATTGATCCTTTTTTTCCCCAATTGCCTTCGGTGATTGCTCTTTCACTCTTGCTTGGGCATTGTCTTCACCTCAACTCTGATACCATGTTAAATTTAGGTATGTTCTATGCTTAGAGAAATTTATTTCAAATTTCAAAGTTAGCTCAATATCTTTTCCAGATCAGCATTAAAGTAAACTGCAGATAGAACGTAAACATAAATCTCATAAGACAAGCCAAGGCAAGAGGACACAAGATGTGGTGCTAGCCAAGGACAAACCCCAATGTGGGGAAACCCTTGATCAATTCTTCTTATATGTTCTTCAATAGTTCAGTAGCAAGAGAGAGAGAGAGAGAGAGTACGTTTACAACAGAAGTCAACGCTTTGACTTATCTAGATAGAATAGATCATCTCTAAGAAGATGATACATGAGATCAGTTGAAGACATGCTGCTTAAACTAATTCTCCAAGGTGATTCCTTCACCTATTGTTGTGCTGCATTTCGTCATCATGTTGCACCTCACCGCGCTGCACCATGTTGCACCCATCATCACTATGCTGCATCTCATCACGCTTCGTTAATCATGACTGTACCCATCACTGTACTGCATTATGTGCCATTGGTGCACCATGTTGCCATCCTGACCTATGTGTTGGCTGCACCCTGCTTGCTTGTTGTCCCTAGCATGCTTCTTGTCCTTAGCATGCTTGTTGTTGCATGCTAGCTGTAACATTGCATGCTTGGTGTATTCGCTGCTAAGTACCATACAATTGTCCCAATGTTAGTTAGCTGTCCCTTGCATGCTGCTCTCCTTCAAAGACAGATGCTCCAGTTGTTTCGGCAGTTCCCGACAGTTTTGGCAGTTCCGGCTATTCTCGGCAGTTCCAGCAGTTTTGGTTGTTCCCGACAGTTCCAGCAGTCCCGGCAGTTTTGTCTTTTCCGACGGTTCTGGCTTTTAGGCAGTTCCGAGTTTTCCGACATTTCCGACTTTTCTGGCTTTTCAGCTTTCTGCCCTCTGGATCAAGGGAACGTTATTCCTTAGGATCTCTCCTCCTACTAAAACCCAAAGACAAGTAGAGAGAGGAAGAGATCCCAAGTGTGTTGAAATGACTTGAAGCCCACCTCTATTTATACTAAAACGTTGAGCACGTGAGGTTTATTTGGTTGCTGGCCGACTTTGACGAATTGTCTTATAACGCAAATATATTCATAACTACATGAATACTTATCGGAATCGGATGATCTTTAGATCAATCCTACACCTCTCGATGAGAGGGATCCAAGAAAATATCAGCGGCTATAAATAAGATGACCCACATGGAGTTTGGCCCTAGTTGCCAATTTTAACAGAAATCCCTACCGCTATTTCTGGTTGATTATCTCCTACTTGTTGTTTACATTAACAAGTTATTTAATCATATAAATATTGAAATAAACACAATAGTAGCTTTCACAAATATATAGATCAACAACTGAAATTAATTGAGACAACACAAGGGACACAATAATTTTTGGACAATCGTCCCCGAAAAAACCCAATGTGAGTACAACAGATATGAGGGTTTTATTATTATGCAGTTTCTTAAATACATCTAGGGTGCTAGAAATGGCTCACCCTTAATATATTTTCCTTGGCAGAAGTACTTTTCTTTGGAGACAGATATTCGGCTAATCAGAAACTGGATGAATAGCCTCACAGTGACTTCCACCGCTCCCTTAGTTGGATAGCGAAAGTTGCTCCAAGCTACCCTCAAGAACTGTGTCACCCTCTACGGGCCCACCAAAATTCCTCAACGCTGCCTCTTAAGCCCAACGTGAGCTCTGCAGCCCTTTGTTTTGCTTGCGTCAGTGTTTGTTGCCTCTGCGTCCTTTGCGCTAGCCTCCTCGGCCTTTGTGTCAGTCTTGGTTGCCTCTGCGTCAACCTTCTTAGGCTCCGCGCTGTCTCTCCTGCACTCTCACTGCCCCTTTGCTATGTATTCTCTGCCTCCTACCGAACTGCCTCTCGCTGCAACAGATCACTAACTTGATTTCTCAACAAACCTTGCCCTAGAAAATTGAATTGACTAATCAACTTGGTGACCCTCAAGCCTCCTCATATACTTTTCCTGTTGATGAATCAACAGCCGAGATTAAGTCCCTAATCAATGACTAAGATTAGATCTGGCTTGATCCTCATCATTTAGAACTTTCCACCCATATTATATTAATACACATTAATATTTTAATTTTCCTAAGCTTATACTTAGGAACCTCATTAAAAATATTAATTATTTTACTATCTCTCCATCCGGGTGGAATTTCCCCAAACGATTTTTGAGTCTTGGAGATCTCATGTGCTTTATCCTTGTTGGAAATAATGAGAGGGGTGAATCAATATTTCTTTTCAATTGTTACTTTTACTAGTTAGATCACTTATATTTAGAACACAAAAATGAACAATAGAAGTAAACACTTTTATTAATATAATCTTTATAATGAATCAAGTACAATATGGGTAGGGCTCCAACCCTTGATGAAGACACCCAGGTTCCAACCTGGGATGTGCCAAGCAACTACTTGGACTTTAGTGTCTTGGAGATCTCATATGCCTTATCCTTGTTGGAAATACTAAGAGGGGGGTGAATCAATATTTCTTTTCAGTTGTTATTTTTACCAGTTAGATCACTTATATTTAGAACACAAAAATGAACAATAGAAGTAAACACTTTTATTAATATAATCTTTATAATGAATCAAGTACAATATGGGTAGGGCTCCAACCCTGGATGAAGACACCCAGGCTCCAACTTGGGATGTGCCAAGCAGCTATTTGGACTTTAGTGAGGCTCTGACCTCTAGGGCTTCGACCCTATCTTATCCAAGGCACCAACTTTGAGTTTAGGAGCACCAACTCCAAGGACACAAGTCCTTTAGCTTTGCTTTGTCAAGATAAGTGAGGTTGTTCTTCACGGCTCCCAAAGTCTTCTTCAACGAGCCCTGCCAATCTTCAGCAATCCCTTCACTTAATCGTCATGTCATATCAACAATGACAACCTTGCCTCATAGAAGGTTTCACCACTGCTCTTCATTGTACCCAAGCAAAGATCTTCAAGGTTACTCCATGAGGGCTTCAACAATGCATCATGTCTCCAAGGATCTCCACGAATCTTCAATATGCTACTTCCAGCTATCTAGCCTGCTTTAAAGAACTTCCAACCAGTATTCTTAATAGATTTGTGCAATAAGTCATGGTCAACATCAAGGAGTCCTCAAACACTGCTTCAATTGCTGCTCAAAACAATTCTTCAATGATAACTTCAAGGTTTTTTAAGTTGTCTTCAAGGATGCTGCAACAAGGATCTGTTCCAAAACACTCTTCAAATGACATCTCTCAAATATGCACAACAGGTTTTCATATGATGCCTTCAATCTTGCTGCTACAAGTACAAGGTGTCTTTGACATATGCTTTTAGACTTCTCACAAGATTTTTTTGGTCTGCTCCAAAAGATTGCTCCAAATCTGGTTCAAGATCAGTTCCAGTCTTAACTAGTCTCCCACAAATGATGGCTTCCAAAAAATAGTCAAATGAACCCTTCAAATGTTTCTTTAAATCCAGCAGAGCATTCCTTGAGGTAAGTTTGCTTAAGATATTCCACAAGTCTGCAACTTAGGTCCATAAAGTCTACAACAGGGTACCTTCACAGGTCTGTACTAAGGTTCCACAGGTCTATAACAAGATATTACAACTAAGTGTTGTTACAGGTCGTCCAAACGCTCACTAGTTTACAATAAGTCAACACAGGTAAAAAAAAATAGACTTCATTGGATCTTCAAAAGAAGGATCACAACAGGTCCAAGCTCAGAATATAGCACAAGTGCAGAACAGATACGAAATTACAGTTCTGTTCATGCTATAGACCACTGTCTGAGCTGTAATGGAGTGGTAGCAGTCCACTGCTTGAGTTCTGAACATGTTCTAAGGAGGGGCAATCTGAGGTGAGGTAAAGTTTTCAACAGGCTTGTAAGTAATCTGAGCTTCTCTAAATGCCGACTGTCCTTTATCTGTTCGAGTTGTAATGGAGAACATCCTTGTTTAGCCCAATCGTAGAAAGTATTTGCCCAATTGTAGTCCTCCTCGGCCTCTTGTTGCTTTTGTGATTATTCTCTGAAATCTTGACCGAATTCATGGTGAAAAATGAAGGTTTAGACATATATTTATAGTGGTTTTTGACTAAACATGAAGGGACATGTCTCTGATGCTGGCCAACATGAGTAAGCCAAGTGAAGGATGGCTCACTGTCCAGACTTAATAAATTAACTTCAAAAATTCATAACTTTCAAATCGCTTTGAGTTTTGGGATGTGTAATAGCTCATTATAAAGGCAAAATTATGCTCTAAATGATGGTGTAGGTCTCATGGAAAGATTCCGCCTCTAAGGGGGTGAAATCTAATTTTTAATGTGACTGGTCATTATTTAGTGCAGAAATATAGGACAACAACATTTTTCATGGATGGGCTTCTCATGGATGAGCTTACTTTTGTTTGGTTTCTTCATCAAGGCTCCTAGGCTCATAGCTTTGAGTTTTGGGATGTGTAATAGCTCATTATAAAGACAAAATTATGCTCTAAATGATGGTGTAGGTCTCATGGAAAGATTCCGCCTCTAAGGAGGTGAAATCTAATTTTTAATGTGACTGGTCATTATTTAGTGCAGAAATATAGGACAACAACATTTTTCATGGATGGGCTTCTCATGGATGAGCTTACTTTTGTTTGGTTTCTTCATCAAGGCTCCTAGGCTCATAAATGTCATAATGTCCCCAAGATAGTGATGTGTCATCAATCATATGCAGCATGTAGTCTTTCATCATCATCGTATAGTCTTCCATTATCAAGATCATTGGAGGTAAGGACATCTAAGGTTATGACTTCATAAGATCATCAAGACCATCAAAGGTAAGGACATTCATCACATAGATCATCAAGAGCTCCTAGTTCATCAAGATACACTTGGCACTTCTTCATTAGTGACTTGGTATCTTCATCAATGACATTGTAACATCTCAAGAATATTTTCCATCCCAACTACTGCCATATTGACATCAATGACAACCTAGATTAACAAGCCTCTCCACCAATTTTCATGGCTATAGCACATTCGATGCTACCAAAAATCAACATTCCCTCTTAGCGAGGAGTGTGTTCTAGTAATGATTTACCATAGAAACATCACGCTGATCCTCCACATCGGTACCTATGCTGATGCTTGGTTTGTTGCCTCACATCTTCTGCTGTTCCTTGTACTGTTGCCCATGACACTGCTATTGCCACTGCTACATCTGTACTGTAGCTCCATCTCAACATGCTGCATCATGCTACACGTAGCACTGCCACTGCTAACTGTTGCACTACAACTCAGTTACCGAGAAGTAAGTCACTAACTTTACCCAACCACTGACATCCTGGTCAGTCTGGAAGCCTCGTGATGCTGAAGTTGCCTCTGTTTGCTATCCTCTGTGCTCCCTCTGCTGCAAACACCTCTGTGCCTCTCACACTGTTGCAACCTCTACTGTGCTGCTATAGCCTTCTGCGCTCTAGCCCTACCTTGCCGCTCCATCACACTTTGTTCCTCCCGACACTTGTCATCATGCTACTGTCATTAAGGGCTCCTGTAGCCGGATGTGATCCAAGAGTTTCGACACCTCAAGGATCCTGCCCCTAGTTTGTAGTCCTTCTGACTAAACTCGATGTCTCCCCACCTCTTTTCTAGAGGTGCATGAGCGCTCATGGCACAATTGTCATCAGTCTCGACCTCTTTCTCTACCTTGGCTAAAGCTGCCTTTGAATCAAAAGCCTCTCCCTTGTTTTTCTTCCTGGGACACTGGGATGCATAATGTCCCACCTCCACACAAGGGAAGCACTTGACCTTGGAGATGTCCTTCTTCTTCCTCTTCCTTTGTTGTCCCGCAGATGCTAGAGCCGCATCCTCCTCTTTCTTGAATCGACCTCCCTTGCCACTACTCCCTGCCTTGGTCATCCTCTTGATCTCTTCCTGGCGAAAAGCTGCCCACATCTCCTCCCAACTGGGAAGAGTAACCTTGCCCAAAATACTTTGGACAAATGTCTTCCACTCCTCGGAGATTGCATCCAGTGTAGACCCCACGGAAGTAAGATGGTCGCAAATTTCCTGCAATTTGAGAAGGAATGGATCTATCTGCTCTCCCTTCTGCATCTGATATGACCGCAGCTGATTCTCAAATAGCATTTTCTGCTACACGAAAGACCCCTAGTAGAAGGTGGTCAATGCCTCCTACTTCTCCCTTGTTGTGTTCTTCTCAACAATATGTGGTATGACATGATCTTTGACCCTGTCTAGGAACAAGCATTTTGCCTTCACCTCAGCCTCCTTATACTTCTCATTAGCATTCGGGTCAACTGGGATAACTACGGTTTTCAAGGCAAAGTCCTTGATGCGATGTTTGTCTAGGATTGCTAGGATCCTGATCTTACAGATGACAAAATTGGAAGCTCCCTCCAATCTGTCCTGATCCTTCAATCCATTGACTGCCATCTTTTCTCCTCTTCTAGACTCCCTCTGAGTCTCGACTTCCCTCTTAGAAATCCTCCTTCCAACTATTGAATCACTCCTCTCCAATCCTTTGCTGCTGCAACTCAAATCTAGATTTCTTGGCTAGAAATCCATCAAGGCGATGCTTCCCTCTACCTTGGTTCAATCTCCTTAGACACTGTTCTGTATTGACTAAACCAACGTCCCACCAACTCCTCAAATTATAATTTGTCCACAGCTCCCCAAGCCCAGGCAACTGAAGAAATTGAGCCTTTTAGGCTCTATGCAATCTCGACGAAGGCTGATGCTGCCCCTCCTACCAACTGTGTCAATTCTACTTGGCTGAGTAGGATGACGTGGCTCTTTGTGAGCCTCTTCTATGTCTTTCTGCCTCTGCGCTGGCCTTTCCCTTGGCTCGAAATGATGACGCAGGTTCTACGTCACTTCCTCTCTTACTGCTTCTGCTCTGGAACAACACTCTCTCTGGACAACTACTTCTGTTGCAAATTTTTCAAATTTCTCCTGCTGGCGTCTTCAGTCCTCCCGTGATTTGCAATTCCTCTGATACCATGTGAAAATTTCTGAATTTAACACATCAGAAATCCCTACTGCTATTTTTGGTTTATTATCTCCTACTTGTTCTTTACATTAACAAGTTATTTAATCATATAAACATTGAAATAAACACAATAGCAGCTTTAAAAAATATATAGATCAGCAAATGAAATAAACTTTGATACCATGTGAAAATTTTTGAATTTAACACATTAGAAATCCCTACTGCTATTTCTGGTTTATTATCTCCTACTTGTTCTTTACATTAACAAGTTATTTAATCATATAAACATCGAAATAAACACAATAGCAGCCTTCAAAAATTATACAGATCAACAAATGAAATAAACTCAGACAACACAAGGGACACCATTATTTTTGGACAATCGTCCCTGGGAAAACCCAATACGGTAAAACTGATGCAGTAGATATGAGGGTTTTATTATTATTAAGTTTTTTGAATACAACTAGGGTGCCAGAAATGGCTCACCCTTTAGAGATTTTCCTTTGCAGAAGTACCTTTCTTTGGAGACAGATTCCAACTAATCAACAATTGGATGAATAGCCTCATAATGACTTCGACTGCTCCCTTAGCTGGACAGCAAAAGCTGCTCCAAGCTACCCTCAGGAATTGCATCACCCTCCAAAGACTGCGTTGCCCTCTACGGCTCTGCGTCAGCTAACCAACTCTTAGTTTGCCCCACGAAAATTCCTTATCATTGCCTCTTCAGCCCAGCGCCAACTCTACAGCCCTCTACGCTGCTTGAGTCAGCCTCTGCATTAGCCTTTTGGCCCTCTGCGTCCTTTGCACTAGCCTCTTGGCCCTTTGCATCAGTGCTGCCTCTGCGTCAGCCTTCCTAGGCTCTGCGATATCTCTCTGACACTCTCACTGCCTCTCTGCTATTCTTGGCCTTCTGCCAAACTGCCCCTTGTTGCAATAGATCACTAACTTGATTTCTCAGCAAACCCTGCCCCATAAAATCGAATTCACTGATCAACTTGGTGTATCTCCAATTGACCCTCAAGCCTCTTATACTTTTCTTGTTGATGAATCAATGACCAAGATTAAGTCCCTAATCAACGACTAAGATTAGATCTAGCTTGATCCTCGTTATTTAGAACTTTCTTACCCATATTATATTAATCCACATTAATATTTTAATTTTCCTAAGTTTATACTTAGGAACCTCTTTAAAAATATTAATTATTTTAATATCTTTCCATTTGGGTGGAATTTCCCCAAACGATTTTCTGGGTCTTGGAGATCTCATGTGACTTAGCCTCTCCACCAATTTTCATTGCTAGAGCACATCTAATACTACGAAAAATCAACACCCATCCCCCTTAAACACACAAGCTTTCTCCCTCCATATCTCTTTCTCTGTTCTTCCCTCCCTTCACCTTGCATCTATATATCTATCTCTGTCTCTTTTTTGTCTCTCTATATTGTGAAAATTCGGAAAACCCTGAATCATATTGCAGTGATTGATGTTAATTCAATTAAACAATTTACTTGCTATGTGCTATGACAAATATTGAATTAAATACACTGCAATCTTCACAAAATAAATACTGCGGAAGAAATAAAAATGCTGGAAGAATAGATGCACACACACACAAATACATAGTTATTTTTGGAGTAAGTCCGCAGAAAAACCCTACTTGGGAAAACTGGTGCAGTAGCTGAGAGTTTTAATATTATGTAGTAGTAAATTTGAGTACAAGACTATCAATGCTCAAATCTAGTAATCCATACAGAGAAATGACTGACAATAAATCTAGTGAGAAAAATATCACTCCTACTGGCGATCTGACATTGACCTTGGTTCAAGTTGAGTTGCTCTCTGTTGCCTTTGCGCAATCAATGCTTCAGCCTACGCAGTACTACGTCCCACAACTCGAAACTGCTTCCCTCTCGCTATTTGATTAGCTGCTGTCTAGAAGATGGATCCTCCTGTCCTCCAGACTCTCTCTTCGACTTCTGGCATTGAATCATTGCTTCTCCCTAGCAAAATACAAAATCCCCTCTCAAGCATTGCATTGCCTCTGCCTAGCTCTGCGCTGTCTCTCTGTGGCCCTCACTGCCTCTCTATAATGCACTCACCTGAGCTGGAAAATCTTCCTCAGGCCTACCCTGCCCCTCTCTCACTGCTTCAAGCTCATTAGCTCTCTCTCCATCAACTCAGTGCTAGTACTTTGGAAATGATCTACCAGTGAAATCCGAAATCCAACTGCTGGTGTGTCTTCTCCAAGCCCCATCGAGTTTATTCTTAATCAACAACTATGATTAAAACTTAATCAATGGCTAATATTAACTAGAACTTGATCCATGTATTTTTCTAGAAGATTCTCACTACGACTTAATTAATACCCTTTAATTAATCATATTGCCTAAGTTTAAGAAAATGTTAAAAATTGATTAACTATTTTAATTAAGTTGTCTCTAGGTGGAATTTCCAGAAACGATTTCTGGGCTTTGGAGAATACATGTATCGTAGCCTCTCCACCAAATTTCGTTGTTAGAACACATTCGATGCTACAAAAAATATCTCTCCCTTTTAGTGAGGAATGTGTTCTAGCGTTGCAACCCACTGAAGCAACACCCTGTCTTTGCACCACCTCCTGTCACACTGTTGATGTCTAGCTACTATTGCCCACCAACTACTACACAACTCTGATATACGATGTATCTGTGCTGCTGCTGACCTTGTAGAACTGTTGCCAACATTGCATTTGCATTGCAACTCCCTCCATTTGCTGTTGCTGCAATTGCAACGACTGCAAATGAAAAACATCCAAAATATTGAATCAACTGTGATCAGTATGATGCATCTGTCTCCCTAGTCTCTAAATGCTACTAGTCTTTGTGCTGTCACTAAAGCCTATGCATTGCTACTGACCATGCTCTGTGCCAGTTGCACTGTTGCTAACTCCGTTGTCCAGTATCTAACTGCTACTAGCTACTACATCCATCACTCTAGTATTTGGATACACCATCTGCCACTGATCCATCCTACTATTGCATGCTATGGGCTCCCGTAGCAAGGTATTGATTCATGAGGTGGACCTCCTCAAGAATCTTGCCCATCTTGGAGCTCTCTGGGGCTACAAAACCAAATCACCACACCTCACTCCTAGAACTATATTGGTGATCATGGCAAACTCTTCCTCCATTTTGGAGGACAACTTGTCGATCTCTGTGGATGCAGAGTGTTGATCCTACTTCTCCTCTTTGTCATCCTTTTTAAGAGGACATTGAGTGCTGTAGTGGCCAAGCTCACCACATCTGAAGCATTTGACCTTGGAAAGGTCGTTCTTCCTCTTGCGCTGCTCCTATTACCCCTTTGTTGTGAGGGCCACATTCTCCTCTTCTTTCACTTGCTTCATCCCACTGTTGCTGCTGGTGCTAGTAATGGTGCTCTTCACCAAATCTCGTCTCATCTCCTCTTTTTGAAGATCAACCCACAGTCGATCCCAATAAGGCAACTTGTCTCTATCCAGAATACTTTGGACGAAGACCTGCCAATCTTCGAAAACACTGTTTAGAGCTAACCGCTCCAATTCCTGTAGGTTGGGGTGTTGACCCTAATGCAGACAGTTGGTCTCAGACAACCTGAATCTTAGTGAGGAAGGGTTCTATGCGTTCCCCTTTCTGCATCTTGGTACATCTCAACTTCTCCTCAAGATACATCTTTTGCTGCTCGGAAGTTTCCTAATATAACATAGCAATAACTTCCCACATCTTCCTGGCAGTATCTTTGCCTGCTATGTGAGACACCACATGATCTCGGACCTCATCGAGAATCAACCTTTTTGCTTTTGCCATCTCCTTGTAGGTATTCATTTGATCTACATTGTGGGGATAGCTACCACGTCGATGTAGGCTGTGAGTTCATATTCATCTAGAAGACAGGAAATTCTTGCCTTCTAGATCATATAGTTGGAGGCTTGTTCCAATCGATCCTGATCTCTCAGCCTTGCTGATGTCATCTCTGCAAAAAATCGAACTCCTCTTCTCCTCTGCGTCGTTGCTGACTGGCTCTACGCAGTCCCTGCTGGAGTGGGAAAATATTCTCACAACCGTTGCTCTACAATGAAAAATCGAACTTCTGGACTAGAAGTTCCTTGAGGAAGGAATTCCCTCAGTGTGTGCTCTTCTTACCTCCTGACACTATTTTGCACCAACAATCTGCTGCAAAATAACTGTCTTAGCTGAAGATCTTCTCTGCAAGGAAAATACTGCTGCTCCCTCTGCCTCTGATAATCTTTGATCTGGAAAATTTATTCTTTGTTAACTCTCTTAGAGAACTAAATTTTTCCTCAAAAATTGATTCTCTTGCCTAAAGGAACTGCGCTGCCTTTGAGGGTTTCGAACTGCTACTTACACAGAGCTTCACAATTCCTCTTCCCTTCTGCCACTGAGCTCTTCGACTTCCAATTTGTGCTCTGATACCATGTGAAAATTTGGAAAACACCGAATCAATTGCATCAACTAATGTTAATTCTTCTAATTGTTAATTTGATTAAACAATTTATTTGCTGTGCTACGGCAAATATCGAATTAAATACTGCGCTGCCCCTGAGGGTTTCAAACTGCTACCTACACAGAGCTTCGAAATTCCTCTTCCCTTCTGCCACTGAGTTCTTCGACTTCCAATTCTTGCTCTAATACCATGTGAAAATTTGGAAAACTCCGAATCTATTGCATTAGCTGATGTTAATTCGATTAAACAATTTATTTGTTGTGCTACGACAAATATCGAATTAAATACACTACAACCTTCACAAAATAAATATTGCGGAAGAAGTAAAAATGCTAGAAGAATATATGTACACACACACACACAAATACACACTTATTTTTGGACTAAGTCCCTAGAAAAACCCAACTTGGGAAAACCGATGCAGCAACTAAGGGCTTTAATATTATGTAGTAGTAAATTTGAGTACAAGACTATGAATGCTCAAATCTAGCAATATATACAGAGAAATGACTAACACTAAATCTAGTGAGAAAAATCCCACTCTCACTGGCAATTTGACAAAACCGGTGCAACAACTAAGGCTTAATATTATGCGGTAGTAAATTTGAGTACAAGACTATGGATGCTCAAATCTAGCAATGCATACAGAGAAATGATTGACACTAAATCTAGTGAGAAAATCCCACTCCCATTGTCGATCTGACAATGACCTTGGCTCGAGTTCAGCTGCACTTTGTTACCTTCGCACAGTCACTGTGCATCCCACAACTTGGAACTGCTTCCCTCTCGCTATTTGATCAACTACTGTCTGGAAGATGGATCCTCTTGGCCTTCAGATTCTCTCTTCGACTTCTGGCACTGAATCACTGCTTCTCGCCAGCAAAATACAGAATTCCCTCTGAAGCACTGCGCTGCCTCTACGTGGCTCTGCACTGCCTCTCTGTGGCACTCATTGCCTCTCTGCAATGCACTCACCGGAGCTGAAAAATCTTCCTCCGACTTTACTATCCCTACCCCTCTCTCACTGCTATGAGCTCACTAGCTGTCTCTCCGGCAACTCAGTGTTGCTACTCTAGAAATCGATCTACTAGTGAATCGAACTGTTGGTGTGTCTTCTTCGAGCCCCATCGAGTTTCTTCTTATAATATCTCGTTGAGACATCAACGACCATGATGAAAACTTAATCGATGGCTAAGATTAACTAGAACTCGATCTATGTCTTTTTCTAGAAGATTCTCACCATGACTTAATTAATATCCTTTAATTAATCATATTTTTTAACTTTAGACTTAAGAAACATTAGAAAACTGATTAATTATTTTAATTAAGTCGTTTCTAGGTGAAATTTCCAGAAATGTTTTCTTGGTTTTGGAGAGTACATTTATCCTAGCCTCTTCACCACATTTCGTTGCTAAAACACATCCGATGCTACAAAAACTAACATATATCACCCCAAAACATAGAAACTTTTCTCCATACTTATATCCCTCTCCATCCCTCTCTCGCTTTCTCTTTCTCTCTCCCCCCTCCTATCTATTTTCCCTTCTGCTCTCCTCTCTCCCTCTCCATCTCTCTTATCACTCCCTCTCTCCACCTTTCTCTCTCTGTCTTTCTTCTTATCTCCCTCTTTCTCTCCCTTCCTCTCTCCTGCTCTCTCTCACATCCTTGCTCTTTTCCTTCCTCTCTCTCTCCCTTCCTCTCACTCCCTCTATCTCTCCACCACTATCACTTTGTCTTTGTTCTTCCCTCCCATATATATCTAGAGTTAATATATATCATGATATAAAAATATATACTATAAAATAACAAATTTAATACTATGTTAAATTTAATAGTATTAATCCTAAATGATTAAATTTATAATATTAATATTATAATATATTGATATTAATATTAGATTTAATGATATTTTCTACATTTCATAACAAAATTTTCAAATATTACAACTTTGACGTTGAAATATTTATGTCTTTAGAGATTCGACATTTATGTCTCTAGAGATTTTCCTTTTGAAGATTTATTTTACAAATATTTAATTAAAAGATTTTGTAGCAAGATTTTTAATTCTTTGTGTTCAGTTAACTTAATAAATATTAAACTCATAAGATAGTTGTATTATAGTTTTTTTTCATTGTTTTCTTAGATTAAAAAACTACAATACAATTATCTTATGCGTTTTAATAGTTATTTTATCATATACCTTGAATCTCAATAACCATATAAAACATTTGAATTAATTATTTTTAATTTTAATTTTTTAATTAAAAAATAACTCATTTAAATTCATAAAGATAATATATAATTCTAGTTGTTTTTCATTGTTCTCAAAAGAATAAAAAGTACAACATTATCTATATGCGTTTAAATGTTATATTTTGTCCGATTGTTTGAGATTTGATAACTATAATAAAACATTTAAATTAATTAATTTTAGTTGAATGTTTGGATAACTATATAAGACAATTAAATTAATTAATTTTTTTTAGATTCTTTTATTTTATATTTTTTCGCCTGACAAGGAGCAACAAATTCTCAACTTTGAGATTATTTAAAACATTTAAATAACTATTTTGCTTTTAAGATTTTTAAATATTTTTTTATATTGCCGACATGAACAAATTTCAACTCTGATGCAGACATCCATTATAAGATTTGATTTGTCTTATAAAAAGATTTGCAAGAAAGACTATACTTATATATATATAATCGCGGTTCTTATAAATAAGCCTATTATAAATTATATATCATGTATAGATATATATATAATATATATACTATTATAATTAAAGATATAAAACCCAATAGACTATAAACGAAGTATATAAATGAATTAAGTAAACTTTTTATATCTATATATATATAAACTAAGTTAAACCACAAATAGTGGAAAAAATAAACAGAAAATGTCTAGCGAGATCGGAATAAGTAAACTTATGTTCTAATTGAGCTTGAGCCACTGAGTCTATATGATTATAATTGTCACAGTTGGGTTTTTCTCAAGTAGAGGTCGCGTTATTTTGTGCATTGTTCTTCATTTAAAAAAAATTGTTCCCACTAGCATTTGAATGTATTTGAGTAGTAGTTCCACGAGGATGTTATGGTTTAATCTTGCCATGCAAAAGTTGCAATAATAGATGTTGTGTTAGAATTTAAATTATCAAGATTGATTTCAAATTTGAGTCTTTTTGAAAAAATTCTGCATTTCCAAAAAATTGAAACTTTGCAAGAAAGTTAGTTTGTTTTGTTTTTTTTTAAATAATGCAAAAATTACAATAATAAATGTTGTTTTAGAATTTTAATTATTAAAATTAATTTTGAATTTTGGTTTCTTATGGAAAAAATTCTGCATTTCCAAAAGATTTAAAACTTTGCAATTTTTTTTTTTGTAAAATTCACACTCAAGAAACCATGCAAGAATAAACGTCAATGCAGGATCAAATCACAGTCGGTTTTTCTTCTTCCTAAGTATGAAAAATCACTAAGTTTCTATGATTACCAGGATCTTGTATTTCTGATGTGTTCCTTAAATTATTGGATTGACACCGGATCATAATTGGCTTATACTTCTTCCTATGTAGGAATATCATCAAGATCTATCATTCGAGGTCATTCAATGACAAAATTTGAAGCTCTTAAAACAGTATATTTCATATGAGCTCAATATATTATTTGTGGGAAGGTGGGGAAGATCACAATTATTCCTCTCAACAACCTAAAATAAAACTCTTATATCATGTTTGCCTCTCTTCAAAAAAGAGAATATTATTGGGCATTTTATGATGTGATAGTTATACAGTTGTATTGACCTTTGCTATATGGAAATTTGGCACATGTGGTATACTTAGTTTTTGATTATTTCTGATGATAAACCTCATCTCTGTGATATCAGTTCATCCATTAACAAAAAAAATAACCCAACAACTCAATAAATACTTTAAAATTTTTGAAAAACCAATAAATGTAAAAAAGCCCAAAATTTTAAGAAATAATTTATTATTATCATTATTGCACATTATTGAGGTTAAACGGATCGGTGTGACTGAAGGGCTGGATTTCTCTACATTACCGGATCCGTGCGACTGAGGGGCTGGATCCACGTATCCCTTCATCAAAAACTTGCTCCGTGGCAAAGTTGGTTTGTAAGTGTTTTGAAACGGATCGGAATTGGATTATTATTATATTTGTTTGGCCCGATACCTCTGATTTGATTCGATTGGGATAGATTCCTTTATTGTCTTGCTAGAGTGAAGGCACCAAACGTCAAGACCTACATATGAATGGGTAGACTTTTCCCCTTCCATAAGTCCCTCGACGAGTCGGCAGAATTTTCATTTAGATATCTTTTTTGTATTGCTAGAGTAAAGGCACCAAACGTCAGGACCTGCGCATATGAATGGGTAGACTTTTCACCTCCGTGAAGTGAGTAAGCTTGTGTAATTTTTTTTTGAAGTCTTGATTTGTTGAAACTCTTTGCTAAGTCATTAGCATTTTGATGTGAGTTCAATTCTCTTTAGTTCTCTCAGCATATTTGGGTTAGAATTAGACCCCGATAATTAGATTGATGGGTATTTAGGTCAGAATTAGACCCCTATAATTAGATTGAATTAGATCCCTATAATTAGATTGATGGGTATGATGGGGCATGAGGCTCTCTTTAAGTGGGCCCACTTAGAGGTGTTGTGAGGGAGAAAAATGTAATTTTTCTTGGGGCGTGATAGCATGATGCTGACAATGAAATACATGGAGAACGAAAAATGTAAGAAAGTAGGTAAACAATAAAGCGAAATAGTTGAACCTGATGCCGGCAGCGAAATGATTGAATGGTTCACGTTGAATTAATATTTAATATTAGTTATTATATATATAGAGGTTGGTTGACTCAGAAATATTTAGGTT
>APFE031145524.1:98775-128242 GCA_000404065.3 Pinus taeda
TATTCAAAAATAAACTTTTAATAAAAAAATTAATTTTGTCCACAAGGGGTAGCTCAAGTGGCAATGGCCATGGAAAGAAGTCTCACCGAACCGGAGATCTTGGTTTCGATTCTTGTGCTACCCTCCCTGGAAATGGGGTGAATAACAGACATGTAAAAACTAGAAAATGAAAAAGTGCTACCGAAGCTTACAAAAAAAAAAAATTTTTACCAAACAATTTGCTTAAATTTCAACAAAAACTCAAACATATATATATATATATTAATTGACATTGTTTTTCTCCTTTACCGCATCGTATCCGAATATGATCGATGATTATATAAATTTGTCCCGAAGATAAAAGCCTTGCAGGGGTTGATTTTAACCTCGGGATCAGTATCCCTATTTCAAAGATGCTAAGAAACTAGTATCGTTGGTTGGGCCTTAGCTTTTCTTACTCGGTAGTCTTAAAATCTTATATATTTTGTTCTAAAATTTAAAATTTATGCATTACTCTCTTTATTGGAATATGAGCAATTAAACTGCTACTTGTTTGATTTAGACTTCTATCAACCTTTCAAAGAGGATGAGATAGAGCAAGACACAGTTGTACAAATCATGTACCCCAAAGAGCCTCCGGTATAATATTTTGAATCTTTAATGAACTTGTATAAAATATTGTCCGTATTACAAAAGTCCAATGCAACTGATCGTCTGAACTTAGTTTCATCTTTATGCAGGTTGTGTGCGATTTTGATTGGGATCTCGATGATGTTGAGGTGATCATTTTCATATTTATGCTGCATTTCATGATGGTATTTAGTTGTGAATTTATATTGTATTTCATGATAGTTGTGAATTTATGGTCGGTGTGGATCTTGTTTTTTTGTTTTGTTTTGTTTTGTTTTTTTTTACTTGGAATGTAAAAACCGGAAATATGGGGTACTTTTCTACATTTTGTGTATAGTAAGTAGGGTAAACAGTCGGCTCTTGCTTAAGGGAATGTTGAACCTGTGATTAGCAACAACTAACAATAATATGGGGTACTTCTCTTTATTTTGTGGATAGTAAGTTGGGTAAGTCGGCTCTTGCCTAAGGGAATGTTGAACCTGTGATTAACAACAACTGACAACAATATGGGGTACTTCTCTTTATTTTGTGGATAGTAAGTTGGGTAAACTGTCGGCTCTTGCCTAAGGGAATGTTGAACCTGTGATTAGCAACAACTAACAAGAATACCAAAAAAATTCATGTCTGGTTCTAGACCAATTGAGCTAACACTTAGGGCCAGGTGTCTTGTTTTTCTAATCTGTAAAAATTAATTTACCTGTCATTAGCAACCACTAACAACAATATAAAAAAAACAACTAACAACAATATAAAAAAAAATCATGTCTGGTTCTGGACCAATTAAGCTAACCCCACTAATGGTTGATTCAGTATGCAGTCAATTTTAAATTTTGTTGTTAGGGTTTACTTGTCTATGTGAAGAATCTCACAGCAGTTACTTGTCTATATCTTTTGCATTCTGTGTGAGAGCGTAAAATTTGTTTTACATTCTCATGGCTTTCCTTCATGACATTAGGAATTTACAAACAATTTAGTTGAAGAAGAAGTTTTAACAGAAGACAGTAAAGAGGACTTCAAGGTATGTTAATTCAAATTAATTTTAGTTGCCTTTAGTGTGGATCACTTAAGATCTTTTTACGCCGGTGTGGTTAATATTTTGGTTCTACATTTTACCACCTCCTCCTTTTATGAATTGCCAAATGACTTGGTGCAGAAATTTGTTATTGAGCGGGTAACGGAAGAAAAAAAGAAGCAACGTGAAGTGCGTGACCCTAACTTCTTTTTATCTTACCGAGTGTATTTTTATTTTCAAGTCAAAGACTCCTATGGTCTAATAGAAAAATGGGTAGATTATAGATTTTACTTTCTAACTCTTCTCCTAAGGTTTTCAAGTACTATTCCAAGGAGATAGTTAAGTCTTCTTTGGGTTAAAGTGTCTGTCATGCAACTGAGTTTTCTTATAAAAGGGTTGAAATAATTATGATGATCTGATCTGAGTTTCTTTGACAAGTTTGATATGAGATGTATTCAAGTTTAGTTTAAAACTTTAAAACATGGAGTTAAGTGCCATCTAATCATGGAGGGTTGAAATCGTTGGACTTCGCACTCTTCATATACACTCTCAAAATTATCCTGTATAATCTGTGGATTGCTGCATCCATTAGCTTTTGTGTGTGTTTGATGTGTGATTTAAATTTTTCAATTTTGGCAAGTGCCTAGTAAGCTTTGTCATTCTGTAGGTGCGGGAGGCTAGGAAAAAGGCTATCGAGAGCACGAGTCCAGAGACCAAAGCTGCTTTTGAGAACATGAGGTTTTACAAATTTTATCCTGTCCAGTCTCCAAACACTCCAGATATTTCCAATGTGAAGGTACTCTGTGTGTGTTCGTTCTAGGACTTGCTACGTTTGAAGTGTAGTTGTTTGGACTTTTTGAATTCTTTTGTACTCTCCTGTTACATATAATCCTGTGTGTGTTTCTTCTAGGATTTGTCATGTTTGCAGTGTAGTTGTTGGACTTTTTTGAATCCTTATGTAAGTACTAATTTTATTACTGCAGGTTCCCTTTATTAATAGATATTATGGAAAAGCCCATGAGGTCTTTTAAGGCACAGAGGAAAGCTGCTTACAGGAACGGTCAAATTGTCAATATTGTATTTTGCCAAAAAATATAATTTGTTGCTCCGTTTGAGCATATACATATGGGCTAAAGAAAGCACCTCACGACCTGATGAATGACATACGTGCCCACTGACAGTAAATGAGAGCAAGCCCAACATGCTTGCCTTGTCTGCAGTGGCAGATAGATTTTGTACCAAAGGTATTATAGTTCCTGTACTTAATAATAAAAGGCAACATTTTCTCAGAAATGAGCATTGTGCAACCAATTTGTATAGTAGCATTGAATATTATCATCTAATGAGCTTAATGTTTGCATGAGATAAATTGTCCATGTTGCAATCTGCAACGTTAAAATGATTTGTTAGTCCGAAGGAGCATGCATATGGGCTAAACTAAGCACTTCAAAAGCTGATGAATGAGGAGCATACCCACTAGGAGTATTTGGGAGGTAGACAGACAATTGCTTCCCTTGCCTGTAATGGCAGATGCATAATAAAATGCTGCATTTAATCATTCGTCAGCATTATCCATAGCAGGCAATGATTTAATCAACTCAATCACACAAGAATCAACCATATTAAACAATAAAGATAACCCCAGAAACCCAAATGGGGCAACCTGCAAAGATGACAACCTTCAGTACATCTTGAACTTGCTTTATATGCTTTGTACCAAGTGTATGAAGACACCTACAATCTTGTGCTATTCCAATCATGTTGCTTCAAGCTACGTGTGGGGCTATACACCCAATGCGAATGCTATACATGGCCATTTAAATGTATTCTTAATAGCTATATTTATGTATTCTTCAATCCATGCATGTACATATAAGTTTGGTCTTCTATATGTGTATTTACTTCATTCATTGTCTCAAGAATAGACAAAAACTCATGTATATATTTAATTAAGTTTGGTTTGCACACTATTTTGAAACCACTCTATATATAAATAGATGGTATCTACAATGACCCCTTTAAGATATATCACTATGTCAATTACTTACGTCCTTCATCACAACAACATATGATGGAATTCCACTATTAATCAAAGCTCTAAATGATTTTTTGTCGTTGGATGGATAAGCACTGGCCTTGGAACTACTAAGACACAAACCAAGTGTTGAAAATGGGCATAGTAGAGACATTGAGTTTTATTCTGTAGAGCATCTGTGTTGATGAGACAAATGAACCATAAACCTACCATTTACGAATTATGTTGTATCATAGCAATTGAATCCATGACAACTTTGACACGAGAAAGTAGACCCATCACGGAATAACGGCAGAACTGGAAAAGGACATTGAAGTAGGAGAACTAGCATTTGAAGGGAAGAATAGCAGAACTGGAAAAGGACATTGAGACTTTTGCAAAATTATTTCCTTTGTTAAAGGAACACTTTGTTGAATGCTAGGACACTCGCACACAAATTGGAACAAGAGAAATGTTAACTCTTGCATTTGGAAGAGGAAGTTATTTAGTTGGATGATTGGTAAGAACTGAGGCTCATCCAAATGATGGCTCAATTGTACCTAGAGTTGACAACGAAGGAGATGGCACCAGCCAAGCTACATGTAGCTTTCCAAATGACCAGGAAACCACAAGTACCTTCAATTGCAATTACATATACCAACACTATGACTGAGAGAAGCATGATATGTTTTCCGTCCAAGGACCTTTCTCAAAGAATACATCTCATATTAAAGAAATGAATCCCTTGATAGTTGGTGTTCCAAGAAAATATAATGCAAAACAATTCTTTCTTGATGCAAAGACAACCAAGAGAAAAAAATGCAGCTTGGAAAGAATAGTGGGTAGTAGTAGAAAAATGAAGTCCATTCTAAGATTAAAAGATAGAGGAACTTTAAAACGGTTCATAGTGAATAAATATGGTCTGTAAACCAAAGCAATTTGCACAATTGTGGTTAGCAATTAACAATACATGAATGCTTGAGAAAAATGTACAGCTTCCATTATAAATTCATGAACATAAAATAAAACCCATTTTCCTGATTTTCCATTTATGTTTTTAGGTATACTTTGTTTTTCAATATGATTGAGTTGATTAAATAAGCTACAATGTCATTCATTTTTGTCAATTCGTCTGATTGGTGAATGATAACTGTGACCCTGAAATTGAATTGATGATTGACATATTGGAGTTGTTTAAATGCTGAATAATATAGATCTACATCGTTGCTATTCATTTGTTCGGCAGCTAACAAGACAAAAAATTGCAATGGCTTGATCGCATTTTTAATTCCAATAACTTGATTCTTCCGTTAATCCATTCATTAACTGTTTGTGCACGGCATGGGAGGTTTGGTATATCCTGAAGTTGCTTCGTATGCTCTGTACCAAGCATATAAAGACACCTACAACGATATCGCTATTTCGGCCATATGTAACCAGTACATACACAATCAAGCGTCCTCGAGCCGTGCATGAGAATGTCTAGCTACAACTGACGTGATACATAACTATTCAATTCATTATCTACAGCCATGCATTCCTTAATCTATGCGTGTGGCCATACTGCTTGCGCTTATATATGTGATAATTAATTCATCGTGTTGATAATAGTCAGAAATATATATAAATATGTGATTAATTAATTCATCGTGTTGATGATGGTCAGAAATAGAAATAGAATTAATATTAATATTTCAGTAAATTTTGATTACAAATCTTTTTGGAACTACTGTATGTACAACCTCAACCTGATCTTT
The DNA here is from genome assembly GCA_000404065.3 of Pinus taeda. Taxonomy (NCBI): domain Eukaryota; kingdom Viridiplantae; phylum Streptophyta; class Pinopsida; order Pinales; family Pinaceae; genus Pinus; species Pinus taeda. The sequence continues at coordinate 104,168 of APFE031145524.1, forward strand.
TTAAGCTCTTTCATTTTAGTGGTTACCTGCAACCTTTAATGCAACCAGATAAAATAGAGTGTTAATATATATATATATATATATATATATATATTTATATTTTTAGGTTGAATGAACAATTAGAGTCTGAAAGTAGCCATAATAGACACATTGAATTTTAATTATAATTAACCTGACAAATTATTTGTAATGAATGGGATGGGAATTTGCATCTAATCAGCACTATCATAAATTTATTTTTAAATGGAATAATGAGGAGGTATAATTCAAAGATGAAGATAACAAAAATAATACCCCACTATTCTATAAGCATCATACATGAATGTAATTGCCTTGGTAAGGGGGTTTACTGTACAAAGGGATTGACACATCTCATAGATGCATGGGTTTCACTTTTGTACCATTTAAAGTTTTTTCAATTGGATTACCATTCTATCACTATCACATTCATAACTTGATGCAGTCATCCTTGATACTTTTTTGGACATTGTAGGTGTTGCAAATGCATTGATACTTTTTTGGACATTGTAGGTGTTGCAAATGCATTCCATGGGATGGGTTGGTCATAGATGTCAATTGTCTACTTTTTCAAGTATATTGCTAGGATCCATAAGAACACAAGTACATGTGGTACTATTAAAATTTATTTAGTGAATTTTTTACTTTTTTCTGAAGACATTTTCTACCAACCATATCTAAGGTTATCTAAGGAAGTTGTGCAAGTTTTAGACTAGAATGGAGCTTAGTATATGGATAATGAGATTACATATATCATATATATGGAGCAACCAAAACTCCATGTGTGATTACATATATTATATATATGGAGCAACCAAAACTCCACGTGTGCAAGTTCTAGATTAGATTGGAGGTTGATATATGGATGATGGGATTATAGATCTCATATATATGGAGCAACCACAACTTCCCATATCCTCCCAAAGAATGTTCCAAATTGAATGGTAACTAAAGAAATCACTTATAAAACCATCCTTCATGGTTTGAATGCTTTATTTTAAAATGATTAGAAAAATAAATTATGTCTCTCTTGTCCTCTCTATAGAAAATTATACTGACTAACTCGTTTGTTTTTTACAATAATGGTGTCAAAAAATGTTGGAAGAATATGGATTTAGGGAATAGAGGTTCAAGAGGCATAATCCTAAGAAACTAGTGTCAAACCACTAGACCTATGTGGTTTGTCGGTTTTAACCCTAGACAATTAATTCTTGCAAACAATTTCCCAATAAAATAGAAAAGATGCAATGGCAAACATACATATTAACACAGATTTTATATTAGAAACCCATAATCGACAAAACCAGAAATAATTTTCAATATATTCTTCTTTATAGTGTGTTTGTGTATAATCTCATGGCATTCATAAATCTCTAATCCCTTACCATATATTACAATACAAGCATTGTTCCTTAACCGAAACTACAAAACCATGGGAAAACCATCATGCACTACAAAATTGGTAAAGGTGAAAGCCATGTGTTAAAAACTAAAAAAAACATATGCAAAAAATGAACCATTTTTTAATCGGAGGTGTTGTCCCCAAACCTTCACACGAGGGGATTTCGCCACCTATGTGACCTCACCACTATGGTCAATGCAACATACAATGCATGGGGACAATCGCACATAATGTTAGTTTTTGTAGCATCGGTTGTGTTTTACCCACGGAATTTGGTGGAGAGGCTAGAATACATGTATTCTCCAAAACTCAGAAATCGTTTTGGAAATTCCACCTAGACACGACCTTAATATATATATATATATATATATATATATTAATATATATATATATATATTAGGTTTAAATTTAGAAAAACTGATTAATTAAAGGGTATTAATTAAATCATGGTGAGAATATTCTAGAAGAAGACATGGATCGAGTTCTAGTTAATCTTAGCCATTGATTATGTTTTAATCTTGGTCGTTGATGTCTCAACGAGAAATTATAAGAAGAAATTACACCAAGCAACAAAATCGATCATCAGAGTAGTAATTGTGTGTTGTCGGAGGTGAATCAGTAAGATCTAAGCAATGAGAGAGCGGCAGGGATAGTAAGGTTGGGAGGAAGATTTTCCAGTGAGTGCATATTTGAGAGACAAAGTTCCATAGAGAGGCAACATAGAGTAGAGAGGCAATGTAGTGCTTTAAAGGAGAAGCCGTATTTTGCTGGGGAGAAGCAGTGATTCAGTGCCAAAAACCAGAGTGGGAGCCCAGAGGCCAAGAGACTCCATTTCTCGGATAGTAGCTGATCAGTTAGCGAGAGAGACGTTGGTCCGAGTTGTGGGACACAACACTATGTAGGCTAACGCAAGGACTGCACAAAGGCAGCAGAGAGCAACTCATCTTGAGCCAAGATCAATGTGAGATCACCAGTGGGAGTGAGGTTTTTTGTCAGTCATTTCTCTGTATGGATTGCTAGATTTGAGCATCCATAGATTTGTACTTAGAGTTACTAATACATAATAATAAAACCCTCATCTGCTGCACTGGTTTCTTGAGTTGGGTTTTTAAGGGGAACTTGTCCAAAAATAATTATGTATTTGTGTGTGTGTGTATCTGTTCTTCCAACATTTTATTATATATATATATAATATATATTATATATATATATATATTTTATTTTATTTTATTTATTTATTTTATTATTTTTTTTTTTTGTTTTGCGGTATTGTATTTGTGAAGGCTGCAGTGTATTAGTTTTGATATTTACCATAGAACACAGTGAATAATTTGTTCAACTTATTTAACAAATAGAAGAAACTTAATCAGTTGCTGCAGTAGGATTCATGGTTTTCCGAATTTTACATGGTATGAGAGCACAAATCATACACTAGTGAGCTCTACACTAGTGAGCTCAGTCGCAGAAGGGAGGAGGAAATTCGAATCTTTGCAGAGGCAACAGTTCGAAACCCTCAGAGGTAGCATAGTCCCTTGGGCCAGGAGGGTCAGTTTCTGAGGAAAATTTATTTCTCTGAGAGAGTCGATAGAGAATAGATTTTCGAGATCAAAGGTTACCAGAGGCAGATGGAGACAATATTTTTTCTTGCAGAGCAAATCTTCAGCAGGGACAATTATTTTGCAGCAGTTTGCTAGTGCAAAATAACGTCAGGAGGAGGAAGAGCACAAGGAATTCTTTTCTTAGGGGACTTCTAGTCCAAAAGTTTGAATTTTCCTAGTAGAGCAGCAATAGTTGTGAGCAAATTTGCCCACTTCAGCAGAGTGCGAAAATCCAGTCAGCAGCTGCGAAAAGACGAGGAATTCAACATTTTTGTGTAGAGATGGAATCAACAGGGCCGAGAGATCAGAATCGATTGGAGGGAGCTTCCAACTATGTGATCTAGAAGGCAAGAATTTCTTGTCTTCTAGATGAGTATGATCTCAAATCTTACATCGATAGTGTGGTAGTTGTACCCACAGATGCAGGTCCACTGAAGGCTTACAAGGAGTTCGAAACCCTCAGAGGTAGCGTAGTCCCTTGGGCCAGGAGGGTCAGTTTCTGAGGAAAATTTATTTCTCTGAGAGAGTCGACAGAGAATAGATTTTCGAGATTAAAGGTTACCAGAGGCAGATGGAGACACAATATTTTTTCTTGCAGAGCAAATCTTCAGCAGGGACACAATTATTTTGCAGCAGTTTGCTAGTGCAAAATAACGTCAGGAGGAAGGAAGAGCACAAGGAATTCTTTTCTTAGGGGACTTCTAGTCCAAAAGTTTGAATTTTCCTAGTAGAGCAGCAATAGTTGTGAGCAAATTTGCCCACTTTAGCAGAGTGCGAAAATCTAGTCAGCAGCTGCGTAGAAGACGAGGAATTCAACATTTTTGTGTAGAGATGGCATCAACAGGGCTGAGAGATCAGAATCGATTGGAGGGAGCTTCCAACTATGTGATCTAGAAGGCAAGAATTTCCTGTCTTCTAGATGAGTATGATCTCAAATCTTACATTGATAGTGTGGTAGCTGTACCCACAGATGCAGATCCACTGAAGGCTTACAAGAAGGAGATGGCAAAAGCAAAGAGGTTGATTCTCAATGGGGTTCGAGATCACGTGGTGTCTCACATCGCTGACAAAGATACTGCTCGACTAATGTGGGAGGCACTTGCTATGCTATACGAGGGATCTTCTGAGCAACGTAAGATATATCTTGAGGAGAAGATGAAATGCATAAGGATGTAGAAAGGGGAGCACATAGGGCCCTTCCTCACTAGGCTTCAAGATATCTGAGACCAGTTGTTCGTAGTAGGGTCAGTGCCTCAACCTACAGAACTGGTGCGGTTTTCTCTAAACAATGTTTCCGAAGAATGGCAAGTCTTCGTTTAGAGTATACTGGGTAGAGAAATGCCAGATTGGGATCGTATGTGGGTTTATATGCAACAGAAGATGAGGTGAGATTTGGTGAATACTGTTGATTTGGGGTAGCATCAGATGTGCTCTAGGCCTCAAAATTTGCAAGAAGGCTTAGACACATGCATTTTCTAATACCCAAAAATCGTTTTAGGAAATTCCACCCAGAAACAATTTTATTAAAATAATTAATTATTTTTAATGGGACCCTAAGTCTAAACTTAGGAAATTAAAATAATTAATGGGTATTAATCTAAACAATGGGTGAAACTTCTAGAAAAAGGCAGAGACCAAGTCAAATGATCCTAACCATTGATTAGAATCTAATTTGGGCCGTTGATTGATCAATGAGAGGATTATAAGAGGAGACTTGATGGGAACTTAGAGAACGCACTAGAGGCAGATACTCCGTTACTTGATTAAGATAGATTTTCTCACTGGTTGAAGTTTGGCAAGAGAAAATTGAATCAGAGGGAGAGTTGCAGGTGAGAAAGGAAGAGAGGACATCAACATATTTAGAGAGTGCAAGGCAGCAAGACGTAGAGCAAGAACAAGGTGACGTAGAAATGGGCAGTGCAAAGGTAGTTTGACGCAGAAAGAATCAAAAGGATTCCAGGAAGAAGTGCTTCACCTAGGGTAGAAATTGGTCAAGAAGTGTCTGTAAAATTTCTCATTCCTATTTTGCTCGCTGTAATTTGTACATGAGAATTTGCTGAAAAATAAAAAACCCTCATCTGCTACACCGGTTTTCCCACATTGGGTTTTTCCAAGGACAATTGTCCAAAAATAACTGTGTCATTGTGATTGTATTTGTGCCAGTATTTTTCCTTACATTTACTTTCTGCAATGTTTTAATTGTGAATGCTATCGTAAAATATATTTCGATATTTGCCATAAGAATACTGTGGATAACTTATTTATGAGATGAAGAAGAAGAAATTATATTAATCAAGGATTTTTATTTAGAAAATTTCACATGGTATTAGAGCTAAAGGGAAGCAGAAGAAAGAAGTTGGAGGACCCAATATTGAAAGTAGAAGGGACTTTGAAATTCTTGCAAGGGTAGAAATTCTAATCTCCTAGAGGATTGCATAGTCCAAGCCAAGAAGATTGGATTTCGTGGGAAAACTCTCTCTGAGTGAGTTGACAAAGAGGTAAGTCTTTCCAATCGAAATTTGTCAGTGGCAAAAGGAACATTGCAACATAAGATTTAGCAAGGAGGGTTGTCTCAGGTGGGACACAATTTTTCTTGCAACAATTGCTGTTATAGGTTAGCGTCAGAAATTGGCACAATATGGATACTTAAAGTGCCTCAGATTTATCTACCAGATTAGATGATGAATTCACATGCCTAGCAAATTCAACGTCAGTGAATGTTTGGTACATTGATAGAGGGGCTTCACCTCATATGACTGGAGTACGAGAACATTTCTCGAGCTATCAAGAAGAAAAAATGGACTTCCAAATAACTATGGGAAACATAATGAAATGTACTCTTGTAGGGAGAGGCACCATGGCATTTCAGATAGAAGCAGGGGTCAACATCCAAGCCACCAATGTCCTGAATTTATTTAGGACAAGGGATATGATGTATACTTCATAGGACATAAAGTATATGCCAAGCATCCAAGCTGGAAGAAGAAAAAACAAATTTGGATTTGAAGAAACAAGTTGTATATGTTGCAGCTTGAATCACCAATGGCACTAATAGGCAACAATTGCAATGGTGAGAATGAGTGAAATGGATTATGGCACAGGCGACTGGGGCACTTGCACCATGGAGCACTAAGGATGCTCAGAGAGTCTGTTATAGGGGCACTAGTCCTTAGTAGTGACCATGATGACTTACACAGAGGATATGAACTAGGGAAGTATGCTAAAGCAACTTTTTCCAAAAGTAACAATAGAGCAGAATGTGTATTAGGATTAATACGCTTAGATATCAACAGTCCTATGTCCACAAGAGCCCTTAGTGGTGGCGAATAATTTGTCACCTTTATCGATGATCATTTCAGAAAAAATTGGATCTATTTCTTAAAGACAAAGGATGAGGTCTTTCATCGTTTTCGAGAGTTTAAATCTCTTGTTGAAAATATGATAGGGAAAAATATAAAGGTATTGCATTCAGATAATGGTGGAGAATATATGGACAAAGACTTCACAAATTTCTGCACAAAGGAGGGCATCAAAAGAGAGTGGACAACTCCATGTAATCTAGAGCAGAATGGAATAACAAAATGAAAAAACAAAACTATTGTTGGGGCAACCAAAACTATGTTGTATGACTAGGATCTACCTAGGTATCTATGGGTAGAAGCTTGCAACACAACAATATATATCTAGAATAGAACTCCTCATAGAGCATTGGGCAAGAGAACGCCCAAAGGAGTTTTCATAGGAAAGAAGCCGAAACTCAGTCATCTCAGGATATTCGGAAGCATGGCTTGTTGTCACATTCTAGATGAGAAGTGTGGTGAACTGGATCAGACTGCAAAAAAGGGGTATCTCGTAGGATACAAGGAGACCTCAAAGGCATATAGAATCTACATTCCTGGCATCAGGAAGATTGTAGTAAGATGGGATGCAAAGTTCATGGAGGATAGAGCTTTCAGGAAATCTCGTGAGATGCCTGTAGAAGATCAGTCAGGAGATGTGTCATTAGTCCAAGAGCAGTGGGGGCAGCAATGAGGACAAGCAAGAGGACATACAACTGGATTGAGTACAGTGACCAACACCAATATCTCCTAAGAAGGGGGAAATGCAGACAGTCCTCAACAAATAGAACGACATGATCAAGAGGAAGAGTTGGTTGAACCTCCCACCACCAGTGGTAGAACCGACATATAAGTACGACAGACATTGAGTGACACAGGGGAGTTCGTTGGAGCTCCTAGAGATGAGAAGAGGCAACGTAGACAACCAAATAGATACTAGGCATTGGTAGCTCAAGTTGAAGAACCTTTTAGCTTTCAGGAAGCTGTTCAACAACAAGTATGGGTGGATGCCATGGTGGAAGAATACAACTCCACCATGACGAATGATGTTTGGGAAGTAATACCTAGACCAGAAGATAGATTAGTTGTAGGATCACGATGGATCTACAAGATCAAGTATGTTGTAGATGACAATATAGAGAAGTATAAGGCAAGGTTCCCGGCAAAAGGGTATGCTCAGAAAGAAGGAATATACTATGAAGAGACCTTCACCCCAGTTGCTCGATACACCTTTATTAGATCTTTTATATCTCTAGCAGCTCAAATGGGATGGGAGATTCACCAGATGGATGCCAAGACAACATTCTTGAACGAAGTGATAAAAGAGGAGGCGTATATAGAACAAATCGAAGGCTTCGAAACTCATGAGAAGAAAACTCATGTTTTCATGTTAAAGAAAGCCCTATATAGGCTTAAGCAGGCACCTAGAGCATGGTATGGCCGGATTGATAGTTACTTGCAACAGTTGGGATTTGTCAAGAGTGATGCTGATCCCAATCTATACTATTTGTTAGTAGAGAATGAGCCACTTATTCTGGTATTGTATGTAGATGATCTGTTCCTAACTTGGTCATCTAGGCTCATCCAAGATTGCAAGAAGAATCTTGAAGCTAAATTCGACATGAAGGACTTGGGATTGATGCATTATTTTCTGGGGTTGGAAGTTTGGCAGAAGAATGGGGAGATCTTCCTTGGGCAAGGAAGGTATGCTAAAAAAATTCTGAGGAGATTTATAATGTAGGATTTCCGACCCATGGCTACTCCCATGATCACCAACTGGAAGAGAATAGATGCATCAGAAGATAAGGAGTAGATCCCACCTTGTACAGGCAACTCATTGGGTTGCTTATGTATCTAGTCAACATTAGGCCATACATTTGTTTTGCTGTCAACACTCTTAGTCAGTTCATGGTGGAACCAAAAAGGGTGCATTGGGCAGTAGAAATACACATTCTTAGATATGTACATGGAAGAGGCAGATATGGATTGAAGTACTCCCGAGGGGAGGAAATTATTATGAATGTGTTCACTGTGCAGATTAGGCAGGTAGTTCAGTAGACTGGAAAAGTACCTCGGGGTACTGCTTCAGTGTTGGATTAGGTATGATATCTTGGTGCAGTAGGAAGTAGAAATTAGTAGCACTAAGCTCACCAGAAGAATAATATATGACAACCAACACAACTATGTGCGAAGCTGTATGGCTTAAAAAATTGCTTGTGAGCTTATTTAGAAAAAGGATGGAAGCGACCAAGGTTTACTACGATAAACAAAATTGTATCAAACTCTCTAAGAATCCAGTATTTCATGATCAATTGAAACATATAGATATCCGTTGTCACTTTATCAAACACTGTGTTCAACATGGGGTAGTACAACTACAGTATGTCTCCATAGGAGAGCAGGGGGCCGATATAATCACAAAGGCTTTCAGAAGAGCTAAGTTCACTCAGTTCAAAGAGCAGATGGGTATGGTTGAAAATCCATTTTAGTAGCAGCAACAGTTTGCAGTGTAGGGACAGTGGTAGTGGCAGTGTCAATGCCAACATCAACACAGATGCAAACATTCAGAGGGAGCTGTAGTATGGACGGAGTGTTGGAAGTGATAGTGTCAACAGTAGTACATTTACAACAGAAGTGCAGTAGCTGGTGAACAATATGTCAGTCATCAACAACACAAAGCACAATGCTTCAGAGTTAGAGTTTAGAGAGCAGATGGGTATGGTTGAAAATCCATTTTAGTAGCAGTAATAATTTGCAGTGTAGGGACAATGGTAGTGGCAGTGCCAACACCAACAATAACACAGATGAAGTGACAGTGGTAGTGGCAGTGACAGTGTCAATAATAATACATTTACAATAGCAGTGCTATCGCTGGTGGACAATATGTCAGTCATCAACAACGCAAAGGACGATGCTTCAAAGTCAAATCAATATGCAGTAGCAATATATTTCTAGAGCACATTCCTCGCTAGGAGGGAGTGTTGATTTGGGGTAGCATTGGATGTGCTCTAGGCCTCAAAACTAGCATGAAGGCTTAGACACATGCATTCTCCAATACCAAGAAATCATTTTGGCAAATTTGACAAGGAAACAATTTTATTAAAATAATTAATTATTTATAATAGGGCATTAAGTGTAAACTTAATAAAATTAAAATAATTAATGGGTATTAATTTAAAATTTGGGTGGAACTTCTAGAAGAAGGCATAGATCAAGTAAAATGATGCTAACCATTGATTAGAATATAATTTGGGCTGTTGATTGATCAGTGAGAGGATTATAAGAGGAGACTTGATGGGCACTTGGAGAACACACCAAAGGCAGATACTTAGTTACCTGAGTAAGATCGAATTTCTCAATGGTCAAAGTTCGGCAAGAGAAAATCAAATCAGAGGGAGAGTTGCAGGTGAGAAAGGAAGAAAGGACAACAACATATTCAGAGAGTGCAAGGCAACAAGATGCAGAGCATGAACATGGTAACGCAGAAAGAGGCAACACAAAGGCAGTTTGGTGCAGAGAGGATCAGAAGGATTCCAGGAAGAAGAAGTGCTTCACCTAGGGTAGAACTTGTTCAAGAAGTGTCTGTAAAATTTCTCATTCCTATTTTGCTGGATGTAATTTGTACATGAGAATTTATTGAAGAATAATAAAACCTTCATCTGCTACACTGATTTTCCCATATTGGGTTTTTTCGGGGACGATTGTCCAAAAATAATTGTGTTATTGTGATTGTATTTGTACCAATATTTTTCCTTACATTTACTTTCTGCACTGTTTTAATTGTGAAGGTTGGAGTAGAATATATTTTGATATTTGCTGTAATAATACTGTGGATAACTTATTTCCAAGATAATAATAGAAGAAATAATATTAATCACTGCAGTAGGATTTCTATTTAGAACTTTTCACAAAGATCACCATCACTGGAAGTAGCAACAATGGGATGAAGCGAGTAAATGAAGAGGAGAAAATGGCCCTCGCATCAATAGGAGTGTAGGAGGAAGAAGGATGTTTCCAAGGTGAAATGCTTCAGATGTGGTGAGCTTGGCCACCACAACACTCAATGTCCTCTTAGAAAGAAGGACAAAGAGGAGAAGTAGGATCAACAGGCTACATCCATAGAGATCGATAGGCTATCGTCCAGATTGGAGGAAGAGTTTTCTATGATCACCGATATACCTCCCAGAGTGAGGTGGGGTGATTTGGTTTTGTAGCCCCAAAGAGCTAAAGTATGGGCAAGATTCTTGAGGAGGTCCACCTCATGAATCATTACCTTGCTACGAGAGCCCATAACATGCAGTAACAGGATGGATCAGTGACAGTTGGTGCAGTCAGATGCCAAAGTGACAGATGCAATAGTTAGTAGCGATCAGATACTGAGCAACACAGAGTAGAGTTGGCAACAATGTAGTTGGCACAATGCAGAGTCAGTAATGACGCAAAGGCTTTAGTGACAACGCAAAGTCTAGCAGCAGTCAGGACTTGGGTGACAGATGCATCATATTGATCATAGTTGGTTCAGTGTTTTGGATGATTTTTAGTTGCAGTTGTTGCAGTTGCAACAACAACAAATGGAGAGGGAGCTGCAGTGCAGATGCAGTGTTGACAATAGTTAAGCAGGGCCAATAGCAACCCATATGTATCATATATCAGAGTTGCACAATAGTTGATGGGAAACACTGGCCAGACATCAACAACGTGACAGGAGGTGGTGCAGAGACAAGGTGTTACTTCAAGTGGGTTGCAATGCTAGAACACATTCCTTGCTAGGAGGGAGTGCTATTTTTTGTAGGATTGGTTGTGTTCTAGACACAAACTTTGGTGGAGAGGCTAGAATATATGTATTCTCCAAAACCCAGAAACTGTTTATGGAAATTCAACATAGGGACAACTTGATTAAAATAATCAATATTTTTTTAATGTTTCCTAAGTCTAAACTTAGGAAAACTGATTAATTAAGTCATGGTGAGAATCTTCTAGAAGAAGACATGGATTGAGTGCTAGTTAATATTAGCCATCGATTATGTCTTAATCTTGGTCGTTGATGTCTTAATGAGATATTATAAGAAGAAATTCGATGGGGCTTGGAAAAACACTTGAGACACCAAGGAATTCGATTTTGATGGGAAATTGATCTTCAGAGTAGCTGCCGAAGGTGAATCAGTAAGATTGAAGCAGTGAGAGAGGGGCATGGATAGTAAGGTCGAGAGGAATATTTTCCAGTCTGGTGAGTGCATAACAGAGAGACAGAGAGTTCCACAGAGAGGCAATGCAATGCTTTAGAGAGGAAGCCATATTTTGCTAGGGAGAACCAGTGATTCAGTGCCAGAAGCTAGAGTGGGAGCCTAAAGGCCAGGAGAGTCCATTTCCCAGACAGTAGCTGATCAGTAGTGAGAGAGGCACTGGTCTGAGTTGTGGGACGCAACATTGTGTAGAGGCAACAAAGAGCAGCTCATCTTGAGCCAAGGTTAGTGTCAGATCGCCAGTGTGAGTGAGATTTTTCTCACTATACTTTCTGTTAGTCATTTCTCTGTATGGATTGCTAGATTTGAGCATCCATAGATTTTTACTCAGATTTAGTACTGCGTAATAATAAAACCCTGAGTTGTTGCACTGATTTTCTGAGTTGGGTTTTTCCAAGGACTTAGTCGAAAAATAATTGTGTATTTTTGTGTGTGTGTGCATTTATTCTTCCAACATTATTTCTTCTGCAGTATTGTATTTGTGAAGGCTGTGGTGTATTAGTTTTGATACTTACTGTAGAACACAGTAAATAATTTGTTCAATTTATTTAAAAAATAAAAGAAACTTAAAACTTAATCAGTTCCTGCAATAGGATTCGAGGTTTTTCGAATTTTCCCAACAATGGTCATTATTACCCACCAAAAGTGGGTAACCCCATAGGAGAAACATTTTCTTCTATCTTATAATAGCTAGACAACCAACAACTTATACATTGCTTAGTATAAGATGATATGCTACATTTCTTTGCCATTTTCACTTGTTAAACACCTCTCACCATTGAACATTCCTCTTGAAGGAATGTGGTGTTGAAGAATCTGTTGACACCTAATCATAGGGATTGGGTGAACAACTGTAAATAATGTAAATAAATAATAGAGAAAATGGAGAGTCATCGAGAGATGAAACTCAACAGTCACTCCCTCATGTATATAATAATGAACAACCTAAATGAATATACAATCTCATTTTTGAGGAGTTACCTCCTGGCCTGACATAGTATCAGAGCCAGCTCCCAAAATTAGTTGTTGTGTTGTAACTCCTATCACTGTCTTCCATTATTCTCTTTTGACAGAAAATCTATCCTGCATTTCCTTCCATTTCTGGCGTTTCATAATCATGAGCGTGGAGACTGTGCGATGAGCATGGAGGATTGAATGTTGGTGGGTCTTAAAAAAGAAGAAGGTAATATCATTCAGTTTTTTTGAAGAAATTGATGGTTTTGACATTGTGGTGCAGCAAAGGTTGTGAAGTTTGGAGCAAGCAGTTTGAAGAGGAAAAGTAGAAATATTTGAAAGAATGACTAAATATCCTTGGTCGGTGCTCCTCTGTCCAAAATTTTCGTGGCCCTTCTCTTGGTAGACTGTGTTAATTTTTTGCCGCACTATTATACCTCGGCCCTCTTTCGCACTACCCATACTCATGCATAGTCATCCCTGATAATCAACCCACTTCTCTCCACCATAGTCCCTCCAACTATGTGAATTGATTGAATGTTTGAAGTCCTATTACGCCTATCCGCTCTGCTATATAACATTGTCCCTAAACTACCCCTTGTGGGCTCGTGTCCAGCGAACCATTCCCCCCTATCTGCACTGTATTACTCCTCTCCACTATAGTGGTGCCTCTGCACACAGAAGCAAACTACGAACCCTCTCCACTCTAGTTGGCCCTCCCTCGAATGCTGCCATATAACGCTGCTCCTTCATACAAATATGCTTCCATATAAACACTGCTCCTCCATAAGCGTTGCTCCATACGCTGTCATATAAGCACTCCTCCTCCTTATACATACGCTCCCTACGTCGAATTCCCTTCCCCATTAATATTTCCATATATATTCCCTTCCCCACATAACCCTAACCCATATAATACCTCTATCCTAAAATATCAAATTGCATTTTTCACACCAGAAGTACAATTTTAGCCACCAGAATTGCATTATTTTGCCACCAACAATTTTTTTTTTTTTACAATACATAAGTTTTACAATGCATTCACTGATATCTACTGTGGGAGTGGTTCTCATTGGTAAGGAGAAATATCCAGAATGGTTGTGGAAAATCAAACACACTCTCACTTTTAATGAGCTGTGGAAAGGAGTGTGTGTTGGAGACAGAGACAAAGAGCCAGAACAACCTACCTCAGACAAGGAATTTTCCATTTGGGAAAATAAGAACAACAAGGCTTTTGCATTGATTGTAGCATCAGTGAATGAAGAGGTGAGTCGCCATATTTCACCATTTTCAAATGCTTTCGAAGCTTTACAAAAACTGAAGGAACTCTATGACTCACACTCTGCACTTGAAGTTGTTCAACTCATGATTAAGTTGTTCACCCTTGAATTACAAAATGATGATCCTCTTTCTCTTGTATCAGAAGTAAAATCTATTATGCATGATATCAAAGTCACTAATGTTGAAGTGGACATTCCTCTGATAGCTCTTCTCAAGGAACTTTATCCCACTTACTCAAATTATCTTGAGTCACTGCAAGCAAATGGAAACCTCAAGGATATTACCTTTGACTCCCTTGTGAAAAAAATATCTGAAAAAGAAAAAGCTTTTGGGAAGAAGACAACTCCTCAATCTTCTAAAGAGGCTGTGTGTCTTGCACATAGAGAGAAGAATCTTGCTTAAGATTCTTCCAGAGGAAGAGGTGGTTGAAGAGGAAGAGGAAGAAATTTCAGAGGCAAGGGAGCAGGCACTTGTTGGCTCACTAAGATGTATTTTTACAGGCAATCTCAATCCCTACATTAGTTGTCAACCCGAGGTAAGTCTTTTTATCTCAAGAGTGTCAACATAATATATGCAGTGAATATAGAGGTTAACTAATGATGAATCGTTGCAATCACTAATGACTAATTCTTCAATTCAATTCACACAATTCTGGAAAGAACTATTTAAGAAAGAAATACTCTTAACACGCTCTGCAATTCTATGCAACTTGTTCCAAAATCAATTGAAACTGAATGCAAATAAGAATCACACTTGGAATTGTTCAAATAGACTTAAGGATAACTTACTCAATCAAGGAAAGAAACTATAACGATTGAATAACAATGTTAATCTATATCAACCCAAGTTAACTTGCAATTCTCAATTGAACACAACCAGTAATTGAACGACAATTGGTAATTGAACAACAAACAACAATGGAACGACAAATAGCAATAAAGGATTTCTAAATAGCAAATGATCTATATTGAAATATGTGGAAATTAAGTAGAATTATCTTTGAGATCTATGGTAACATCAATTGAAATGAACAACAATCTGCTATTGACACTAATTCACTCATTCCAATCAAAGCACTACTTAAGTATGTTACACGGCTTCACTCTGAATCTAATTGGACAACATTATGAATCAGTATCACAAATATTTATGATAAATTAAGTAACCAATAACTGAACATTAAATCAATAGCAAAGACTAAATATAAAAAATATAACACAAGGGAGCAGTAGAACTTCTCGTGACTAGGCCCAGAGTCGCCAGAAGCCTCTGCTTAATAAGAACTCAGAATATGAATATGTATCAAATGCAACCTTCTTTCATTAATGCAAGTAACAACTTACAGAGTCACTAAGATAACAACGTATATGTTTTCAAAAAGAATAATTACAGATTGTCAAAGTCTGAACTCTCTCTAATTGCCTTTCGTCCCTATATATAACATAAAAGAGTAACTAGATAAAAGCAAATCCATAATCTGATCATGTGATAAAATAGCATTGTTCAAGCTAATATCTCGCTTCCTTGTTTGCCCAAGACGCTGTAGGTTTTTCCCTTTTATGGCCTCATGTTGTTTTGTAAACTGAGCAACTTTTGCCCAGTCCGCATCTCTGCACACAAAGATAGCAAAAAATTAGTTTCTTGTGCTAGATTTTCTTATTTTGTCACCAAATGTTTTCATCCAACCTTAGGCGATATTTTCCTCATTTTAATCTATAAACAGAGATAATTGGATAAGGATGAATGGTAAATAGAGCATTTTATGAAGATAAATCATACCTTTTTCCTGTCCTAACATACTCCCCAAATTACCTTGTTGCATGTCCACATGCAAGCGAGTAGTTTAGATACAACTGAGTTAGGGAATAAGCAGGATATACCTCCTCCTTGTAATTCCTAAAACCATTTTTTTGCTTAAGGACAACGAAAAGCTGGGTTACCTCTTGATCCTTAACGTTACAGTCACTGCTGTATTGATCAAGAGGATACCATATGATTGGGGGTTTATAACGACATCCTACCAATTAGGCCCTATTGTTAAATCATATTACTATACTTATAGAAACGAGAAGAGGCGGCTTTGAAGTTTCGATATCCAAATGGCTCTTGGTTCCTTACAGTGTTATTGGAGACTTCCCACCTATATCTTGATGCAGACAAGGCTTCTTCCTTAATGTCCTGGAAATATTCCTTTCCAGCCTGAATGATATCGGTACGGAGTGGCCCCAATTTGCCCACAACACCGGTTCGTTGCATAAACTGTTTATGCTTGACAGATAGGAGTAATCAATGTGTGGGCTCTCCTCTGACCCATAGGTAAATGCCATACTCACGTTTTCTGAAAGTGTTGTGAGCCTTGGCCCACTTGAGTTGGTTGGTAGCAAATGAGAGGAATGCCTGAAATTAGATGTCTCCTATAAAAGGGCCAAGGTGGCTGTCCCTGTCATCTTCTAAAAAGAAATTATGCATATAGAGTTCACAGAGGAGGCGCTGAACCTTCTCATCATGCTCTCTGAAGTATTTAATAAAGTTTGGAGTGGTGATCCGAATTGGATCCTTAAACATTTCTCATGACTATTTCAAAATTATGTCAGATCAAATCTTATGAATAATAATTATTAGAAATGACCTTTGGACAATGGCAATTGTGGCTTGCACAGAGCAACGAGGACCCTCGGTCAAAGCGCGCTAACTGTTGGCCCATGGAGACCGCCCATGGATGCAAAGCACTAATCGCGTATCACAGGACAAAACCCTCAGAGAAGGAAAGCCCCGAGCGCTTGGTCATGAGGAAAAACAGGGAACCATGCAAAAAACGTCAGAAGGCGGGTCCCGTGTCCAAAACCGGCAGGATATCACGTGCACTTCGAGCGGTAAGCGGGTTTGACCAAGTTCAGTGCAATGCATTTCCAGCAGATACGAGAGAAAACCGCTTACATCGCGCGAGTAATGGTTGTGCAACTTACTCGTGCGATATAAACAGAGACTGTAGGATCTGGAGGCTCCAGATCAATGGCGAGGAATTAACCCGATGGATGACCAGATTTGACGGGAAAATAGACTGAGGCACATAAATATTTGAGGTCCGGCATGACCGATGAGCTGGAAGAAGTATTAGTTTCGCGGGAAAATCTTGGAGTAACAGAAATAACATAGTTCAAAAGAAGACTGACACTCAGTCCGTAAGGTGACAAGTGGCCACCTCTCTGTGCAGCGTTATACAACGATGATGACATAGAGGAGGGGAATTCCAACAGATAGAGGCATGCAATCTAGAGAGCTAGGAAGAAGAAATGAATAGTCAGGGAGTAGATTGGCTTTAAGCCACGAACAAACAAAGAACAGGGGGAACAGAAGTAGAGAAAGAAGCGAATTGTAGAGAACAGAGAAGCCGAGCTGACCTGCAGAGCAAAGGCAGTATTGAACAGACAAAGACGGAGAGAGTCCGAGAGTCTGTGAACTCCAGAGAAGGCTTGAGAGGTTCAAGCAACTCCTCTGTGTATACCTGTCAGGTATTGAGTACCAAATTGGGCTCATACCATTGAGACCAGCTGAGGTTGAGATCCAGTAAGGGGGAGTTTGTGTACTCTAGAGGCTTGGGGAATCCAAGTACCATCCTACTGATCATCATCTGTTAAGTGAGACTAAAATTGAGCTCCTTATTATAAAATCTCTATTTTAAGACACAATAGAAAAGGCCACCGCTGAAGGCTGGACCAAGAGATGTAACCTAGGAGGATTAGGTGAACTCCTTATTAAATTTTTTGTGTTTTTATATTTGCTTACTGTGTTTCTCTTACTATTTCAAGTGTCTCTGTATTTCGCAATCTTATCGATCCATTGCTTAAAATAACATAGACACACACCAGGACATGGGTCTGTAATACCTTCATTAATTAACTGAGATCATTCACGAGTGATTTTAGATCAAGTGGTTTCGATCTCTAATGGTTTTCCAACTTTAGCAGCCTTGAATTTTAGTAGGAGGTATATTTCCATGAGAAATAAGGCATAATTTGTGGCATGGGCTCGACAGGATAAGGTGTCTGAATAAAGAGAGCAGACAGTCTCCATTTTCTCTCTAGCTTTTTGCAATTGACCCTTTAATCTTCCAACCTTATTTTGCTAAGACTTATACTAAGCAAAGGTCTCATCTTCAATCAGAATAAGTGCTTCAAACTTATTCCTCAACCCTTGATGTTCATGCAGAGGCACCACCTTTTCTTTGTGCTGAGCCAGTTCCTGTTGAACTGTCAGTAGCTCATTCTGCAATTTCCTGATGATGGCCTCTTTTAGTGTAAAGGGGTGTCTCATCTGTTTGGGCCTCTCCATTCCAGGTCTCCGTAATATTTGTCTGCACAAAAAATTCAGCTCCTTTGTGAATTATATAATCAAATCGAACATCTTCTTCAACATTTGTTTGGACAACAATATCCACAGTGGGGCGGTCTGTTTGGGTTCCTTGTGAAAAGATACATGGGTCCTCATTTTGCATGGTAGTGTTTTCTATCATACATGGCTCAGTATGGGTTTCTTTTGGACAGACCCCAAGAAACTCTGTTTGAGTCTCAACATCCTTCCTAGAACATTGTTCTATTTGCGTTCCTGCAGTTTCCATTTCCACTTTCAATTTCCTGGTTCTGGTTGCCTCTTTTAACCAATGTTTCAGCTACCTGATTACTTACTTCTATTTTCCATACTTTCTGAGTATCTTTCTAAGCCTATCTCTGTAGGAATTCTTTACTCTAAGACCTCCATTTGATGGTAGGTTAGCTGTGTTATCCTCTAGTTCCTGTACAAGATGTACTATGTCAGCATCAAAGATGTTTCCAATTGGAACTGTCTCCTGGTGTATTTTTTCCTTCTAGCTGATCATTATTATGTATTTATTTTTTAGGAGATCCCAATGAAATGGTATCTCCTGAAAAATTATCATTCTCCAGGTCTTCTCCTGGGTAGGCCTTGCCCTTAGGGGACTTCAAAAAGGGAGTATCACTTGGTTGATTAACATCTTCGAGGTTTTCATCTTCAGGGTTTCCTTCTGCTGGGGGGTCCACTGGACTGGTGCCTACTATCTGAGTCTCTTCTATGCTAGCTTCTCCTTGATGTACCTCAGCTTCAAGGGGTGTTTCCATAGAAGGAATTGACTCCCTCTATTCCTCCATGGAATCAGTAAATGGTTAGGTCTGCTCACGACGAGGGCTGTCAGCAGGGGTCGATCGGTTAGGGGTACAATTCTATTTTTCAATGCTCCCTGGCTGTTCTCTACCTTTGGTAAACATTCCCATGTTTTCCAATACCTTGGCCACTTCCTCCTCATAGTCTTGCAAAGGGGGATTTTGCAGACTAGGAAGTGGCGTGCGGGATGGTCTGGCTTCCTCTGCTTGAATTGGGATGTGTCACTAGGCTTTCACTTGCACAAAGTGCCTATGCTTTGCTGGCTCTAAGGGTGCAGAGGAATTCTTTCTCTTTAGTGTTCTTCTCGGGCCTGGGGTTCTTGGTCCTTGCTGCTCTGTTACCACATTTTCCGGGGGTGGAGCCAAGGTAGGATTTATGATACTATCCCATGTTAATTGCTGTTGGGCCAATCTATTTGTGATAATTAATTTAATTAACCCATGATGGCGGGCTACACTATGTGGGTCTTTAGCTGTCCTTACTCGTCGGGTGACATCATGTAACAAGGAATTAAGATAAAATGATAAATTAACTGAAATTCTTTGTTTTAAAATGGCTAGAAGTTTCAGTTGTCAGGGCTTTACCACATTGTGTCGACTGTCACAAGTAATGTATCTTTGGATGATGACTGCCAGTTCTTGCCACGACTGCTGTAATGCCAAAGGATGAATTCCTTTCCTTGTTCGTACTAGCCACTAGCCCGGATCTTGGAATACTTCAATTGTGCTGTATAAAAGGTCATTCTTATCTATCCATTTCGTCCCCTTTGTCGCAAGTTTAGTGACTTTGGCTAGGACTTCTTGAGAAACCATCATGCTTATGCCTTTTACCACTATGCTACCGTTCTGTAGATTCTACAGAAATTCCAGCATTAGCTCCTCATGAAATCCCTGCAATCTGTTTAAATATTGCAGCCAGCCAGCGCGTTCGAAGCTTGCGTGAGCCTGATCTGATACCATTAGAAATTGAGGTTCACTCCGGATAGCTCTTCCGCCCATGGTTGCTGCACCTGAGGCTGGTTCACCTGTATGAAATTGTGTTTTACCTCTGTAACTTAGAACAACAACAATGTATGTTACAACAATTAATAGGGAAATGACGTTGTTTGGATGATTATTACCATATTTAGTTAAGTCCTTCGTCATGTCAACCATACATAAAGCAGGATCGTAAGTTCACATTCCTGCCATAATGGTTTCCGTTCTTCATCCCATCGGAAATTCCTGCTAATTATTACACATTCATACTCATCACGCGGTTTGTACTCCAAAGGTAATCTGAATGATTGTCATATAGTTATCCATAATAGTGACACGTGTCATGCATACGTAGGCCATCCCCCCTCTGATGAGAAAAGGGCATCCACGTCCTTTTAGCACGTGAAAAGAAAGCAAATTCATTGATGCAAAATTAATGCCGGAAACCAATCTAAAAAACACATCACACAAATCGGTAATGCAATTAAGTAATATTCGTCGTCGGATGTGAATTGGGAAAATCGAAAATCAACAATTTTTAATTCATTATGTCAAATATCTTCACTGTGAGCGGTATTAATCACATCAGCTTAATCGACGGTATGTTTTTAATGATTGTCATTCAATGATTGGACATATGGAATATAATGAATATAGACTAAAGTCACCATACTATTCGACTTGTAAAAGTGCTGCTCAAATGGAAATTATCTTTAGAAAACAGATCCATAGGTGATAAGAGCTAAATGTCATATGGAAATATAAGGTGATACTCCAATACCACAAGCAGAGCCACTGTTGCCAACAAGCATTCATAACCTCGACAAGGTTGCTTTTTAACCCTGCCCCAAATGAGCCAGAGTCCTTACAATTAATTCTTCTTTTCTTTGTCATAAAAAGACTACTATGATGGCATGGTGACCAAAAAATGATACCGCCACTCACTAGGGTGTAACAAAGTGATCAGGCTGGCTCGTGATGAGACCCCCTGTTCTGCTGACATATTTAATTATCAAGAAGGTCATTACCTTGGTTCAGTGGACAAATTGGAATGTCACTTGTTACATCCTTATGATCATGGTAGGATGGCTCGTGATGAGACCCCCTATCCTCTTTAGATAGTGTTTTAAGCATTTTCATATTTTACCATTCCCATTTTTTCTTTTGCAGTTCTTATTGTAAAAAAAGGAGGCTCATTTGCTCCTTAAGAGTCAGGGATGGTGTAAGAAGTAAAGAGATACCAATGAAAGTGCTATACTCTTATCCCCTTATCATTATATCAATGAGTTTTATCCATTTGGGAGTATAAACATAAGCCAGCATGGATTAAGAATAATGAATCATTTCATGATGTGTCCAAAAGAAAAGATGTTCAGGCAGTCATTCTAAAGATACACCGTATTAGCTTATGAATAAAGATAACCATCAAAAAGGCTTTAGAATTCATAATGATATTATTATTACTGTTTTCCTTAGAAGAGGCACAAATCAATTCAAATGATGCTTATTTTCAATACAAAAGAAGAAGAGAGAATGGCATAATGATAAACAAAGAGAGGAAAATTCACAATTTATCTTCTTAAAAGGTGTTGTTCAATCGATTGGACGGTAATCGTTCAATCGTTTGAACAGTGAAATCAAAATAGAAAATGAAAAGTGCTCTTCAATCGATTGAATGACAATCATTCAATCGTTTGCACAACGAAATCAGGAGAAACAAAAAGTGTTGTTCACTCAAGTGAACGACAATCATTCAATTTTTTGAATGAAATAAAATGAAAACAAATTGTTTTGTTCAATTAATTGAATAACAGTACGAAATCAAATGAAAACAAACTGTGTTGTTCAATCAATTGAACGACAGTCGTTCAATAGTTTGAACAACGAAAACATAATCAAAACAAATTGTGTTGTTCAATCAATTAAATGACAGTCGTTTAATAGTTTGAACAACAAAAATAGAATGAAAACAAATTGTGCTATTCAATCAATTGAATGACAGTCGTTTAATTTTTTGGACAACGAAAATAAAATTAAAACAAATTGTGTTGTTCAGTCAATTGAACGACAGTGCGAAATCAAATGAAAACAAATTGTGGCTGTTCAATCAATTGAAAAAAATCGTTCAATAGTTTGAACAACGAAATCAAGTGAAAATAAATTGTGTTGTTCAATCAATTGAACGACAGTCGTTCAATAGTTTGAACAACGAAAACATAATGAAAACAAATTGCGTTTTTCAATCAATTGAATGACAATCGTTCAATAGTTTGAACATCGAAAACAAAATGAAAACAAATTGTGTTATTCAATCAATTGACCAGAAGACATTCAATTGTTTGAACAACGAAGAACGAAAAGAAGAAAATGTGCCGTTCAATCAATTGAATGGAAGACGTTCAATTGTTTGAACAATGAAAAACAAAAAGAAGAAAATGTGTTGTTCAATCAATTGAACGACAAACGTTGAATTGTTTGAACAACGAAAAACAAAAAGAAGAAAATGTGCTGTTCAATCAATTGAACGACAGACATTTAGTTGTTTGAACAACGAAAAACAAAAAGAAGAAAATGTGCTGTTCAATCAATTGAACAACAAATGTTCAATTGTTTGAACAATGAAAAAAAACAAAAAAATAGAGGGAAAAAAAAACTTCCAAACTTTGTGAAACTTCCAAAAAAATTCATATTTACATGGTAATGCCTAAAATTAGTATGTACATGATTTACAAATTCTCAAGCAATTTCAATTTTTTGAAGGAAAAGCTGCTGGGGCCTCATTCCCTGTAGCTAGGGGTGATTTTAGGGGCGAATGTTTGCCCTTTGGCGAAAATAAGGGGTTTTAAATTTTTAGTGGGCGAATATTTTGTATCATAGTACATTTTTACAAATCACGTCAAATAGCCCACCTTATTTTAAGGGAGAGGGTCAAAAAGGTAAATTTAGCCCTTGAAATTAGGAGTTACAGCCTTCCATTCGCCCATTTTCAAGAATAGGTTTTATTTAAGTGAATCCATTCGCCCATTTTCAAGAATAGGTTTTATTTAAGTGAATCCTATGGGCCAAAGGCCCAAATACCATATTTATAAAAGAGGTATGGTAAATTAATAAAAATATAAATAAATGAGAGGTATGGTAAATAAATAAAGCATTTTTTATATTTACTCCATAAGTCACCTTATATACATGCAAGGGTGTAAACAAATAAAAATATAAGTAAAGTGGAGGTATGGTAAATAAATAAAACGTCTTTTATACTTACTCAAAAGGTATGGTGAATAAATAAAAATATAATAAACTAGACGCATGGTAAATAAATAAAACCTCTTTTTATATTTAGTCCATAACCCTCATTCTATTTATGAAGGCTCAAGAAAGAGGTTTTATTTAAGTGAATCCTATGCCCCAAATACCATATTTGTAAAAGAGGTATGGTAAATTAATAAAAATATAAATAAACGAGAGGTATAGTAAACAAATAAAACATTTTTTTTTATATTTACTTCATAAGTCACCTTATATTTAAGGACACTCAAAAAATGCGTTATATTTAAGTGAAACCTATGGGCAAAATACTATGGGACAAATACCATGGACTAGATTGTTATTAATACCATGCAAAAAAACATTATTAACCATAATATTAGTATTAATAAAAATGAAAATGGCACATGGTATTCACCAAAATGGCACATGGTATTGACCCATGGTATTCACCTGGAATGTAGCCTATTTAAATGGGGGAATTAAACCAACATAGATCCATCTTTACTGAGGATCTACTAACCCTGAGAGGTATCAAATATCGTGATATACAAACTAGCATAGAGTGAAAAAATATTTGATCCCTCTCGAGGCCGGGTGGATCAAGAGTAAAAATGGATGTTGTAATTTAATGTATGTTAAATATCGTGATACGCAAACTAGCATACAGTGAAAAAATATTTGATCTCTCTCGAGGCTTGGTGGATCAAGAGTAAAAATGGATGTTGTAATTTAATGTATGTCAAACATTTTAGCTTGGTTAAAATAAAAAAATAAAATAAAAATCAACTATTAATTTTATTAATTTTTATAAATTACTAA
>APFE031145524.1:128262-141982 GCA_000404065.3 Pinus taeda
TAGATTATCAATATGTAATTTCGGTAATTTTGATTTCAAAAGATATTTTAAAGAAATGCAATGATTTCATTTCTGTATTCAATAAACACAAAATTTTATAATTGAGTAAAATATTCGCCATGCTTGGTGACAGATTCACCAAAAAATTATATATACATATCATATTATTGATAAAATTGGCTTCCATTTTTCCTATATACCATGGAGATTCGCCCATTTATTATACATGTAAATTTAGGGGGGGTTCTTAAAATTTTCCCTGCCTGTAGCTAGAATTTGCATGGAGGGGTCCTCGCGTCCCTGCTCGCAGAAAGACTCCTTGGTAAGCGGTTGATGATAGAGGCACACTCGATGCTCGTTTACCTTAAAAGAATGGCTGGATCCGTTAATGGTAGTCAAGGTAAGAGTACCATTACTATGCACTTCTTGAATCTCATAAGGGCTGAGCCATCTCGTTTGCAACTTTCCCAAGAAGTCCTGGAATCTAGAATCGTACGGAAGTTCCCAATCCCCTTTTCGAAATGTTTTCTTCTTGATAAGGCTATCATGACATTTTTCCCTTTGCTGCTGAATCATTGCAGTTCATTGCAAAGAAAGAAGTCGAGCTTCATCTAGTTCATTGATTTGCTGAAGACGCTTGGTTTGGGCTTTTATTAAATCTAGCCCCACTTCCAGGGCCATTCTTAGAGTCTTTATTTCGAATTCGATTAGAAAAATTGGTTCCTTACCGAACACAAGTTGGTATAGAGATTTTCCAATAGTATTCCTCCAAGTTGTACGATAGGCCCACAAGGCCTCTAGCAATCTAGTAGCCCAATCTCGCCAGTGTGTTGAGACTGTCTTGGTCAGAATCACTTCTATAACCTTATTGGTGCTTTTGACTTTCCCGTTTGCTTTCGAGTGATATGGAGAAGTGATCCTATGCGTAATATGATGGTTTCTGAGAGTGGCAGTAATCTTGTTCCCTGTGAATTGCTTCCCCCATCTGTGATCACTTCTCCCGGTAATCCATACTGCACAAATAGCCCAAAAAGGAATTTAATCACTACTTCCTCTGTGGCTCTTGGTAAATCTACTGTTTCCACCCATTTTGTCACATAATCCATGGCTACCAGTATGTAGGCCTTCTAATTGTATGGTGGATGGAATGGACCTACGAAGTCCAATGCCCATTGCTTGAAGTACTCTATGACTAATTAGGGCTGCAGAGGCATTTCATTAGATTATCCAGGCTGGCCCATCCTTTGGCAACTATCATAGGCCTCGGCATATTTATTAGCATCGTTAAAAATAGTGGGTCAATAATAGCCCATTTGTAATACATTATGTCCTGTCCTTCGATCTATGAAATGTCCCCCACAAGGTTCGTCATGGAAAGCCTTCGGAATTTCATGGGTCTCATCCTCGCGGATACATATCCGTATACACATGTCGACCCCTGTATGAAAAAGATATCCACCTATCCAAGAGAACTAGGCACTGCGTTGAACGATCAATTTTCATCTGGAAATTGGTCATCTACCGCTAGTGGATCATTCACCTTTGGGATTCAATATAGAAAATTAGCAATTGGGTTTTCCTTCCCTGGAAGATCTTTAATGGTAATGTTGAACTCCTACAAAAGCAATAGCCACCATGTTACTCGACCATTTGTGATCGGCTTATTAGCTAAATACCGAATGGCAGAGTGATTAGTGTACAAAAATACTTGGTAGCTGGTTATATAGTGTCTAAATTTGTTTATTGCATAAATAACAACTAAGAATTCTTTTTTCTGTCATTGTATAATTAAGTTTTGCAGAAGTGATATTTTTGCTAATATAATATATAGCATAAGGTTTATTGTCCTTCTCTTGGTCGAGGACAGCGCCTATAGCTACATCTGATGCGTCCGTGGAGATGTGGAAAAACAGCTCCCAATTTTGTCCACGTAATAACAGTGTTGTTGAGACTAGTTTCTTTAAACCTGCAAAAGCTATGTCACACTTGTTAGACCAACTGAGATCAACATTTCTAGTTAGAGCATATAAGGGTGCAGAAATCTGTGATTTTTTTTATAATAAACCTACGATAATAACCTGCATATCCGAGGAAGCTATGTACCTCTGTTTGAGTGCAGGGGTAGGTAGTAAAAGAATTACCTGTATTTTTGTTGGATCTACTTGTATTCTTGCTATGGAGATATAATGTCCCAGGATCATGCCCTCAGTCATCATCACGTGACACTTAACATTGCTTAAACATAACCTGGTAGCAATGCATCGTTCTAATACCTTTTCTAGCATTTGTAATGCTTGATTGAAGTCATCCCCATATGGAGTAAAGTCATCCATATATACCTCAAGTCCTTCATTTATTAGATCAGAAAAAATGCTGAGTATAGCTCTCTGGAACGTGTCTGGGGCATTACACAAGCTAAATGGAAATACCTTGTATGCATATGTGCCCTAGGGACAGGTGAAGGTTGTTTTATCTTGGTCTTTAGGGGCAATCTAAATTTCATTGTAGCCACTGAAACCATCTAAAAAGGAGAAGAATTGCTTCCCTGCCAATGTATCGAGGACTTGATCAATGAATGGAAGGGGGAAGTGATCTTTTTGTGTTGCCTTGTTCAGCTCCCGATAGTCTACACAAATACGCCACTTCCCATTTTTCTTAGGTATGACCACCAATGGAGAGACCCATTTACTGTTCGAGATAGGATAATTAAAAGCTACATCCAGTAGCTTTTGCAATTCCTCTTTCATGCTGTCCTTGAGGTGTGGGTTCAACCTCCGTTGAGGTTGCCGGATGGGTCGAGCATCCTTCTTTGTATAGATGTGGTGTGTACATAACTGTGGGTCTATCCCTTTCATATCAAGGTAATCCCAGGAAAAATCCCCTTTATTTTTATATAAGACCTGGATAAGCTTTTGCTGCTATTCACTATCTAGATTGTCATTTATATTTAGAAATTTTCGTAGCTCAGTCTCAATAGGTTTGCTGTTATGAACAATAGTCGTATGAATATTCTAGTCTTTTGTATCCTTGAGTGGATCTTCCATGGCTTCGTTATCGACTATTGCTTTCAACATCTGACACTGTACATTACTCACATTAGCTGGTTGATTTATAAAATTATTGATAACGTCATCTTCAGCCTGATCTTTAAATTCTAGTGCCTCCACTACTTTGAGTGGTGAACGGATGCTTTCTTCTAGGTACGCTAGTGGCTACTTACATATTTTTACAATGGGAAAACTTGGCTTGATAGGAGGATATAGGACTAGGTTTTTTACAACATCCCCCTTCATAATAGTCATCCCGCCTTCTTGGCAGCCAATATATGCATCAGCTGTTGCTAGCCAAGGTCGGCACAAAATCAGAGGATGCCCATCCAACCGACTCCTTGGGTTTATAACGAGGAAATCTTCCTGATATTCCCATGAGTCAACAAAAACTGTGATATCTTGTAAATTCCCTTCTCGTCTTACCACCGATTGGTCAACAAGTTCTAATAAAGTGGTGGTTGGTTCTAGGGCTGTAATACCAAGTGCTTGACAAGTTTCTGTTGTTAATATGTTAATGGTGGCTCCTAGATCAACTAGTGTATTTGGAAAAGAGCGGCCATATATCTGAACTGTTACATGGGGTTTCTAGGATCTTTGTACTTTATTGGAGTTTCCTCTCCCAAGAGTAAATCAGATAAGGTTCCTACAACATGGGTAGTGGGTGACGTTTTTACCTTCCTCACAGGCTTCCTTACACACAGTTCTTTGATTGTTTTGGCATAGATGGGAATGTGTTGAATGGATTGGAGGAGAGGGATCTTAATACACAATTTTTTTAGTTCCCCTACAAGATCGAAATCAGGGTAGGTGATCAGTTTAGGTATCGTTAGTCTTTGAGGGAACGGAGGAGAAGTGACTATAAGTTTTTTAGGGTTGTCATGCTGATTTGTCTCTTCCCCTTGCTTTGGTTCAATATTATTTACAGGTGGTGGAATATATACAGGTGGAGTTACATTTTTAGTTGAAGGTTGGTCCTTGTTTTCCTCAGGGGTGATGACTCGCCCTAACCTCAATCTGAGCTCATTACATTCTTTTTGCTCAATCTCATACTCTGGGTTTTCGATAATTTGTACCAACTTGACTGGCATGTTATTAGGATTCGACTTCAACTGAGCTGGTAACTGCGGCCGCAGAAGAGGTTGAGAATTCTACTGAAATGTATTTAGAGCTGACAGTGCGGGTTGAGGTTCAGGGCCCATCCCCATAGGTATATTGGATATCCCTATAGGTCGCTTCCAATTTGTAGACCAGTTCGGATTTTGAGAGGTATAGGCAGGCCACTAGGATTGATAGGGATTGCCTTGCCAAACAGGGGTAAAAGGAGAATTCGGTTAGCCATTTCTTGGAAAAGATTGTGTTGGCTAGGATGTCACAGGGAATGATGGGCTTTTCCAATTTGGGTAGGATGATTGGCCTTTCCAGGCTGCCCCAAGGTAACGTTGTTGATTAAACTGCGAGGAAGGAAAGAATTGGGGTGCGTCTTATGACATACCTATAGGTTTAGCTTGCCATTGTCGACATTGGTTCATCATATATACCGATTCCGTTTCTTCCTCTGCTTCTTTGAATACTTCTTTCAGCCCTGGTAATGATGGACATTGTTCAGTGTCATGATCGTTAGTATAGATAGCGCATGTCTGAACCATGTCTAATGGGCATTCCCGTTGGCTGTGCTTCTTTCGACAACACGGGCAGAAGATGGCCAAATTTTGTTATGCTAAAGCCTGTTTTTGTTTAGCCTATAGGATGTCCAGCTGTGTTGTGAGAGTGCCCAAGATGTCCATCTTCAAATATTCTGGGAGGTTACTGATCTCCATCCATGTTACACCTCCACTATGTGGTTTTCTTCCTCTGTTATGGGATCTCGACTTCTTGCTCCTGTGTGTGTGCTTCCCCATGAACACCTGATACACAAACGTATAATTTCATCATAGTATTCCTGAGAAATATCTCCTTTTCCCATTTAGTTTAGAGTTTCTACCCGTTCTTCTTTCATTCCTTTAATTAAGATATCTCTTAGGACTTCTTTTGGTAGGGCAGTGTGTGGAGACCTCTGCAAATTATAATTAAATCGTTCCACATATTCTTCTAGTGTTTCATTATCTTTTGTAGTCATCTTAAAATTCTCATCTTTTAGTTCCCTAGTTTTACAAAAGTCCTGGTATCTTTTGAGGAAGAAGGTTTTCATTTCATCCCAAGAATTGATAGTTCACCCACCTAGACCCATAAACCATCTTAGAGCTACCCCTTTCAGAGTGGACGGGAATAGTTTTAGCTTTTTGGTGTCGGTGGTATAGTCATACCCTCTACAGAGGACATCAAACTCAAACAGGAAAGCATCAGGATCCTCTATGATCATTCCATGGACAGTTGGGATGCTTTGTAGAGGAATGGCCTTCATAGGAGCATTGGCCACCTGGTCAAATATGGGGTACTCTAATGTCGAGGTTTGACCTTGGGGTGGCTGATCTGCCATTTGGTTAAAGATGTGCCAATAATCTTCGAGGATTTCAAGGGTGCTTCTAGAGTAAGCAGAGAGTTAGCAACCTGAGTTGGCTTTGCAGCACTGCCTAGGTCTGGGATCTCAGAAGATCCTTATTCATACAGCTGTGGTTTTGCCTTAGCAGCCCCACTAGTTTCTCCTTTTCCTTCTCTTAAGTTACAAGATTTTCCCTCTTGTAGAGGATCATAGTGTAAAATTATTGTAGCTTGAAGACTCTGTTTCGATCCTCCTACCTGGCTTTGAATCTCTATGTAAGCTGCAAATGGTGAGCCTACTGCTTGAGGGATAGCAATAAAACTTTTTACAGGGATAGCCTGGAATCCTATTGACGCTTGCGACTCTGCTCTTCTTACGATTTTGTCTATAAAGGTCATTCTCCCAAGGTTCACTGATCCTTTGGGTTTCGTGGGTTTTGGTGGAGGATTATGCTCTTTTTCTATTTTTCTATTCCTAGTCATTCATAAAAACAAATTCCTATTTAACCTCTAAGGTTTTTCTATAAAGTAGGTAGGTAAGCAAGAACTTTACTTGCTAGGTACACAGGTTCTTACCTTCCATTTTGAAAACCCAATTATTTCACAGCAGAAATAAAAACAATCACTTGAAACACTCTCCCCGACAACGACGCAAAAATTTTGGCTCACTAAGATGTCTTCTTACAAGCAATCTCAATCCTTACATTAGTTGTCAACCCGAGGTAAGTCTTTTTATCTCAACAGTGTCAGCATAGTATATGTAGTGAATCTAGAGGTTATCTAATGATGAATCGTTGCAATCAATAATGAATAATTCTTCAATTCAATTCACACAATTATGGAAAGAACTATATATGAAAGAAATACTCTTAACACACTCTACAATTATACGCAACTTGTTCCAAAATCAATTGAAACTGAATGCAAATAAGAATCACACTTGGAATTGTTCAAATAGACTTAAGGCTAACTTACTCAATCAAGGAAAGAAACTATAACCATTGAACATCACTGTTAATCTTAGAAACTGAAGTTAACTTGCAATTCTCAATTAAACAACAAAAGTAATTGAACAACAATCCGTAATTGAACAACAAACAACAAATGAATGGAAATCAATAATTGAACAACAAAGAACAATGGAACGAAAAATAGCAATAAAGGATTTCTAAATAGAAAATTATCTATATTGAAATCTGTGGAAATTAAGTAGAATTATCTTTGAGATCTATGGTAACATCAATCAAAATGAACATCAATTTGCTATTAACACTAGTTTCACTTCTTGATAATTACTTGTGAATATTATATATCTTCATATTACTTATTACAAGATGTCTTCTTCATTAAGCAATTATACAAATGATGTTTGATCTTTTAGGAAAATATAAAGATCACAAAGATACAAGACACCAAAATTAGTAGCCATAGTAAACCCCTTGGCTAATAGCTAACCCACAAGGGGAAAATCCAACAATCAAACTTCCACCAAGATACCAAGTCCAACCCTCCTCCAAGTTACCTCTATAAATTGTTCCAAATATGGTTAACGTTTTGAAATTCGGACCTATGGTTAATGTTTTGAAATTAGGGGTTGAATTAAGCCTGCAACTACCTCAAAATTTTTGGCCTCTTTCATAGAAAGTCAAACCTCCACATGTGCAAATTGCAATAGTTAAAGATTTGGTCAACAAAAGGAATATTCTTCTAGTTTTGACTTGCTTTCTCTCTCCTTCGACTCAACTTCTTCTTTCCTTTACTTGGTTCAGAAATTGATTTTTTTGAATTTGTTCCAAGTAGGTTGAACTAACCCACAAGGGGAAAACCCAACAATCAAACTTCCACCAAGATACCAAGTCCAACCGTCCTCCAAGTCACCTCTATAAATTGTTCCAAATATGGTTAATGTTTTGAAATTTAGACCTATGGTTAACGTTTTGAAATTCAGACCTACAACAAGGGGTTGAATTAAGCTTGCAACTACCTCAAATTTTTTGGCCTCTTTCATAGAAAATCAAACCTCCACATGTGCAAATTGCAATAGCTAAAGATTTGGTCAACAAAAGGAATATTCTTCTAGTTTTGACTTGCTTTCTCTCTCCTTTGACTCAACTTCTTCTTTCCTTTGCTTGGTTCAAAAATTGCTTCTTGTGAATTTGTTCCAAGTAGGTCGAACTATCTCTTATATATAGCTATCTAGGAGGGTCGAATTGAGGTGTCTCTTGGAGGACTAGACCGACTTGGCCTAATGACCAAAATAAAATTCAAATATCTTTTTCTTAAAAATGTCCAAATGGTGTTGCTATCTAGCACACTTTTAAATGGCAACTAGGGCCAAACTCCACCTTGGACAACTCATATGATGGAGATTATATTTTTATTGGATTCCTCTTTCTAAGAGGTGGAAGAGTGATCTAAAGATCATCTTGTTTGGATGAGCAGAAGTGAGATTTTGAATTTAATTCTCACACGTGCAAATTGTAAAGGTTGGCCAAAAGTCTAATGTAGGCTCATGAAGCCCAACAGTTGTGTCTCTTCAGCCTCAACGTTGTGTATAAATAGGAGAGATCTTTTCCTCATTTGGATACCATCACTCAACACATCTTTCTCTTTCCTCTCCTCATTGGTTTGTACAACAAAGGAGCAACTCTTCTTCTTCTCACGTTGACTTGGGTTGACTGAATCATCTTGTTTGGATGAGCAAAAGTGAGATTTTGAGTTTAATTCTCACACATGTGAAAATTGTCAAGGTCGGCTAGAAGTCTAATGTAGGCTCATGAAGCCCAATAGTTGTGTCTCTTCACCCTCAACGTTGTGTGTAAATAGGAGAGACCTCTTCCTCATTTGGACACCATCACTCAACACATCTTTCTGTCTTTCCTCTCCTCATTGGTTTGTACAACAAAGGAGAAGCTATTTTTCTTCTCACTTGACTTGGGTTGACTGAATATTGCGGGTAGAAATCGCAGGACTGTTTTTGGGCCATTTGTAGGGACGTTGACCATTGTTGGCTAAGGGTTAAATCACCTCCTTTGATTGCGATTTTCAGGCAGATAATCTGATCTTTTGAGGCCATATCTCTTGGCACGAAAATTGAGGTATTTGGAGCAGGTTGACTTGCGTTGATTGCATGACATTTAACCACATCATTGAATCTGATATTTTGAGGCCGTATCTCATGGCATGAAAATCGAGGTATATGGAGTAGGTTTACCAGTGTTGACCACAGGACCTTTGACCACAATGTTGACTGATAATTTTAGGATTGTTTTGGGTTGATTCTGATTGTCTTTGGAGGCTGAGTTGAATGGGTTTGAATGAGCTCATTTGGAGGAGAATTTTTGTTGGTAAGAAGATTTGATTAAAGGGTTTCCCTACATTGGGGTTTTTCCCTGGTATCCGCCAAAATATTTGTCCTCTTTTCTTGGCTTGTCTTATGCTTATTGTTTATGTTCTATCTACATTTACTATAAATGTTAATGTGATTGTTGACCTAGAAATTGATATTGGGCTAATAAGAAAAATTGAAGTAAATTGCTCTAAATCGTAGAACATACCATTGTTATCTAAAATTAACACACACAAACTAAAAACATTTTCTTCAACAAATTACTCTTATTGATGATTAGTTAGAATTAATTACATATTCATTATCCATTATCAGTATGTAGTTATACATAAGGAAATTCAACCATTAACACATGAAAAGAGAAGTGAAGATGATAATGCAACAAAGAGACAAGAGACACAGAAATTAGGCCGGAGGGTAGGGAAAAACCCAAGAAGGGGGAAAACCTAAAAAGACTTCCTTTTGAGAGAATATTCATTTAATCAAGTACATCAACCAAAAAGAGGGTATTAAGAAAGATTTGAGTCCTCCCACAACTGACAATAGCTCCTCAGAAATTCGGCCTCCAAACCTTCCTTTTGAAGATTTGAGTCCTCCCACAAGTAACAATAGTTCCTCAGAAATTCGGCCTCCAAACCTTCCTTCTCCTTTGTTAGAACAAGGATCCTATGGGAAAAATCGAATACCCAAATGAGGAGCAAGTGTCTCTTATATATAGTCATCAAGAGGGGATCAAATGGGTTCCTCTAAGGGGCCAAATTGACTTGAACAAAAGGGAGGCCGACTTGAACAATTTTTGAGGCAAAAATATAAATATAAATATAAATTTTCCAATTTCTTCCTTTTATTTTCAATGATGGAAATACTAACCATGGCTACAATTTTCAACACTCCCTCTTAGCAAGGGAGGTATTTTCATTCTCTCTCATATGTCTCATCATAAGGAAAGTAGCCAACATCACAATCCTATTTCAACATTCCCTCTTAGTAAGGGATGCATACTTTTGGTTGTAACATAAATCTCATCTCGGTTGAACAATGATTTCTCGATCCACAATTGATGATGGAATTCATGTCTCATCATCTCATCATCTCATGATGATGGAATTAATGTCTAATCATCTCATCTCAGTTGAATAATGATGTCTTCATCCATATAAGAAGAATGATCCACAATTGATGATAGGGGAGATCAATTCACCAAAATTGATTCCATGGTTGTCATATATGACCTCAGTAAAGATCACATACCTTGTTTCCCTTGACTGATTCTCAACCTAGTAGAACACCTGCATCCAACACTTACAGAGATTAATTTACCACAACCAATTCGATGCCAATCGCATTTGACCTTGGCTAGATAGGTGGCAATCCCAACAATATTAACCATCTCAACATGGCCCTTTGTCAATAATGACACGAAGGTGATTTCCGAGTAGGATGCATACACGAGCATGTACTTAGCCAAGTCCATGGCTCTAAGGAGTACCCTCACACCCAGGAGCTACTCTTCTCCTCCCCCACACCAAGTCCATGGCTAGTTGAAAGTTTGGGGGAAGAGCATATGCTCAATGTTTTCAATCAACAATGTTCCCTCTCAAGGAGGGATACATTCTCTTGCACTCCAAGTTTATCTCTGAAGAAGAAGAAATTTACTTTAGGCAATGGCTTGGTGAGAATATCCACAACCTGCTCATCTGTCGAGATGTATTGGAGCCTCACTGCTTCTCTCTTTGTACCATATCTCTGATGTAGTGGTACCTGATCTCAATGTGCTTTGACTTGTCATGGAACATTGGATTCTTTGAAAGTCTTATCCTGCTTTGATTATCACAATATATCACAATTATACCTAGCACATGACCAAACAACTCTACAAGGAGCTTTCATAACCGCATTGCTTCACAACTAGCCATACTAGTTGCAATATACTCTGCCTTGACCATATTGAGAGCGACAGATCTTTGCTTCCTGCTCATTCAGGAAATCATGGTAGATCCCAAACTAAAGCAACCATTTGATGTGCTCTTCTTGTCAGTAACAACAAATTTGCATCTATATACCCATGTAGTCTCATATCATTATCAGAGACATGCCTAAGTCCATGATTGATTTCAGTACAAAGCACACAGGTCAAAAAACAACTTCCACTGCTTCACAAATCAGCTATGCAATAGAAACATTGTTGAGAATTGGAAACTAGGTCCAATTTCCACTTTGGGTAGATCCTTCAAATAGGATAATTGTGGCATTAAATTCCTCTTATCGAGAGGACCAAAATCGACCTAAAGATTGTCAAATTTGGATAAGGAGAAATGGGTTTTTGAATTTATGAGCTCCCATATGCAAATTGTCAAAGTCGCCTTCACCTCCATGTAGGCTCATAAAGCCCAATCGACATGTCTCTTGACCCTCACCAATTTGTATATATAGAGGTGTCCTCCAACCTTATTTTACACATGAAAAAGGCTTCATTATGTCTGAGGCAGCCGAGCTTTTGGAGGAGGTCAAAGGGATTCTTGTTTTTGGGCTTCTCTTCTTCATTAGGGTTGAGATTCTTTTGTTGGGTGAGCCAAAGGTATCAAGGGAAATTTTGGGCACTGTATATGTGTCTATTTGTCATAGTAGGATCGTAATCAAGTACAATAAATGAGGCCGAGTTTTGTAGGATGAATAATAAGGAAGAAATTCTCTCATTGTATCACCACACGTCGGATCAACTGCTTTAGGAAGGGCTGCAACTCTGCTCTTGATTAGGAAGTCGATTCGCTTATTTTCAGTCTAGACCATCCCTAAGGGCCAACGAAGGTTAGTTCCTTCTATGTTAGGGTTAGCTGCAATTGAAAGAAAGTGCTACGAATAAGTTAAATAAGACAACAACTAGAGCTTTTTTGCTCTTGATTAGGAAGCCGAGTCACTTATTTTCGGTCCAGACCATCCCTAAGGGCCAGCGAAGCTCTGTTCCTTCTATGTCAGGGTTAGATGCAATTGAAATAAAGTGCTATGAATAAGTTAAGTAAGACAACAACTAGAGCTTTGGAGCCTCTATCTTATCTAAGGTTGGAATTTCAAATTGGCAAGTCACTTTGACTGTAATCTATTGTGCTCTCTTTGTTGAAAATTTGATATTCATAATAAGAAGATTTGATCAAGGGTTTTGCCCATTTTGGGGTTTTTCCTTCCCCTGTGCCATATTATTGTGTCCTCTTGTCTTGGCTCATCTTCGTCATTTATTGCATATGTTCTTTCTTTAGTTACTGTCAATATGCTAATGGATTAATTATGGGCTAATATTGAATATTGAAGTAACTACCCTAAGAAAAGAACATGTTAACGTAAAATTTAACAATCATCAATTTCATCTCGGCTACCACAACACTTAGAAGTGTTCTTCCATCTTTAGAGTCAGTAAATTCATGCATAAGATAATTTCAATGAGCAATTAGAAGGATTCATCAAGTCAATAGAGTCTTCCAACTTTAATAATGCCAAATCTTCAATAAGGATGTCACACTTTCATGATTCATCTCCCTCCCACATTGGGCATAGAGGTCCTAAGCTTTTGGAAACATATCATCAATACATAGCTGGCTCATCTTTAGCAAATTTGGATCAAAATCATTCTTCAAAACTTATAGCCATCTTCATCTTGGAAGTCACAACTGGCTTCTCTTTGTCATACACCAAGACATGCTTTTTAATCAGGCTGATATTGTTTGATCCCTTTGAGTCCAAAAGCTCATCCAATCACGAGTCTTCTTGTCTTTGTTCTTCCATCCTTATTTATTTGTTGCCACAACCCTTATAGTCTTTATTATGTACTTGTAATCCTCACTAGAAGGTCACTGAAGAAAAAATGCAGCCAAGCAAGATATACAAAAACAAGAGACTCATAATGAAACAATCAAGAAAGTACTTATCTCTTGAAAATGTGTCAACTCCCTCTTGACCTTAGTTTTTTTGGGTTCAATCAACCTTGTTCAACTCATCAAGGAGTCCACATCATTAAGGAATTCACATCATTAAGGGGTCTATATCATCGACCTTGTCCACATCATCATCAAGGAGCTAGGGTTTCCTCTTTCAGCATAAGTAATCTTAAGGTTTATCCATAAGCTCTAGTTGCATACATGTCTTTCAAAACTTGACAAAGTTTTATTATCCTTAATTAGTTAGAACCATCAATATGTTAATACATTATATTAGAAAATCAGAAAGGAAGAAATATTTTCTTATCTTGATAATTACTTGTGATTTCTTTGAATTCTTATTATCTTCTTTTATGTCTTATTTTCTTTTCTTATCATCAAGTATATACCAAAACATAAGGGCATGAAGATTAAAACAATAAGGACATAGGATGTGTAGGCTCTCAGTTAGGGAAAAATTCCTCTCTTAGGGGAAAACCCAAAGTTCTCTTCTCTTTTAGAACCAAATCAATTGAGATAGCCAAGACACTTGACCAAGACAAATACTTCCTCCAATCCACCAAGTCAACCTCCCAAGATAGTCCTTCTAATTAATTTTTAATAAACAATAGCTAACCTTCTGTAATATCGTATCAACCATAAATTTTGGCCATACTTCATCAAAATTTTGGCCCTACTGCATCAAAATTTTGTCCTTACTGTAGACCTGTAATTTAGGCCCCTCCTATAACTTAGAATTTTTCATGTGTGAACTAGTAATAAGAGAAAATGGTCTTCTACACTTCGCTAGGGTTCCAAATTTTGACGCTAGTTTTTTTTATTTTTTCAAGTTTTCTTTCTTTCCTTCACACTTCCTTCAATTGCAGATTGAACTCTTGATGACTAGATGCCAAGATAGGTTAAATTGCACTTAT
>APFE031145524.1:142410-152486 GCA_000404065.3 Pinus taeda
CAATGGGTGCTTTGACCTAGAATTAAATTCTTCCAAGGGCTAGGAGGGGCATCTCTAGATGAGGAAGACTTCCCAATGGAGGGAATTTGTCCCTGAGCTGGAAAATTAATACTCCCTCTTAGTTAGGGAGAAATTTTTCACTGCATCATATGTCTTGTTACCCACCATTTTGTGGGTGGTATCCCTAGGAGAAAATTTTCTCCAAGATGGTCCTCAACTGGCAGTTAGCAGCCCCTTTGCAGCCACCAACTAGCTCATTGTGCCATTTCTCTGCCACTTGAGCTAACCATGTGATCCCTCACCCACCTGTCATGATTTTATGTTTGAAGGTGGGCTTCTCGAACCTAAAGGTATGCCTTGTCATTTGGTAGTTGAGTATTGTAGTTTACTTATCTTGGAAACTTCTGGGCATGGATTAATGGGGGGATTCAACAGAAAGAGTGGGTTAGGTCTATGCTCTTGTCCCCTAGACCCCTTTTGGACGTTACCCTTGAATCTTAGTCCCATGGGATCTCTTTTACTAACTTTTGGGTTTTAGGGATGGTACTACATGGGAAACCCTAATTTTGGTTGTGTGGTCCTGCTCCCTCATCCACATATATTACTCCCCTTCGTTCATTATAAACCCATTCATCATTTTTCCCACTTGGGTCCACATTCCTCCACTAGGTCCACATAGGGTTAGCCTTCCCTTCCTCTTGTCCACATCTTGGGGCGGGCCTAGAATGATGCCCTGGAGGTTGATGTAGCTAAAAAGAAAAGAAAAAGCATAATTGGCCACCTTCAAAAGGAAAATGTACCACAAAATGCTAAAGATGGTTGGGATAAAAAAACATTATCAAGTGGGAAAAAGCTAATACATGAGCTCTACCCCATTCCCATGGCCATCACCCTGGTTCCTATAGGCCCGAGACGAGCCTCCTCTATCATTTAGGAATCCCTTGGTGGGAAATACCTTTAAGGGGATATCCACTACTATAACTTACATATCATGCTCTTATCCCTTGAACCTTGAGCGGTTAATCAAGAAAAATCATAAAAGGAAAAAGGCATATGAAGAAGGGTGGAAAAATCAAGGTCGGCGTATCTCATGCACCATGATTTCTCCCTCCTATGCATTATATACCCATGTGTGGACTTTTGATTAGCTACCCTTGTACCCCAACATGTGGCCCAAGATTGCCCCTTTAGTTCCCTATTCCATTCATCTCTTTATCACATCCCACCACCATTTGAAGGATGTGCCTTGGACATATTTTCCCCTTTAAAGGTAGAAACCACCTACTAGGGTACATGATTAACCCCCCTTGGAGCTTGAAGACATTAGCCAAAGCCCACTATGGAAGGGCATGCCATTATGAAGTGCCCACCTATTTTAGATGGTGTGTAAGCTCTATAAATCAATTTCTTTAAATGAATTGTTGTACTGGAAGGAAAGTGAATGCATTGGATCATATGCAGATAATATCCATTTTGGGTTTGGTCTCCCTATACGGGGTCCTAACCCTCCAGATTACTACATTGGCACATGTAGGGTGTGTGTAGAAAGCCATGGGCCTCCAAGCAGTAGGCAACATTCCATGGATCCTCGGAGATGTTTAGATATTGCTCGAGATTCACATATTAGACAAGGAAGGTGCACTCGGTTCACCATGCTCAGTCGGCCCCATAGTTGTACCATGTACTTGGCAAATGACCTATGACTTGTATGATGATGTGGCATCACTTACACCATCATCTGAGCCCTTGCAGATGGTCTACAGATGTCTTTGATCTATTTGGAGACCCATGAGGTTAATTGTGTGCCCCCACACCCAGTGAGAGCACCATAAGTTTACTATTTGGAGAACAAGAGGCCCCCCTCTTGTCCACTTTTTTTTGGGAGTCCTATTTCACAT
Organism: Pinus taeda; assembly: GCA_000404065.3. Classification (NCBI taxonomy): domain Eukaryota; kingdom Viridiplantae; phylum Streptophyta; class Pinopsida; order Pinales; family Pinaceae; genus Pinus; species Pinus taeda. The sequence continues at coordinate 144,309 of APFE031145524.1, forward strand.
CATGGAACCTATGGACTTCATTAGGCCTCTTATAAGGCCCAACAACATGTACTATTCATCATTCAACCTCTTGAGAGGCTTATTCTTTTGTTTATGAGCTAGTTTGGTGGGTTTGTCACCAAAAGTTAGTTATTTTGCACATTATTTAATTCTAGGGGCTAATGTAGGCCTAATTAGCTAAATCAAACTCATTAGAAGTGTATAAATACAAGTGATGTGAATTCATTTTAGCATCATCACTTGGATTGGACTTGTATCTCTTTAGATAACTTCACTATCCTTCTTGGAGGAAGAATTTTTGGAGAATTGAATGAATTTTGATGTTTTGATTATTTTCTCTTGCCTTGGAGCTTCTTGATTGGAAAATTTTTGATGGTTGGTTATACTCTTAATACATGTAAGTGCAATTTAATGCTATTTTTTCTTTCTATTTTTGTCACATACATTGTTGTTGGGATTTCACTATACTAGGGGCTAATTTACTGCATCCATTTATGTGAAGTTGTGGAAATTTGGTTTCTAAGTAGTGATGCTTCATGTATGGGGCATGTATTATGATTGCTCCCTCCTATTCATTATATACCCAGGTGTGGGATTCCCTTCATTAGCTACCCTTGTACCCCAACATGTGGCCCAGGGTTGCCCCTTTTATTCCCCATTCCATTCATCTCTTTATCACATGCCACCACCATTTGAAGGATGTGCCTTGGACATATTGTCCCATTTAAAGGTAGAAACCACCTACTAGCGTACGTGGTTAACCCCCCTTGGATCTTGGAGACATTAGCGCATGCCAAAATCCACTATGGAAGGGCATGCCATTATGAAGTGCCCACAAACATGTACTATTCATCATTCGACCTCTTGAGATGCTTATTCTTTTGTTTATGAGCTAGTTTGGTGGGTTTGTCACCAAAAGTTAGTATTTTGCACATTATTTTATTCTAGGGGCTAATTTAGGCCTAATTAGCTAAATCAAACTCATTAGAGGTGTATAAATACAAGTGATGTAAATTCATTTTAGCATCGTCGCTTGGATTGGACTTGTATCTCTTTAGAGAACTTCACTATCCTTCTTGGAGGATGAATTTTTGGAGCATGGAATGAATTTTGATGTTTGGATTATTTTCTCTTGCCAGCTTCTTGATTGGCAAAGTTTTGATGGTTGGATATACTCTTAATACATGTAAGTGAAATTTAATGCTATTTTCTCTTTCTATTTTTGTCACATACATTGTTTCTGGGATTTCACTATACTAGGGGCTAATCTACTGCATCCATTTATGTGAAGTTGTGGAAATTTGGTTTCTAGGTAGTGATGCTTCATGTATGGGGCATGTATTATGAATAAATGTTCCTAGAGATGCTTATTCATTGAAACTCATCTTAATAAGCCATCTATTTTGCAAAATGAAGTATAAAGCTCTTGAAGATGCTTTTACTGTTGCTTTAATGCTATGTGAAGTTGTCTTTGAAGCCTCCTTGACATAGAAAATTCAATATCCATAGTCATAATTACTCTTGAATCCAAATCTCCCAAAGGATTAGGCACTTATTAGCATAAAGGTGATCAGCTTAAACTTATTTTCCTTCTCTCACCTTTTTTTCTAGGCCTTGCCTAGTAGGTCTCCTAGGGCATCACTTATCTCACAATCTAACCATCCAAATACCTCGATTTTTTCCACAACTGCGACGAAGTTTGCTCTAGAGGCCCCCCAAATTTCATTCTTCGACAGTGGGATCTCAAGGTACTGCAAGCCCTAGCTCGGGGACCATTCCTTGCCCTAGGTTTCCCTTGGCTAGAAACCTCACTGGGATCATTGCATTACTTCTCATTGAAAATTCCTTCCTTGATGCCCTACTCTTCCTTGATTAGGTCAAGCACATCATAGGATACTCAACCCCATTCCCTTGACCTAACCTCAGGTCCAGTTGGTCCTGTGTGGTCCCACAACTTGTTGAAGCCAATTTCACAAAGACCATTAGGAAGCCAAGTTTCCATAAGGATTTTAGGAGATAAGAATATTTTTGACAAGTCCTATACTCAAACTCTAGTTCTTGGAATTCCCCTAAGCCCTTCCTAGAAAGCCTTTCATCTTGCTTTCAAAGTAGGCAAGCCGTATATTTGAGCTTCTCTTGTGAATAGGTTTTTAAGATCACCTTTCATCCTATCACTGATCTATTCAATTTTGTGATCCTTATTATAATGGGTCTCCTCCCATTGGTGAAAGTCTGTAAAAAGTAGGTAGCCTTAGTCAAGGTGACAATGGTGGGCTATTGCTTGGGTTTTGCCTTTGACCTAGTGGTAGCCCTACAAGGATCCCCTTTTAGGACCCTTGCTAGTTTGAGTTGTATTAAGTCCCATCTCAAATGTCTCGACGTCGTCAACAAGTCATATCTTGTTTTTGATCATCTCTACTCATCTCTGATCATTTGTTGAACACTCCAATCTAAAGAGGAAGAATCATCATCATAGGGGAGCTTCAATTACCGTCCTATATCCAAGGACGATAGGTAGGATAGCCCAACTTGTCTAGAGAGACAAGGATCACACATCTTATTTCCCATTGATCTTCCCACCTAACCCTCTAGAATCAAGTGGTAGAACCTGCATCCTTTCACTTGGTGAGGATACCCAACTTACCTGAGGTAAGGATTACACACTCCCAAGTCTCTCCTCACCCATTGGCTAGATGGGTGGCAATCTCGGCAAGCCCATCTTGTGGGTAGGATGTATACATGGGTATACTCTATCAATGGTAGGAGAGGATTGCGCAACTTGTCATAAATGACAAGGATCACATACACCCTACAGTGACAATAGGCAGGATATTCAAAATTTCTATAAATGAAAAGGATCACACATCCTATTACTTAAAGATCCCTTAACCTAGGAGCTCTTATGGATCAATTTATCTCCCTGAGAGCTCAGACAAGGGGGAAGAGCATAACTTAGTGTCCTCAATCAACCATGAGCCTTACCCATCCATCAGTCTAAGTTACTCTGTGAAGACTAAGAACTTCCCTTTTCGCAAAGCCTTGGTAAGAATATCTGCTATCTGCTCGTCTATCGAAATGTGATGGAGTCTTATTGCTCCTCTCTGCACCATATATCGAATGCAGTGATATCTGATCTCAATATGATTGGACTTGTTTTGGAACACAAGATTCTCTTCCAATTGGATCCCACTCTTGTTGTTGCAATATATAACTGTCATATCTTGAACCTGCTCAAATAACTCTCCATAGAGCTTTCTCAAACAACCTTCCTTGTAGGTAGCAATGCTAGTAGTAGTGTATTCTTCCTTGGTCGTGCTTAAAGCAACAGACTTTTGCTTCCCGCTCATCCAAGATATCATGGCTGTTAAACACACATGGGTAACAATAGAATTTGAAGGATAAAACATGAGAGTACATTTTTATTAACAAGAGCTATACATTTATAGTACATGGTTTGACCATTGGGTTTCACATCCCAAGGTCTCTTGGACTTCTTTTTGTCTATCTGGCTTCCACACTAACCCATTGAGGGTTAGGTGTCCAACATTCCCCCTTAATCCGAAGGGTTATGTATGAGTCCAAGAAGAGAGCTGTAATACAAAATGTGAAAAAATGCATGGCAGCACTAGGCTAAATGTGCTCTCTGAAATGTTGGTATAAAGGGTGGTGGTTTAAGGATGACCACCAACACTGGAACACTTAGTTTAGTTCCCAGAACTCTTCCAAAACTGGCAAGAAGCTGAAGTCTTCTGCTATAGGTAGTGCTGCTATTGTTTTGAAGAGGGAAACCTTCAACCATGAAAGGGAGGTCTCACCCTGCATAAAAGGGAGAAATTCAACCTAAAAAGCGAAGTCTCAACCTGTGATGGTTTAAGGATGACCAACAACTCTGGAATGCTTAATGCAATTCCTGGAACTCTTCCAAATTTGGCGAGAAGATGAAGTCTTTTGCTAGAGGAAGTGTTCTCAATTTTGTTCTTGGAATTCTTCTAAAACTGGCAAGAAGCTGAAATCTTCTGCTAGAGGAAGTGTCCCAAATTACAAACTGAAGGCATGCTTAGGGGCATCTTTGTCTCTGGATACAACTTTGAAACTGGTGTGGCAGCTTGTGGCTCAAGCTCGCTTGATGTGACTTTGAAGCTTGTAGATGACCATCATTTCCCCCCTTGTTAGATACAAGGTGAGATGATGGAGAAAAATCAACTGCAAGACTGTTCAATGCTCTAGAACAAGTTCTGACATGTGACTGAAATATCTTCTTGGCTGTTGATGCCCATTGCCAAGAAGCGATCCATCCAAGATGAATCTTTGTTCTTGCAGGATGTTTGTTTCTCAAGCATCTGTGTGAAGAATGGGTGGTTTTATGACAGTGCTTACATGGATGAAGATCAAAACAATGATCTTTCAAATGGCCAACTTGGTGACAGTGTTGGCATTTCATAATCTTTTGTTGTTGCTGTGGAAGAGGGGTAGAATATGGAACAACTGGAGGTGAACTGTCATGAATGAATCCAACACTTTGAAATTGGATTGGTTTAGAGTAGTTTGGCATATGAAAGGAAAAGTCCTTGTCATATCCAAGACTAGTTCTGTGCTTGTTATGGACAAGCTCTTCCCGAGGTCTGATTATGAGCTTGGAAAGTGCATACTAAATTTCTACATCTGCATGTACAACAACTGCTTTATTGGGCACTGGATTTGAATCAATTGTAACATTATTGTCTTCCTGTTTATGGGAGTCTGTTTCAATCTCTTGAACAGAAATAGGTTCAGAATGATGACTCCACTGCTGTAATTCTTCCTGCTGTAGTTGAGATTCAAGCTGCAAAAATTCAATCTTTTCTTGTGCATATTGTAGACATGTTTGAATGTTCGAAAGAGAGGCTTTGCTAATTTTGACTGTGTTGTCAGCAGTGGACCTAATTAGAGTTTTCAGTAACTCTAATAAGCCATGAATTTTCACCATTATTCAACCAAACAAATGTGCAAAGTGTTAAGAAACCAAATGCACAGTGTTGTTGCAAATTCGCACCAGAACAATATGCCAATCCACAATAATAACCACCAATTTGTTGCAGTACAAAATTATGATGCTCAGAGAAATAAAATGGTAAATTGGTGACGAATCTTTTAAGGATTGTTCTTCAATAATAGAATCAAGCTACAAAAGGGCTTATCAGATTGATAGTTTTAATAGGAGATACTATCTCCAAAAATATGGGTGTCCTTCACCTATAAGCAACTCAACTATGAATATGATGTCAAGGAAAAATTTAACATGCTCTTCTACCGAGGATTGCTTGGGCCTTTTCTCCACTTGAATAACCTTTCTCTCTAAGTTCATTCGACATTGCAACTCTTATGCATGTTGGCAACTCCATTGTTTGACCCAACTTAACGAACCATCAAGTGTTCTTCTGTAGAGGATATTCAACTGTCCCTAATCAATCTTGAACAACAAGATTATTTTACCAATAATTCAAGGTGCACTGAGGATGTGAGGAACACTAATTAATCATTATGGATTTTTCCAAAATGTGATCATCCCCTGGTCGATTATAATGTGAAGCCCACTAGCGAAAACGTCCAAAAATCAGCTCAGACTCTAAATTCCGAGAACCAGTAAGAAAAACACTATTATACATGGCATGCAGATGGAAGCTTCGGTATTGGATACATTCCACTTGAAAAGGCTTGAACCTCCTTCACCATATAGATCATTCCACTGAAGTAGCTCTGTCACATTTGCAAACAGTAGATCCTTGTTCGAGTCTCTTAGCTCTCTCCAAAGGAATTTTGTGGGTCATTTGCAGGTGAAGACGCTATGGTGAAGGCTTATCCCACCGTAAGCAAGGAGTACAAGGCTGCCATTGAAAAATGCAAGAGGAAGCTCCAAGCTCTTATTGCAGAGAATAACTATGTGCCGATCATGGTTCGAATCGCATGGCACAACGCTGGGACTTACGATGATGAGATATGGGGCCGAGCTTGCCCACGGTGCTAACAGTGGCCAGAATCCTTGTTGCAAGATTGAATACAATGGCGGTGTGGCCTCTTTCTTCTTCTTCGGTTTACCTGCAATTATCTCATCTCGGAAATAGTTATCTGAAAACAAGCCCTCAAGCTCTCATCAATAGTGCATTTCAATAGCTCACCTTGCTGTAGTCCATTCTCTTCCTGAGATATGATGGCATGAATCTGTTGTTGGAGCTGTTAATTAGTTAGTTGCAGTGTAATTGCCTAGATACGCCATACACTCCGTTGAGAGAAAACTTCACGTACTTCAGAATCCCTCGAAATTTGAAAGACTATCAAATGCACGATGATTCGGGTGGCCATAGAGGGCACGGATAAGGCAATCCTGGCTACGACAATCAATGGATGTGTATTCTGCAACGTCAATCGACAATCGAGCCTGAGGTCATCACTGAAATAAGAGCAATGTGAAACAGCTGTAGCAATGTGAAACCCTTGTCATGAAGCATCCAATTTCCACTTTGCCTCCTCTATTGTTTGTGGAGCAATACGTCTGAAATCTCCACGCTCACTGCACCAAGGTAGCGCGCATGTATTAAAATGAAAGTGTGATAAAAACTATTTTAATATTTTCCTGAACGTCAAATATGCTTTTGAAATCCACAAGCTGGAGAATGAGATCATCGACTTGATTCAACGACAACAATTCAACACCAGCGATGGAGAATTCGAAAAGCAAAAGGATATCTAGTCCAAGAAAGTTTCACCAATTTTTTTTTTTTTTTTTTTTGATCGGTTCAACAATAGAGATGACGAAGGTGAAATGCAGAATGATATTTTCAATATCCAGTCCCACTGTAGATTTTCTCCGAGCAGATTGAAAATGGATCTAGTAAGAAGAAGCGATCAACTTCTTTTTTTTTTTTTTTTTTTTTTTTGTTTTTTTTTGTTTTTTTTCAGTATGCCAACCAAGAAAACCCCATCTGAGAGCCTCGGGAAAATGGAGGAAATTAGCTAGGACGAGCGGGTTCAGTGGATGAATTTTCAGAGGCCGCATTTGGTTGTGTACATTTGTTCAGAAGCCATGCCTTCCTTCTCGGAGGCTCTTCCAGGCGACAGTAAGAGCAACGTTGGTATCGCAAGCATTATTAGACTATGTCAGTGAGCGTTTTGTATTCTGTGCCTTCTGCTTCCATTCTGCCTCCAGTCGTGATTTATTTGGTAGGTACCCCGGGGTGGTTTCTGCGATTAAGTTGGCTCTGTGTAAATTCTCATTTACATAGTCGATAAGAATGCTTGCCTGCGTTGCTGCTGTCTCCGCTGCCTGTTCTGCCTGCCTGATTTGATCGTCCCATTTGTTAAAGAGAAATTCCTTATGATTCTCGTTTATTCTGGGTGCATTTGCTCTTTTCCCTTCCTCTCCATCCTGTGAAGCTAAGTATTCCATCACTCGTCTGTTAATCTGGTCATAGTCACTTCGCAAGTCCGCCACTTGATTGGTGAGTTTATCGCTCAGCTCGCAATAGTGACCCCACTGCGATATATTATGTCCCAATTCTTCCTGTTGCTGCAGAAGTTGCTCATTTAAGCCAGCAGATTCTAAAACAAATTCGGCAAGCTTAGGCTCGTCTTTATGTATTTCTTGCAAAGCTTGCAACTACTTTCCTTTTTCATCTAGGCTTCTTTGATAGCTTATCTGCATCTGCTGAAAGTCTTCTTGTAACTTCTCGAGTTGTTTGGACGCTTCAATACTAGCATTGGCTTGTTGTAGCTGTTGTTGTAGTAGCTGTATTTGGTTTTCTTGTTCCTTCAACAGTTGCTGAACTTCCGATGCCTTGTCGATAGTCACAGAAGCGTATGCTCCTGCAATCTGAGACAACTTTGTGAGATTTTCTGTCGGGTTGTTGTTGGGGTCTTTCCATAAGATGTCTAAATGTTCAGCATCCTGTGATAGCGTATTCTCTAGCTTTCTTTTCTTTCTTTTTCTCCTCACAACTGCTTTATGTTGGGGACTATAGAATACATCCCGTGGGGGAATTTCCTCTACACTAAGTAGAAGCTCAGAAGGTGGAGCAATATGATTGTGCTCCGTTTCTGTGACACTGTTGACTATGGTCGAAACTATTTCTTGCATTACCTGTTTATTGTTCACAGGTGTTCTTGGGGCTTTCCCTTCAAGGCTGATTAGCTCGTTGAAGTTTT
>APFE031145524.1:152496-181696 GCA_000404065.3 Pinus taeda
TTGTCTTCAAAAATCTTCAAGTATGTAGGCTCTCAATATACCTTCATATACTGTCGTTTAGTGCAAGAAAAATCTGAGAATGACTGTTATTATATACTTTAAAGTTTACCTCTGGTCCTCAACATATATATAGCACTTAGATGTGCTCTTTCCATTTGATATAATTTCAGATCAGAACTGTACTTTTAGATAATATTAATTAGAAACTGACCATAAGTCAACTTAGAGTCTTCGTATCAAGGTATAATCTAGTGTCCCCCTGCGTAGTATATATCTGGATCAACATCTGCTCTAAATCCTTGCTTTAGGAGTTCAGCAATCTTATGTCAAATATTAATATCCTGCACAAATGATCATCCTGAGATGATGCCAAAATCAGAAGATAAGGTATACAAGATTTACATCTATCTTGTTCACAACTTCACAACTTCCATTGGAAGCTCCGAGCTCTTATTGCATAGAAGAGTTGTGCGCCAATCCTGGTTCGAATCACATGGCACAGCGCTGGGACTTATGATGATGAGATATGGGGCCGAGCTTACCCACGGTGCTAATAGTGGTCAGAATCCTTGCTGCGAGATTGAATACAATGGCGGTGTGACCTCTTTCTTCTTCTTCGGTTTACCTGCAATTATCTCATCTCCGAAACAGATATCTGAAAACAAGCCCTTAAGCCCTCATCAGTAGTGCATTTCGATAGCTTACCTCGCTGTAGTCCGTGCTCTTACTCTGGTCAATAAAATTAGTTTGATGGAGAGACTTTTCAACGCAGTTCTTCTAACACCAACGCAAATATTTCCATGTGCTAGTCACTCACGCGGTTGGTCTTTCACTCCACACTGAAATCGACCGAGCTCCCAGGCATATTTTCTTGCAAACACTGGTTTTCTTCACGCTTTCTTTTAAGCAAACATTGTTGGCTCGGCTTTACCATGAGATTTGACACACATATGATTAATCTAAGGGTAAAGTAAGTTTCTGATTTTTTTCAAAGCAATTATCCCAGCAATCGTGCTTGAATACTACGACTCTTAGTATTATTTCTGTCAAAGCAAAGGAATACTGCGACTCGCAGAAGTTGATCAAAGAAAGAGGAACTTGTTCGTTATCAACAACGTTTTATAAACCTGCAAGCCTTCTTAGAGCAATGCGATGAGCCAAATGATAATCATTTTCGAACTATTCAATCCTTATCTGCCTCTGGTCTAAGTGGGCATGCTGTTAATCTAGAAACTAGGGTTATTCTACTCAATTGCAGTGAAAAGCAATGTCAGTGGCACAAACTTGTTCTTTAATGGTGAGCAGCTCTGGATCCTTGGGATTGGGAATAGAGCAGGATTGTAAGTTTTAGTTTCACTGGGATTTTCTATCCTGGAACTCGAAGTTACAAAATCGAACTGTAAATTTCTGGGCCGAGAAAGGCATAACGCGCATAGTAGAATGAAGTCGAGCAAGTCATCTATAACCGACGCAACGATATTTTCAATATCCAGTCCCACTGCAGATTTTCTCTAAGAAGATTGACAATGGATCTAGTAAGAAGAAGCGGTCAGCTTCTGTCTATTTATTTATTTATTTATTTATTTATTTTTTTAATATGCCTACCAAGAAAACCCCATCTGAGAGCCTCAGAAAAAATGGAGGAGGAAATTAGCTAGGACGAGCGGGTTCAGTGGATGAATTTTCAGAGGCCGCATTTGGTTGTGTACATTTGTTCAGAAGCCATGCCTTCCTTCTCGGAGGCTCTTCCAGGCGACAGTAAGAGCAACGTTGGTATCGCAAGCATTATTAGACTATGTCAGTGAGCGTTTTGTATTCTGTGCCTTCTGCTTCCATTCTGCCTCCAGTCGTGATTTATTTGGTAGGTACCCCGGGGTGGTTTCTGCGATTAAGTTGGCTCTGTGTAAATTCTCATTTACATAGTCGATAAGAATGCTTGCCTGCGTTGCTGCTGTCTCCGCTGCCTGTTCTGCCTGCCTGATTTGATCGTCCCATTTGTTAAAGAGAAATTCCTTATGATTCTCGTTTATTCTGGGTGCATTTGCTCTTTTCCCTTCCTCTCCATCCTGTGAAGCTAAGTATTCCATCACTCGTCTGTTAATCTGGTCATAGTCACTTCGCAAGTCCGCCACTTGATTGGTGAGTTTATCGCTCAGCTCGCAATAGTGACCCCACTGCGATATATTATGTCCCAATTCTTCCTGTTGCTGCAGAAGTTGCTCATTTAAGCCAGCAGATTCTAAAACAAATTCGGCAAGCTTAGGCTCGTCTTTATGTATTTCTTGCAAAGCTTGCAACTACTTTCCTTTTTCATCTAGGCTTCTTTGATAGCTTATCTGCATCTGCTGAAAGTCTTCTTGTAACTTCTCGAGTTGTTTGGACGCTTCAATACTAGCATTGGCTTGTTGTAGCTGTTGTTGTAGTAGCTGTATTTGGTTTTCTTGTTCCTTCAACAGTTGCTGAACTTCCGATGCCTTGTCGATAGTCACAGAAGCGTATGCTCCTGCAATCTGAGACAACTTTGTGAGATTTTCTGTCGGGTTGTTGTTGGGGTCTTTCCATAAGATGTCTAAATGTTCAGCATCCTGTGATAGCGTATTCTCTAGCTTTCTTTTCTTTCTTTTTCTCCTCACAACTGCTTTATGTTGGGGACTATAGAATACATCCCGTGGGGGAATTTCCTCTACACTAAGTAGAAGCTCAGAAGGTGGAGCAATATGATTGTGCTCCGTTTCTGTGACACTGTTGACTATGGTCGAAACTATTTCTTGCATTACCTGTTTATTGTTCACAGGTGTTCTTGGGGCTTTCCCTTCAAGGCTGATTAGCTCGTTGAAGTTTTCCCATTCTTTGTCTAGCTCTGTTGTGACGAGTGGCGCTTTAATGACGCGAGGAGGGACATCTCTTGGCGGGGAGGCGATAACTTGCTGTTGCGACATTGCACTTGACTGAGCTGTATCTTTAGCTGTTTCTTCGCTTTTTTCTTGGTCGCTTCCAGAATTTTTAGAATGTTCAGGCATTCCTTGGGTAGTGTCAGATTTGGATTTGGAAGTACTAGAGTTTCCACTGAGGCTGACGCTGGGAGTCGGTTCTCTGGCGGGCAGTCGCAGCTTCTCTAGAGGAACACTGGCCAACCTTCTTTCCCTGTATAACATGAATCTTTGGAGGTCATCTGGAGACAACCTCGACCGAGCTTCTTGCAAAACTTCCTGGAGTGAGCTTTTACCTTGAAACAAATCTTTCTTTCCGACAAATACTTTTATTTTGACGCTTGTAGTGAAATCATGGGCAACATTATTTAGGTGAAAATGCCGAGCTGGGAATTTAAATAACTGTAGAGACGTCACATTCTCCACTTTGACGAAAGCGTGTCCTACATCGAACAATGAGAAGGCCCCACAAGCTACAGGAAACTGAGGCCATGTGGCCTTCTTCTTGTCTTTTAGTTCTTTGGTCAAGTTGCCTTCTGAGCAGGTCTGATAGGAAATTTCCCGAGCCAAAAGTTTATCGGGGACATATAGAGGTAGGACATGTGGAGGTACAGTGCTCCCAAACACTCTAATATAAGTGAACCATTCTTCCCCGAACCATCTTGCGATGGGTATGATGTCTATTTGCGCTTCGGGTGAGCACCTCGGGGGTTCTTCATCATACATCATCCTATATAGGGGTAAGATAAGCCTGTGGAAAATCTGATAGAAGTGAGGGGCGAACTGGGAATCCCATAACACTTTATGATAAACATGAATAGGTGATGGGTCCTGGGTAGTCCATTTCCAACCCATAGTGGGGAATTTAGATTCATAGAAAATAGAATCCATAATATACGCAGACAGATAAAAAGGAGGATAGACCCTTTGAGACAAGGATCTTTTAGACCGGTAATTCATCACAACAGTGTATAGATTATCAGAAAATATCTTGGCCCAATCCACGATATCGGCATTTGTGGCAGCGTCTATGAGTGGTAGCCATTCAAACGAAAATTTATTGATGTCTGGCACCCCAAACAGCCTGCAAAGCATGGCCGCAGCAAAACAATACGGAGAGGTGAGGGAACCAGTGCTGTGCATACAATTTTTGTCCTTTTTTAGCGTCTCCTCTCTTCTGGTCCAATCTTTAGTGGTCTCTGCTGCAAATTTCTTGACAAATTGTGCATTGTAGGTCGTCTGAGGTTCAGGAATATGATACATAAGCTTTAAGTCTTGTGCGGCGAATGATCATATGAGCCCATGTCCCTGAACCTTGAATTGTCTGCCTTGTAACTCTGCATTGTCAAGTATCCACTTGATCATATCTGTATACGGTAAAATTTTGGGTCTAGCTGCTATTCGGTGAAGAAATGAACATGCCAGCTCCTCTAAGGATGCCTCAGAAGAGTTTTGTGAGTCCGCAGCGCTATCAACCTTCATTACTTTAGGATTTTCTTCCTCCAGCAGCCTATACATGCCTTCCCATGTCGAAATTCCTGCATCCCTGTTGCAGGCAGTGTCTGTATACAAAGGCGCCATCTCCTTCGTCTCAGAGCCTTGAGCTTTATGTTTCTTTCCCATTTGCTCCTGCGTTCAGCTTTGAATGTTCTTAGCTCTTCGTTCCTGCAGATTACGAGCGAAGTGGAAATTACTGATTAAGAAAGGTGATGGGAGAGTTTTAAATGCAACAGATATATCAAATATGCCACTTTACGTGAAATAATTCTTTACAAAAGCACGCATCTTCATTTCATTTAATAACTGACAACTAATCTATTTACTGTCATTAAAAGCGCATGATCTGGGGTCAGATTATGGTAGGTGTCTTTTCTTTGAATGGCGCACCCGAAGGATTCGTGATTAAATGATTCATGATTTGCTTACGTAACATTGAAGATCGTGCCATCGCAAATCGCGCCAATCGCAAATCGCAAGATCGTAGATTGCACCATCGCGGCGATCGCAACATCGTAGGTCGCAGAAGTTTAATGTTTGTCAAGTATTCCCAGTTTATTTCTGCGGTATGTGATCTTGCGATCAGTGTTATCGCAGATCGACAGGTCTTGAGGTTTTTCTTTATGAGGATTACTTTACTGCGATGCGATGTTATGCTTAACACAGGGGTCTTGCGCATACCAATATTATAGGGGAATGAAGGCATTTCCTATCTTTTTGCAATGCAATTTTTAAAGACCTTTACCTTATCGTAGACTTAGGTTAAAAATATTCGAAAGACCTCTCTAAGCTTACGATGGTAACCTTATTTTGAAGAAAGGAAAACTTGTTTTTTCTTAAAAATTTAACTAAGGGTCCCCGTTCATTCAGTATTTTGGTCAACACTTAAATGAACAAGGGGGGGTGTTGCTGGCCACAACAATTGGCGATTCACTTGGGAGAACCAGTTATCTTTGATCTTCTATTGATGTTTTTTAAACTTCTAAAAACAAAGATTTTCTCAGGAAACTTAAACTTTATTATAGAAGGATGAAACATATTATACTTCAAACTGTCAATGATATTTTGTTTCAACCCCTTTCTATTTTAATTACTTGTATCCTTAGCTTGTCCTTGCGTTTACACTAGCCCTTACTTGGTCTTAAATAAAAATTAATATAAAGTCTTCCCTGTATAGCAGTCCTTTTTAAAATATGCTTCTTTGGCGCAGGTAGAGCCTCTGCTGCCAGCAGGCGTCCATAGCCTCGACAGGGTTACCTATTAACCATAATGATCCTTTATCCTGCTTAAGGTTGTTTACAACCTTTCAGAGAAAAACCCATTTTGACACTTATTTTATTTTTTATTTATTTATTTATTTATTCTCTAAAGAACAATGTCTTGGTTTGGTGGCCAAATTATGACATAGTCATTCACTTGATTTACACTTTTGCTGAACAAGTTGGCTCGTGATGAGACCCCTTGTCTTTTGATTTCAACAATCTTGAGTCGTTGCCCTGTTTTGGTGGACAGTATTGGCAAAGTCAACAAGTTATAATATATGTGATCATGATAAGCCGGCTCGTGATGAGACCTCTTATTCTTTGAGATATAGTGCTTTCTTGGATTGTTTCCCTGAATGCTGCGTTTTCCTTTAGCAGGGAGGAAGTCAATTTTCTTTCCTTAAGAAAGTTCTGGACGACAATAATAGAGCTTCTTTGGAAATAGCTGTTTCTACAGGGACTCCTTATTTTGTTATTGATGCCTTTCATTGTACTGACGTAAAACAATTCCTTCACTAAGATTGTTTTCTTCAAATTTTTTGGAGTTGAAACTAGTATCATATCTGGATTAAAGTTCTATTTATAATAAAGATCAAGTTTCGAAAAATATTTGCTGTTTATAGAAGCAGGAGTTCAAAATCTTGATAGAGAAGAAGGTGCGTTTTGTGAACGTCAAATGCTGTTAACCAAAGCAAACTTTATTATGGAGAAAAAGACTTAATGAAGTGAGAGGTAGACATTCCCTAGGGTTGTGTAGAAAATAGGGATAATCTACTCTCTTATTTTTGCCTACCAACTATTAAAAATAAACCTAATCACCTAACTAAACTACTCCTACTCCTACTCTAACTATATACAAAAATTTGACTAGGTGAAATGATATTTCCAGTGGAGCCATCTTCTCATTTTTATTCCTACACGTATGTAACTTTCCAACTTTAGTGTTAAGAACGGAACTTTTCTTGGACTGTTAATGTTGGATGAGGAATAAGAATGTATAACTTCAGTTGGAATCTTGTCCGAAATTTCTTTCTCGCGAAAACTTCTTTTCAACTGGATATCTATTGGATCATAAAAATAAGGATGAATTTCTGTTATAGCTTGATGATCTCGTAATAGAGGAAGTTCTGTACTTCCTTGACACAGTTTAGCTTTCCAAAATGGTAGCTCGTCTTTTGGATGTTCTTTGATAAGGTGCTCGACATACCAGAATAATCTATCAAAAGTCTGAAGATTTAAAACACAATCCGATTTTGTACAAAATGAGTGCAAGTGAGAACGAAAAAAATGATTATTTGTACAAATAAAGTTACAGCACAACTGGGATTGGCTTGTAATATTTTGGTGTTTACAAGAACTGGTCAGGTCTTGTGAATCAGAAGACAAGTTATGATCGTGAACAGGCATGGGGTTTTCTTCATGATATGAATCATAGATCGGGATATTGTCTTGGTCAGTAAAATCAAGCGAATAGTCTTTCGCTTTGAAATGAGGATTGAATGATATGTTTTCCGAATTAGAATATCTCTCATTGTTTGAGCTTTGATGGGTTACTTGAGATAAATCAATAACATCATCGTTGGCAAAGTAACCATCATAACTGATTTTACAAGTTTCCCTAGATTCTTCCTTTTGGTCATATATTTTCAGACAAGGAAAGTCAAGTGATCCTTGTTTGAAAATAATCAAAGGATGTTCTATAGCTATCTCTTTATCTTGAAAACCTAATGATGACTCATTTGAATAATACTCTGTGCTTTTTGAGAGGGGAAAAATTATCATTACTAAAAACATCAGGATAAAGAGAAAAGTGTGATTTTGAAACAACGCATTTAAAAATATCATCATGGAAAAATCTTCGTTCATCAGATTCAACATAGACATCGGGCTTTAGATCATACCTTTGTGTACTGATACTTTTTGAAAGAGAAATAGTTTGCTGTTCTAACCTCGGTATCTGCACTTGTTGTTTTGCAACGATATTATCTGACCTTGTATCAAAGTCATCTCTTGGTTCCAAGGCAGGCTTCCCTCCAACATTCTCGCTTTTGTCTTCTTGTATTATAGTATGGATAACTCCTAGGCTTTGGGGACTTTATTCATTATGAGTGATTTGTATATTCAAATTGGAGTTCTCGTTCATATTAGAAAGAAATGAGACAAAACTCGAACTAATTTCTGCTTGATCAGATATAGGAGGCAGGGAATGTTCAGCATAGTCTAAAGATTCTTCATCTATGAGTTCACTTTCAAGATCGTACTTTAGACAATCAAGATGAAATCGCATATTAAAATCCCTAATAGATTCATCTTGTTTCCGTAGATAATCAATTTCATCATATACCTGGTCATAGTCATAACAATCAAATTCAAAAATGAAAGTCTTGACGAATTGGTCCTAGCTGTGAATCGATGCAACTGGGAGGTTTCTGCACCATTTTCTAGCTTCCGCCGTGAATGTAAGAGTAAAAATTCTGCATAAAATGCCTTCATCAATTATTTGAACATCATAACTTGAAACTCTTAGAATAAACTAAAGAGCATGATTAAAAGCAGAAGAATTATTCTTACCATTGAATTTTACCTGAGACAAGAGTCTTACCACTTCAGGTGGAGTGTTGGAAGAGGTAGGAACATGGATGCAACTCCAAATGGGAAGTTTGTGAGCAGCCATCCAGATTCAAAAGTTACAATTAAAAATCATTCCAACAGGCACTATGTTTAGGCCCTCCTTCTAGCGCCAAATATGTTGAAGCCCCGAAAATCGGGTCGAAAACAAGGGGGATACCCACCCGGTCCGGACCTTGGTTGGCAGCTCCTTATCCATTTGGTATAGCAGGTTCGACTGGGGATAACGGGACCAGTTTCCCGATCTGGGGGTGTGTGTGTGTGTAGAGTTGAATAATGCTGATCTAAGAGTACTTTAAAGCTAATCTAATTCAGATTCTTAAACTAACTCTATGCTATTGTAATCTAATGAGAAACAACACATCTAATCTACGCTAACCCAGGATGTATATCTTCTATTATGAGATCTAAAGAGATTTCAGATAATAACTGGTAATAAAGATCATTAAGCTATGATAAGAATAGAAATCATTCAAGATAAACCACTTTGCATAAGAAGTTAGGCAAAATAGTTGTGAAATACATATCGCATAATAAGCTATTCATATGTCAGACATAAACAATATGACTCCACCATACAGAAGTGACAAATGGTAACCCATACATTCATGCAATAACATATAAACAACTGAAAACTATAAATCACTTAAAGAATATAAGCAGAAATTGCCAAGAGATAAAAGTACCATTTATGACTGATCCTACTCACAAACCTCAAGCAAAAACGATCTATGTCTACTTGTTCTAACATCTACTAAGAGTACAAAAGTGCAACATCAGTAGCAGATATCAAAATGCAAATAAAAATAAATCTCGATCCATCCATTCATCAAAACCTCCTCTGAGGGTGCAGAAGTGCATCTTTCGAGGATAAGTTTTTGACAAATCTCTGGACCCTTCTCTAAATGCATGAGAAGGGTTAAAATGCTACTTCCTAATTCTAATAATAGTGTTTTTACAAAATTTTAGGATACGGTTTTCAAATCACCGTCCTTTTTCTAATCTAAATAAAAAGAAACAACAAACTTCTAAAAATAAGCTACTTCCGAATTTGGTCCTTAAAACTGCAAGTGTTCATCATGGACTTGAGAAGAGTCGGTTGGTCGACTTCTGTGCTGAGCTGGGCTGCGAAAATAGAATCTATGAGAGCTGGCACTACTTTCTCGGCTGAGTTTATGATGCATTTCACAGTCATCCATTGACTGTGTGGCTTGACTAAGTATGCCCAGTAACACTCCCAATTTAACTTGTTCAATGCCTGGATCGCTTTTCCCTTTTCCTGTGCCTTCTGCTTCCATTCTGCCTCCAGTTGTGATTTATTTGGTAGGTACCCAGGGTGGTTTCTACGATTAAGTTGGCTCTGTTTAAATTCTCATTTACATAGTCGATAAGAATGCTTGCCTGCGTTGCCGCTGTCTCCGCTGCTTGTTCTGCCTGCCTGATTTGATCGTCCCATTTGTTAAAGAGTAATTGTGCTAAGAATAGAACATACCATTGTTAACTAAATTTAACATGGTATCAGAGCCCAAGTGAAGACAAAACCCAAGCAAGAGAGAGAAAAGAAATCATTAAGAGAGATCTCTTAGACAAGAATATTGGTCTAGCTTGAATGGCTACCATATCTTACTTCAAATCCAAGGATAAGCTCAAGGAAAAATCTAACTATCATGCATGGAAGATGACTTTGGACTTGACTTTGGAAGAGCATGATTCTATGGACTATGTGTAGGGAAAAGTGCAGGAGCCTCCTTCAAATGCACCTGCTACTGCAAAGACAAAGTATGAGAAAGGTGAGGTCAAAGCTAAAATAATTATCTTTGAATCCCTCAAAATAATTTGGTTGCCTATATTTCTGATTTGGGTACATCTAATTGGGATGTTCAAAGTAAACAATGCAAATCAAATCCTCTTTCTCAAGAACAAGTTGAGGGACATCAAGGTGGGCAAAGGGGAGTCTATTCAATCCTACTTCATGAGGATTACAGGAATCAAGAATGATCTTCTATCTATTGGAGACAGGGAGCTCACTTTCATCGCTCTTGGAAGTATCACAAGAGCATGGGATGTGTTAACACCACCATTCTTAGCAATGTCAGGATTCCTAGTTTCGATGAATTATTGGCTAGTTGCACTCAAGAAGAGAGGTGGATGATGGAGAGAGACAAGCCTTCAAATGGAAATGAACCTATTGCTTTCTCTGCTCATGTAAAGAGGAAGAAAAGGGTCCAAAGAGACAAGGTCAAGGATTCAAGAAAGGATTCAAAGAAGGAAGAAAAGGGAGGTGCTACAATTTCAACATGTTTGGCCACAATGCTAGAGAGTATCCTCACAACAAGGATACTCCACGAGATGATGATAACAACAAAAACAACCACAACAATTTCAAAGGCAATGGAAATCAAAGGAACAACAAGTTCAATGATAAAGGAAAGAGAAATTCTCTTGTTGCTCGATATGGAAATGGTCGACCTCCTAAAAGGACGAGAAATTCCAAGTACGAGGAAACTAATGTTCTAGGAAAACAAAAGGAATTTTATCTTATTTCCGCCCTCACTACTGTCACTCCTCTGTATACTTTGGATCATTGGTTGATTGATAGTGGAGCCTTAAGGCACTTCAATTGGTACAAGGAGGCCCTCTCAAATTTGATTGAAGAGAAGACTAATCTGGAGATCATACTTGGAGACAATGCCACCTACCCTGCGAAAGGGATAGGGACTGTTACTCTTCACTTAAATCAAGGTCAAACCCTTCATCTACAAGAAGTATTATATGTACCTAATTTGAATAAGAACCTGGTGTCTATTTCTGTGATGGAAGATAAAGGCTTCAAGGTAGCATTCATTGATGGAAATGTATGTATTTGGCAAAGAAACCCTAAAGATGCATTTACACTTGGATTTGGGGTTGAAGGTCTCTATCAAGTTGGAGAAAGTCCTTTGGGAGCTTTGAATTGTGATACTTCTTTTCAATTTGAACTATGGCATCAGAGATTTTCTCACCTTCATTACAAAGCCTTACTTGGAGCAAGGAAGATGGTCACAGGTATGCCCAAATTCAACATGAATCACGAAGGTGTTTGTTAGGGTTGTGCAGTTGAGAAACTTACAAGGGGACTATTCCTCTCAAGTGAAAGTCAAACTACTAACATTCTTCAGTTGGTCCATTTTGATATATCTGGTATGTTGCCTGTAACATTATTAGGAGGATACTTATACTATGCAATTTTTGTGGATGAATTTTCTCGCAAAATGTGGATCTATTTCTTGAAGAAGGACAAAGTGTTCAAATGGTTCCATTTTTTTAAAACCTTGGTGGAAAATCAAGCAGGGAAGAAGATCAAAATATTGAGGACTGATAATGGAACTGAATATGAATCAAATGAATTCAATGACTTTTGTAGAGAGGCTGACATTAAAGGGATACCACCACTCCATATGCTACTAAGAAAAATGGATTTGTTGAAAGGAAGAATCGAACAATCATAGAAGCTACCCATGCCATGCTCCATGACCAAGGCCTACCAAAGTTCTTATGGGGAGATGTTGCCAACACTGCCATATATGTTCAAAATAGGAGCCTGCATCAAGCATTGGATTTCAAGGCACCTGAAGAAATTTTTTACTGGTAAGAAACCCGATGCTTCTCATTTTAGAATATTTGGATGTCCTGTGTATTTTCATGTGCCTAAAGAGAAAATAAACAAGTTAGAAGCATCTAGGAAGAAAGGTACAATTGTGGGCTACATTGAAAATTCAAAGGCATATAGAATCTATGTGCCTGGTCAAAGAGAAGTGGAAATAAACCATCATGTCACATTTGATGAAGATTCTACCCTTGGGAAAGCCAAAGATTTGCCTATCCCAAGGAAGGACAATGACGATGTAGCAGGAAAGCAGGATGAACCTTCGATAGATGGACCAATGCCCGATTTTGAAGGTCCAATGGATCCCATTGATCTACCTCCTGGTGATCCATCTACCTTGAGGAAAATACATTTGTGGCTCAAAGACACTCTTGAAGATGCTGAAAGACATATTGCTCCAAGAGGGACATTGCGCGAAAGTAAGAAGCGAAACATGTATCATGGGTGCTTTGCTGCTATGAGTATTATTGTTTAATTTGAGCCATGTACGTTCGAAGAAGCCATAAACACCAAGTATGGAAGGATGCTATGAATGAGGAATATGAATCAATCATGAAGAATGATGTCTGGGATGTGGTTCCTAGACCTAAGGAAAATTCTATAGTCACGTTAAAATGGATATACAAAATTAAACATGGAGCTAATGGGATTATTTAAAAATACAAGGTCAAGTTCGTTGCTTGAGATATTTTCATTGGTCGCCTGATATAGCAATATCCAATCTGTTATTCCTCTTGTTGCCTCTCAAGGATGGAGCCTACTCCAAATGGACGTTACAACTGCTTTCTTACAACTTGATTTGGGATCAAGTCTGATTGAGGTTCTACCTCTTGATTGACTTTTGTAAGTGGAGAGTGGTACGGTAATGTACCTCACTCTCGAACAATTCTTTTTCATTATTCATATCAATGTTTAGCAGAGCAGATATGAGATGAGATACAAAGATGGTACATGGCAACATGATGTTATGATGATCGATGATGATGGATGGATTAGTAGGTGGAATTCTCCCTAGTTGAGAGGGAGTGTTAAAAATGGAAACTAGGGAAAAATTCCACATTGGGACAACTCATTTGATGGAGATAATGATTGCATTAAATTCCTCTTTTTGAGAGGACCAAAATTGATATAAAGATCATCCAATTTGGACAAATAGAAGTGCATTTTTGAATTTATGTGCACACATGTGCAAATTGTTCAGGTCGACCACATCATCATGTAGGCTCATGAAGCCCAATGGATGTGACTCTTCACCCTCAATGAATTGTATAAATACAAGTGACCTCTCACCTCATTTGGCATCATCATCACTCACACATTCTTCTCTCTCCTTCTCTCATTGGTTCGTAAAACATTGGGCATTCTCTCTCTCCCATGTGTGGCTCAAGGAGGTCGAATTACATGACAAAATTGCAAGGCTAAAAATCTCAAAAAATTATATAGTTTGACCAACATTGACTTTGATGTTTTGGGCATCCTTTGAATTTGATTTTCTAGGTGAATTTCTATCTCAATAGGCCACATTTTTGGGCACAAGAACAAAGATAAAATGACTTTCACCTACATTGATCACATGCTTGTTTTATCGTAGGTTGACCAAGTTTGACTGCAAATTTTCTGGATGTTTTGGGATGACTTTGATCATCGTTGGAGGCTGAGTTTGATTGCCTTTGACTAAGATTCAAAGGAGGAGTTTGAATGTTGTGTTTACAATCTTTGACTTTTGGTTAGGGTTGAAGTTTTATTGCAGTAGACTATAGAAAATTACAGGGTTGTTTTGACTTTGAATTTTGCAAGTCAATTTGAATTTTGTACTATCTTGTTGATTTGGGGTAGCACCGGATGTGCTCTAGCCACCAAATTTGGTGGAGAGGTTGGGGTACATGAGATCTCCAATACACAGAAAGGGTTTGGGCATATTATAAATAGTTCAGGAGATACTAAAATAATTAATATTTTTAATGGAGTCCCTATGTCTAAACATAGGGAAATTAAAATATTAATGTGGATTAATATGAAACTGTTTTAGAATGGTCCAAAAGACATGGATCAAGCCAGATCTAGTCTTAGTTGTTGTTTAGGGACTTAATCTCGACTGTTGATTTGTCAACGAGAAAAGTATAAGAGGAGTCTTGATGGTCACTTGGAGAACACACCAAGAGATCAAGATTTCAACTTTCTGGGGTTGGGTTTGCTGAGAAAGTTGAGAGAGTGATCTGGAGTTGCAGCTGAGGGGCAGTGAATACAAAAGTAGAGAGGTAGAGATAGTGCTAGGAGGATCAATACAACAGCTCGGAACGCTGACATAGAGGGTAGAAGCCGGAACTGCCGGGAACAGTCGGGAAATCTGACGTGGAGGGTAGAGGTTGGAATTGTTGGGAACAATTGGGAAAGTTGACGCAGAGGGAAAAAGCCAAAATTGCCGAGAACAGCCGGAAGTGCCGGGAACTATCGGAAAAAATGGGAAAGATGATGCAGAGGGAAGAAGCCGAAATTTCCGAGAATAGCTAGAACTAGTGGAACAACTGGGAAAGTTGACGTAGAGGGCAGAAGATGGAATTGTCGGGAACTGTCTGAACTGTCAGGAAAGTTGATGCAGAGAGTAGAAGAGGCTGACACAGTCCCTAGAGGCTGACGCTGGGGTTTTTTGTGGGGTAAACTAGAACTGAGGAGCTTCCAGAGTGTTTATCAGGGGTTTTAGCCGGAGCATATGTGTCTGAAGGAGAGGTACTATTGTTGAGATTATTATTTTTTGGGTGAGCTAGTTTTGGCACCCAGATTGTATTCAGAAACTGCATAATAATAAAACCCTCAGATAGTTGCATCAGTTTTCCCGCATTGGGTTTTTCCGGGGACATTGGTCCAAAAACAATGGTGTCACTTGTGTGTTTATTTTGTTCCTTCAGTTGATGATCTGTAATGTGTTGAACATGTACTTGTATTTATTTCCAGTATTTACATGGTAAATAGCTTGTTAATTTACAGAACAAGTAGGTAGGAATAAATCAAAAAGTACATGAAGGGTTTCTAACACATTAGACTTAGAAATTCCAACGTGGTATTAGAGCATGGTTGTAGATCACAGGAGAAATGAGGACATTAGCTGAGTAGAGCAACAACAACAGAAATCAGTTGTCCCGAGTGACAGAGCTGATCCTTGCAGAAGGCAACACAAGAAGGAGAGACGCAGAGGCACTGTGTCATCATTCTGGGCTAGAGAAAGACAATGCAAAGGCTAAGGG
This sequence comes from Pinus taeda, assembly GCA_000404065.3. Classification (NCBI taxonomy): domain Eukaryota; kingdom Viridiplantae; phylum Streptophyta; class Pinopsida; order Pinales; family Pinaceae; genus Pinus; species Pinus taeda. Next base: position 167,702 of record APFE031145524.1, read on the forward strand.
AGGTAGAATCAGGCTCATGTAGAGCCACATACAGGACAGGAGGGCTAATGCAGTTGGCTAGGGGGTGCTGATTTGCCGATGTCGGGATCGCGTAGAGCCAAGTGGCTCAATCCTTCAGTTGTTGGGGTATAAGAGGCTGTGGGTAAGTTGAAGAGTGGAGCTAGTGGGGTATTGTAATCAAAACAATACCTAATAGGGAAAGACCAAGGGGTGGGAGTTGCTGCTGAGATGGATTTATAGCCAAGGAATCTAGATTAGTGGTGCAATTGCATAGACGATCAGAGAGGGGAAACTTGATGATTGGTAGAAGGATTTCTAGGAGGGAAATCAAGACTCAGAGGGAATCTAGAAGATAACTTCTAGACGAGAAGAGAGAGACACAGAGGATTCAAACAAAGAACTTCCAGATGGGAAGTAGAGAGACTCAGCAGGAGTCGAACCAAGAACTTCCAGGCAGGAAGTAGAGAGATTCGGAGGAGTCGACAAAGAAGAGTAGAGAGATGACCATGAATGGGATGAGGGATCAGGATAGGTTGGACGGAGCGTCCAACTTTGTGGTCTGGAAGGCCAAGATCTTGTCCATTCTAGATAAACATCATATCAAGGTCTTTTCCTTGAGGGATGACGATTGTACCATTAGTACTCATGTGCCACTTTAGAAGAAGTGGGGAGACATTGAGAAGTAGTCAGGTGTACGACAGGTGATAAGGGGCATGATCCTCAAGGTACCCAACCTCTTGGATTATACTTGGCTATGGGATCCTCGAAGAGGAGTATCAAGATTGGCGGATGTCGGTAGAGATGGATGAGGATGGAGTGACAGAAAGAGCTACAGTTTAGGATTCCTAGGACAATGCGAGGCTAATAGGCTACAAAAGTGCGAGAGGCACGAGAGCGTTGCACCAGTGCAAGATGGCACAGAGAGGTGTGTGACTGTGATAGATGCAGGGAGTTGTTGCAGTAGCACAGAGGTCAAAGATGGAGCACTTGTCAGTGACAAAGGGATCTTTGGCATTAGGAGTGTCTTTATCTTGACAGAGATGTCAAAGTTGGGAGATTAGTTACTTACTTCGCAATAATTTAGTTGCAATGTAGCAATTAGCAGTGGGGGCGTTATGGGTAGCATGATGCAACATGATGAGAGGGGATGCAATGCAGATGCAGTAGTGGCTGTGGCAGGGCCATCGGCAGCAACACGGATGTAAAGGAAGCTGTCGTATAGATGTAGTAGTGGTAGTGGCAGTATGAGATGCAGCAGTACATATGATGGGAAACATGCCTTGCATCAAGGACTGATGCTGGAGTATCAGAGTAATACTTAGTAAGGAGTATTGCTAGAGCACAGTGCTCACTAAGAGGGAGTGTTGATTTGGGGTAGCATCGGATGTGCTCTAGCCATGAAATTTGGTGGAGAGGCTAAGGCGCATGAGATCTCCAATACACAGAAAGGATTTTTGTAGATTCTAAATAGTTTGGGAGATATTAAAATAATTAATATTTTTAATTGAGTCCCTAAGTCTAAACTTAGGGAAATTAAAATATTAATGTGAATTAATATAAAATTGTTTTAGAATGGTCCAAAAGTCATGGATCAATCTAGATCTAATCTTAGTCATTGATTAGGGACTTAATCTCGGCTGTTTCTTTGTCAACGAGAAAAGTATAAGAGGAGGCTTGAGCGTCACTTGGAGAACACACCAAGAGATCAAGATTTTGACTTTTTGGGGTTGGTTTTGTAGAGAAAGTTGAGAGAGTGATCTGGAGTTGCAGCTGAGGGGTAGTGAATACAAAAGTAGAGAGGCAGAGATAGTGCCGAGAGGATCAGCGCAACAGCTGGGAAAGTTGACACAGAGGACATAAGCTGGAATTGTCGGGAACAACCGGGAAATCTGATGCAGAGGGTAGAAGTTGGAACTGTTGGGAACAACCAAAACTACTGGGAACTACCAGAATAGCCGGGAAAGCTGACGCAGAAGGTAGAATCTAGAACTGCTGGGAACAACCGGAACTGTCGGGAACTGCCGGAACAACCGGGAAAGTTGACGCAGAGTGTAGAAGCTAGAACTGCTAGAACTGCTGGGGAAGATGACACAGAGGGTAGAAGAGGGTGACGCAGTCCCTAGAGGCTGATGCTGGGGTTTTTCATGGGGAAGATTGGAGCTGAGGAGTTGCTGAAATGTTTATCCGGGGTTTCAGCTGGAGCATCTGTCTCCGAAGGAAAGGTACTACTGCCGAGATTATTCTCTGTCGGGTGAGATGGTTTTGGCACCCATATTGTATTCTAAAACTGCATAATAATAAAACCCTCACATAGCTGCACCAATTTTCTCACATTGGGTTTTTTCTTGCGACATTGGTCCAAAAACAACAGTGTCACTTGTGTGCTTGTTTTGTTTCCCTCAATTGATGATCTGTAATGTGTTGAGCATGTAATTGTATTTATTTCCAATATTTACATGGTAAATAACTTGTTAATTAACATAACAAGTAGGTAGGAATAAATTAGAAAGTACATGAAGGGTTTCTAACAAGTTGACTTAGAAATTCCAATAGTAACCACCAGGGCTCACATAGGGCCATGCAAAGGTAGTAGGGAGCTGCGTAGAGCCTCAGAGAGGCCAACGTTGCTGATGTAGAGGGCTAGAAGGTTGACACAGGGCCTCCTAAGGCTGACACAGACCCATTCAGGGTGACACAAGGCCAGTTCTGGGCAGAGAGGGGTTGACGCAGTCCAAAAAGGGCAGATGCTGGGGTTTCAGGGGAAGATTAGAGCTAAGGAGCTGCCAGAAGGATTATCCAGGGTTTCAGCCTGGAGATTTGTCTCAAACTGAGAGGTATTACTGCCAAGGAAATTCTCTATTGGGTAGGCCAGTTTCATCACCTAGATTGTACTATGATATTACTTAATAAGAAAACCCTTAGATAGCTACACCGATTTTCCCACATTGGGTTTTTCTGGGTACATTGGTCCAAAAATAATGGAGTCATATGGTGTGATTGTTTCTGTTTATTTTAGTTGTTGATCTGTAATATGTTGAGCATGCACTAGTGTTTATTTTCAGTATTTACATTGTAAATAACTTGTTAAGTAACAGAACAAGTAGGTAGGAATAAATCATATAAAGTGCATCTAGGGTTTCTAACTAAGTAGAATTAGAAACTTCAACATGGTATCAGAGCGTGATTGTAGATCATAGGAGAACTGAAGACATCAGCCAAGTGGAGCAATAACAATAGAAAACAGTTGTTGCGAGTTGACAAAAGCTGTTTCTAGCAGAACAACATCAAGGGAAGGGTGATGCAGTGCATGCATCATCAAGGGTGAGCTAGGAAGAGGCAGTGTAGAGGATAAGGAAGGTAAAGGGAGCTTCATGTAGAGCCACACAAAAGCTGGGAGGGCTTAGGAGGTTGGATTTCTAGTGCTAGGATTGCGCAGAGCCTGGGAGCTCTCACCTTCAGATTGGTGGGGTTTAGAAGGCTTTGGGAATATTGCAGAGTGGAGCTGGTGAGGTACTGTAGTCAGAACAATACCTGACAGAGCAAAGCCAAGAGGAGGGAGGTTCTATTGAGGGTTTCTAGCCAAGGAACCTAGATCAGTGGTGCAGTTGCACAAGACGATCAAAGTAGGGGGCATCTCGACAGTGGCAGAAGGATTTCCAGGAGGGAAATTAGGACTCAGAGGGAGTTGAGAAGAGAACTTCCAAACGAGAAGTAGAGACTCAGAGGAGTTGAACAGAGAACTTATCGGAGGGAATTAGAAGAGCATCATGGCACTACACGAAGTAAGAGACTAGAATAGACTGGACAGAGCGTTGAACTTTGCAGTCTTGAAGGCCAAAATCTTATCCATAACTGACATAAATCATGTCAAGAACTTCACCTTAAAGGTTATATCTATCCCAGTCGATCCCAATGATAATGAAAAGTATGAGGAGGCAATGGCGAGGGCCAAGATCATCATCCTTGATGGGGTCAAGGACCATGTAGTACCACCCATTACCGAGAAGGAAACACCATATGAGATGTGGGAGGCCCTCAAGAAATTGTACCAACATACTTCTGTGCAAAGAAGAATGTTACTTGAGAATTAGTTCAGGTCGTAGTAGATGAATAAGGGAGAATAGATCGACACCCTCCTTGGAGGACTGAACGAGATTCGAGATCAGTTGACTACTATAGAAGCCATGCCAAATCAGGAGTTGATGGTGGGGATGGCCCTAAATGCAGTCTCAGAAGATTGAGAGGTATTTGTTCAACTTATACTGGGTAGAGGGACACTTCCACCTTGGGATGAGATGTGGGTGGCTCTTCGCTAGGAAGAGATCAGATGATAGTTGAAGATGGATAGCAGCAGCAAGGGGATCAAAGTCAATCAAGTGGAGGAAAATGTTTCCCTAGCATTTGAGGGAAAGTAGGAAAATAGGAAGAAGAAGGATCTCTCCAAGATCAAGTGCTTCCACTGTGGGGAGCTGGGTCATTACGCGACCTGGTGTCCAAGGAAGAAGTGTAAGGGAGAGTCTTTCGAGACTAAGGCAGTGCCAGCAAGGGCAGAGAAGGAAGTGTTGACAGAAGATGACTGTGCCATGAGTGCACATGTGTCACTTGAGAAGAAATGGGGATACATCGAGCTGTAGTCAGGCGACTACAGGCAATGAGGGGCAGGATCCTCGAGGTACACAACCTCTTGGATTAGACCATGCTACGAGAGCCCCGAAGAGGAGTAGCAGGACTCGCTGATGTGGGTAGAGACGGATGAGGATGAAGTGGCAAAGAAAGATATAGTGCAGTAGTCCCGAGAAAGCATGAGGCTAGTAGGCTGTAGTAGTGCAAGAGGCACAAGAGTGTTGCACCAGTGTAGGATGGCATAGAGAGGTGTGCAACGGTGCAAGATGCAGGGAGTTGTTGCAGCAATGCAGAGGTTAGAGAGGGAGCACTTGTCAGCAGCAGAGGGAGCTTGAACATCAGGAGGGTCTCTAGCCCAATTGAGAGGTTAGATTTGGGAGATCAATTACTTGATTCTCAGTAACTGAGTTGCGGTGCAACAGTGGGCAGCATGATGCAACATGATGAGAGGAGGTGCAATGCGGATGCAGTGCTGGGAGAAAGGATCAGCAATAGCACGAATGTAGCAGTGGCAGTGGTAGAGGCATGTGCAACAGTACAAGATATAGTAGTGCAGAGTATGGTGGGCAGTAGGTCTATCATCAGCACAGGGACCGATGCCAGATGATTAGAGTGATACTTAGTGAGGAGTATTACTAGAGCACACTCCTCGCTAAGAGGGACTGTTGATTTGGGGTAGCATTGGATGTGCTCTAGCCACAAAATTTGGTGGATAGGTTGGGGGACATGAGATATCCAATACCTAGAAAGGGTCTAGGAAGAGTCGAAATAGTTCAGGAGATATGAAAATAATTAATATTTTTAATGGAGTCCCTAAGTCTAAACTTAAGGAAATTAAAGTATTAATGTGGATTAATATGAAATTGTGTTAGAATGGTCCAAAAGACAATGGTTCAAGCTAGATCTAATCTTATCTATTGATTAGGGACTTAATCTCGGCCGTTGATATGTCAACGAGAAAAGTATAAGAGGAGGCTTAAGGGTCACTTGGAGAACACACCAGAGTGATTAGTCATTCCATTATCTAGAGTGAGGTTTTATAAGAGAGATAGAATTAGTGATCGTGAATTGCATATGAGGGGCATTGAGTACAGAGAGACAAAGAGGCAGAGATAGTGTTGGAAGAGCAACAAGTATCTAGAGAGAGACACAATAGTCGCCAGGGCTCACGCAGGACCATGCAGAGGCATTCGTGAGCTGCGCAGAGCCTCAGAGAGGCTAGCGTTGCTGACGCAGAGGGATAGAAGGCTGACGTAGGGCCTCCTAAAGCTGACGAAGACCCATTCAGTGTGACATAGGGCCAGTGCTGGGGAGAGAGGGGTTGACGCTGTCTAGAAAGGGCAGATGTTGGGGTTTTTGGGGCAGATTGGAGCTGAGGAGCTGCTAGAAGGATTATCCGGGGTTTCAGCCAGGAGATTTGTCTCAAACTAAGAGGTATTACTACCAAGGAAATTCTTTGTTGGGTAGGCCAGTTTCGGCACCTAGATTGTATTATGATAGTGCTTAATAAGAAAACCCTCAGATAGTTGCACCAGTTTTCCCACATTCGGTTTTTCTAGGGATATTTGTCCAAAAACAATGGTGTCATATGGTGTGATTATTTCTGTTTCTTTCAGTTGTTGATTTGTAATATGTTGAGCATGCACTAGTGTTTATTTTCAGTATTTACATTGTAAATAACTTGTTAAGTAATGGAACAAGTAGGTAGGAATAAATTAGAAAAAGTGCATGGAGGGTTTCTAATTAAGTAGACTCAAAAAATTCAACATATCTCTCTCTGTTGAACATTTTGATATAATAATAAGAAGAATTGATCAAAGGGCTTTCCCCACATTAACGTTTTTCCCTGGCATCCACCAAATTTGGTGTCCTCTTGTCTTGGCTTGTCTTTTGCATTTTGTTTCATGTTCTATCTAGTTTTACTATCAATGTGATTACTATGGAAATCTAAATTGGATAGTGTCATTGGGTTGCTAAAGTAACATTGAAGTAATTGTGCTAAGCATAGAACATACCATTGTTAACTAAAATTAAGAGTATGCCATGAAGAAATTTCCATCCCTGACTAGCAGTGAGAGCCACAACCGATCTAATGGTAGTGTAGCGGGCCACTGGTGCAAAGTATTGGAAAAAATTATCATTGATGTCAATACGATGATGTCATTGTTGAAGAATATGGAAACCCTAGATCTATGCTATTGTCCTAGTTGATGCCCTAGCCCTAACATTGCTTTTTGAGAATCCTAGCGAGAAAAATTAGCACTAGGAAGAAACCCTAGGTGCTAAATTCATGATGCCCTAACCCTAGATGTGCATGTGCAAACCCTAGGAGAGCAAACTGCAAATCCTAATGCTTGATTGCTACATGATGCCCAAAGCTCTAGAAGATGCCTTAGTTATGATGCTCTCATCCAAATGAAAGCCTATGTATATGGAACCCTTAGCCTATGAAGAAGACCTTCACATGCATGAACGAAACCCTTGCCTTTGTTGTTGCAAACTGTAGGAACTCTTGTACCTTGCTGTAACTCTAGGAACCCTTGTACCTTGCCATAACTCTAATATCCTAGTCCTAATGCCTTAATGTATGAGGAATCCTTATAAACCCTTATCTAGAAAATTATTCCAAAAGCATAAGGTATGTCATATATTCTAGGACTGTCATAAAGAAAAAATATGTTTCTTATCCTTCAATACATCATCTTAAAATGATTCTTCCACTAGCTTATAGAGGACATTTTCCCCTTTCCAATGAGCATAAACTTGTCTCGTAAATCCTTGGCCTTATAAACCCTTATCTAGAAAATTATTTGAAAATCCTAAGGTATGTCCTATATTCTAGGACTTTCATAAATAAAAAATATATTTCTTATCCTTCAAGGAATCATCTTAAAATGATTCTTCCACTAGCTTATAGAGGACATTTTCCCCTTTCCAATGAGCATAAACTTGTCTCCTAACTCCCTGGCATTATAGAGATTGATTTTTTAATGCAATATATGTCACATTAACCATGGCTGTCAGCCAACTCATGTATGCTCATTAAGTCATAGATGTGTCCCTCCAATACACATGTCCCTTCACACAGGTTCATACAAGTATAAATGTGTGTCCAGTTTGAATTAGGAGAAAAAATAAGTTCAAATATTTTGGAGAAGAAAAAAGAAGTACAAGAAAACAACTGAGGCAAGGACATTGAAGAGTAAGCAGTTGAGTTTGTGGAAAAAGTATATCTATTTGGGTGCAATTTTCCTTGGGTGAGAGAGCTACAACTCTGAGGCAACCTGTGTAAAGTATAAGTGCACTATTTGGCATGTTTATCTCTTGTGTTGGGATGTGTCTTCCTTTCAGACAAGGATACAATAAAGTGTTGTAGCTACAACACTATTGGAGGACTATTTGTGTAGGTTGAGAGGGACTCTGTTTTGAGCTTGGATGGCCTCTTAACTTTGATCTTCATGTTCTTGAATAAATCTCTATTGAAACAACCCTTCTAGGCTAGCACATAGCTCAAATTTGAGCCTTCCTGTGGCTTAGTCGAGAGTAAACTACTTTGAGCATAAATCAAAATTGTGGAGTAAATATTGACACACGCTTGATTTTGACTTGGAAGAAGCAGTGTTTCTTAGCCTATCTTTATCTTAGGGACAATGGAGCTTTGACTTAAACGTAGTTTGGGAGAGATCTTTGTATAACAGTTTATAAAAGGTGTTTGTGTGACATCTTTTAAGGCTATTAGAATCCAATTTTGCATCAGATTTAAAAACAATCATGTAGCAACAGATGAAAGTATTTTTTTTCAAACAGTCATGAGATACCCTTTTATAGCACATCGAAGACCTTTTGAAGGTGGATTTATAGCAAGTTTGAAGACTTAGTTTGGACAACTATTTGAAGCATTTGAAGACCTAGAGCAACTTCCTTGGAGAAATTATTGAAGGATCTTCGAAGCAAACTTGGATTGGCATTGAGAGCAACATATTGGGCATAGTTTGGGCTAGTGCTTAAGAAGACTCTTAGTGAATACATCCTAAAGTGAACTTGAAGAAGTCTTGGGGATCTTATTGATTAGTATATCTTGGAAATCCATCTTGAAAGTTGTAGTGGGAGTATCTTGAAGACATCTTGTTGGGGCAAGTATTGTTTTAAAAGCTTACTTGGAGACATTAGTGGATACCTCATGACGCATAATTGAAACCCTCATGTAATAACCTTGGAGAAGTCCACTTAGCTATGATGAAGAGACTTGGAGGCACCTTTTTCAAATGGTAAAGTTGTCATTGATGAGCTAAGCGTATTTGAGATCAATTGAGGGCATTGTTGAAGGAGAAAATATTGTTAGGCCATTATGCAGAAGATATTGGGAACCTTGAAGAACAGTTGAATCCATATTAAAGATCTAAAGAAAAGGGTTGGAGCCCTAGAGGATTGAATTCCTCAAGAAGAGTAGGTTGGAGCCTGAACTTGTTAAGAGGGTTGGAGCCCTAGAAGATTGGCGTACTTAAGAAGACCAAGTAGGTCCTTGGCAAAGTATAGGTTGGAGCCTAGTGTTTTGAAGATTGGAGTCTTCATTTAGGGTTAGAGCCCTAATATATTATTGTACTTGATTCATTGTAAAGAGGATTGGAGTCCTCATTAATTCTTGTTAAATGTAATTTTTTTTTTATCATTCTTTTTGTGTTCTATTTAAGATATATTAACTGGCATAAAAGTAACAATTGTAAAGGAAATACTGATTGATCCCCCCTCTTAGTATTTCCAATAATTGGTATCAGATGCAGTATCTTCACTCATAGCCTAACAGTTGGAAGATAGATCCTTATAACACAAATGGCAGAGCCAAGGAAGAAAGTCTCCAATCCTTTTAAAGATGTCTCTTCTTCAACTGTGGAAATAGAAGCAAATCAAGTTGGGAAAGCTCTCTGTTGTTCGATGGGACAAACTATGAGTCATGGAGACAAAGAATAAAATTCTTTTTGATGGATGAAGGCCCTGAAATTTGAGAATTGGTAGTTATCGAAAGCACAATGGAAGAGGAGTCCAAGGAATATAATGCAAGAGTAATTAAGGCAATCTTGAGTAGTTTACCAGATCCTATTAAAGTCAAAATGAAGAAATAATCTTTAGCAAAAATCCTTTGGGAAAATCTTCAATTTCTTCATTCAAAAGGACTTTTGTTCGTGACCTCAAATATAGAAGATGGTGGGCAAGAACACGAAGTTAATGAAGAGTCAAAAGAGGTAGATAAAGGCACCAAGAGCAAGGAAGACCTAGAAGATGAAGAAAATGAAGAAGACCTCAATGAAGATCTCAAGGAAAAACTTGAAGTTGCTCTAGAAGAGATAAGTAGATTGAATAAGGAAAATGAGGAACTCAAGAAGCAGGTACAAGATGTTGATCATGACCTTGGAAAAATAAAGAAGGACGTTATTCTTTTAAAGCATGAAGTACAAGAAAAGGATGAGGATCTCACCCAACTTAAGGAGGAATTGCATAAATTTGAGAAAAGGCACAATGAAGAAATCATCTCCATGATAAGTCAATTGGAAGAAGATAAAATAAGGGAAGATAATCTGTCAAATCATCTTAGACAAAGACTTGAGGAATTGAGCAAATTTGAAGCAGAAATTGGTCAATATAAGAAAGAAGTCTCCTCCCTTAAAGCTCAACTAGACTAGGTGAAGAAAGAAGCACAAGGAGTCGCAATGTAATGGAAGGTTTAGTCCTCTTGGAAAGACAAATTGATGAAGTAGAAAAGGAAAGAAATGTCATGACATGTCGACCAGAAGAAAAAGATGAAGATATCTTCAAATTGAAATCAGATGTCATCTCTCTTAAGGACCAAAAATGTGAAGCAATAAAGATGAAGGAAGAAATGGAAAGCCAACTAGTAAAGAAAGATGAAGAATGTGAAAAGATGAAATAAGATATTGTTTCTGTAAGGAAAGAAGTTGATCTCAACAAGAATCAAAAGGGTTCTCAAACCTTGGATGATATATTAAATTGTCAAAGGTCTCCTCTTGATAAATCTGGTCTTGGTTATGTAGGTGAATCTTCTAGCAAAAATGATGCAAAACCTAATGCATCAAAATATATTAACACGGAGAAGCTTCAAAGTTGTTCTAATACCTCCAACTCCAATAGAAGCAAGAAGAGTCACAATAGCAATGGTAAGACCTATGCTCAAAGAAAAAATGTTGATATTGCAAGTAGCAATAAATATCATTAGAGAATGACAAGACAAAACAACTTCAGAAGTGCACAAAGACAATCCTCATTCTCTAGGTTTCAAAGTATATTTTTTGGTTATTGTTACTCTTGTACAATTTTTTAGATCACGGCAAAGGATTGCAAGGCATATAACAAAGAGGACTCCAATCAGTTCCCCAAAGATAAAGGTTAAAGGAGATACTCGAATGAGCTTATCGACATAAGTTATGCTCTGCCATTCATGTACAAAACTAAATGCTTCAAATGCCATAATGTTTGACATTTAGCTAGAGATTGACAATCAAAGTGGGTCCTTAGAAAATCTGAAGAATCATCAACCAAGCATGGGAAAAGAGTCAGAAAGGTTTGGAGGAGGCAGGTTTCACCAAAAGAACAACATAACGAATGTGTCTTGAATACTCAAGGCATAAATACTTGTTGATCAAGTTAAGAGCATCATAATAATATCATGCATACTATTAGGGGAGCACTAGTCAAATACTATAATAGTAGAAGTAGATCTATGAAAAAAAGACCAACATGATGAACTGGGGGAGCAACATACTTATCATGAAGAACTATACTTGATGAAGAAAGGGAGAACATATGATGAGCAACACGACAAGTATGATAAGGTGAGCACTCAATGGAAAGGTATGATTAGGAAAAGCACCCCATTTTTCATTGATGTAAAGGGGAGAGAATTTTGAAAGGGGGAGAGTATTGCCATCAATGACAAAGGGGGAGATTGTTGGACAAAGTTGTCATTGATGTCAATACGATGATGTCATTGCTGAAGACAATGGAAACCCTAGGTAATTGCTAATGCCCTAACACTAGCATTACTTGTTGAGAACCCTAAAGTGAAACCTTAACAATGTGAAGAAACCCTAGGTGACAAATTATTAATGCCTTAACCCTAGATGTGCATATGTAAACCCTAGGTGAGAAAACACCATATCCTAAGTGCATTTATGCCCTAGATGTTTGATTACTACATGATTCCATAAGCTCCAGAAGATTCCTTAGTTATGGTGCCCTCAACCAAATGAAAGCCTAAGTGTATGGAATCGTTACCCTATGAAGAAGACCTTCACATGCATGAATGAAACCCTTGCTTTTGTTGATGCAAACTATAGGAACCCTTGTACCTTACCCTAACTCTAACATCCTAGTCTTAATGCATTAATGTATGAGAAATGAGAAACCCTTATGAACCCTTATCTAGAAAATTATTCCAAAATCCTAAGGTCTGTCTTATATTCTAAGACTGTCATAAAGAAAAAATATATTTCCTTTCATTCAAGACATCATCTTAAAATGATTCTTCCACCAGTTAATAAAGGACATTTTCCCCTTTCCAACGAGAATAAACTTGTCTCCTAACTCCATTTCATTATAGAGATATTAATTGTTTAATGCAATATATGTCACATTAACCATGGCTGTCAACCAACTCAGGTAGGCTTATTAAGTCATAAACGTGTCCCTCCAATAGTCATTTCCCTTTGCATAGGCACAGACAAGTATAAATTTGTGTCTAGTTCGGATTAGGAGAGAAAATTAAGTTTAGAGAATTCAGAGAAGAAAAAAAGAAGTGCAAGACAACAACTGAGGCAAGGGTGCAAGTTTCCTTGGGTGAGAGAGCCGCAACTTTGAGGCAGCCCGTGTAAAGGATAAGTAGACTGTTTGGCATGTTTATATCTTTTGTTTGGATGTGTCTTCCTTGCAGACAAGGATGCAATAAAGTATTGTAGCTACAACACTATTGGAGGACTCTTTGTGTAGGATGAGAGGGACTCTGTTATGAGCTTCAACACCCTCTTAACTTCAAACTTCTAGTGGTTGAACATATATCTATTGAAACAACCCTTCTAGGCTAACATAGAGATGAAATTAGAGTCTCTCTTTGGCTTAATTGAGAGATAAACTACATTGAGCATAAATCAGAATTGTGGAGTAAATCTTGACACACCCTTGAGCCTATTAAATCAGATTTTGACTTGATCATAGATTGGTGACCACAAGGCCACATGTGTGGGTTGATTGTAAGATTTGACTGCAATCTGCACTTGTGGGTTTGATCACAGGTTGAGTTTGACTTTGAACACAAGTAGAGTTTGATTGTTGACCATCACCCAGTAGATTTTTGAGTTGATTTTTACTAGTTGACCATCATAGGTTGCCATGCGGAAATACCATTGGGATACAACATGTAAGGGTCCAAATTTGTCCAACATTAAAACATTGAGGTTACAATCGTGCTCTGCAATGATAATAACATTATAAACACAGACTTTCACCTTGTTATATGTCGGCGATTAATAAAGTTTATACCATATAATAAAGATTACAATAACATGAACTTTTCCATGGAAACATAACCATAAAGACGAATGTAGAACCTAAATATAAAACAAGCCAAAAATTCATAACGTAACTTGACCATGCTATTATTGCCTAAGTTTTGAATGAGAAATGTTACACAGTAATTTGTCGCCATTGGTCACCATCCCTGTTACCCCTGTTTTCGTACATTGGAGGATACATTCCGGGACCTGTGAGCAGTGACATAGCCTAAAAACTGCATTATGTTCCCCTGAGTATGTACTTCATGTTCCCTGAAGACACCTTCTGCAAATTATCCTTGAAAAGTGCCCTTTTTCCATTGGCGCAGGTACACAGTGTCTTATCCGCGCCAATCACTGAGATCCTCAAAAAGGGGCGCGCCCATTGGCGCTCTGTCCTAGAACAACACTCGCGCCAACTAAGTTTGGTAATGATTTTTGGCAAACGCGCACCAATATGTTTTTTCCTTTCAGATCATGAAGTCTTTTGAGGGAAAAATCCATCTGATAGAGGTCGAGAGTCATCATCTATCCTTGACATCTATCCTCAGTAGCTTTTCGGAGATAATGTCGATCCACAATGGGCGTCCTGGTGCATTGAATCTTCCTCCCTTCTCCATTTATAAAAGTCTGTCCTCATGCATTAGACAAGCTAGTTCTGGAGTAATGCTAGTTGTGATTATGCTTATCTGGAGTGATAGTAAGAGTCTTGAAGCATAGGGAGGTTATGCTGCCGGAATCCTGAGAGAGAGAAGGTCTATTGCAAGGCATACATAGCTGCTCGCCCAGCAAGAGAATAGGTTCAACGTCAGAA
>APFE031145524.1:181716-198837 GCA_000404065.3 Pinus taeda
TAATCCACCTTTTAGTATACAACTAGGAACTTGCATAGCAGCGTGAATTGATTGTTGCTAGACCCATTTTGGGCTAGTGGGATCGCCTCTGTCCGCAGAGGGGATTTACCTGTTCAACAAGAAACTTGTAAAGTTTGGGGATTATATCATATGATACTAGGGGAGTACCCCATTTGTTATAAATATAAGCCTAGATCCATCTAGCTTTGGATCTATCATGCACCGAGAAAGATAAAATCCCTCGAGGTGCAAACCTTCTTTTTGGAGTGTAGAATTTGAGGAAAGATTTGCAGCTCGAGGGATTTGATCCCTCTTGACGCATGATAGATACAGAGTTAGATGGATCTAGGCTGGTTCTAGTTGAGGGCGACAATGACACATTTTTAGATTATCATTATTATGTATATGTTTGATATAAACTTCATACCTTGAAATTTACATTATTTTTCTTTTTTTGACATGACTATATCATTCTGTTCTTTAATTTTGTTCATCTCCTTCAATGCAAGTAATCAAATAGGATTAGAAATCACCATCTACATTGAAATTAATGCATCTAGTGTAAGAATTATTCCTCCCTCTCCCCCACCCCCATCTATATCTATATCTCCCTCCATCTCTCCTTCTTTGTCTCTCTATCTCACCCACTCCACCAAACACACATGCTTCCTCTCTCCATATCTATCTCTCTTCTTCCCTCTCTTCACCTTCCATCTATATATCTATCTCTCTCTGTCTCTCTTTTGTCTCTCTATATCACCCCCAAAGCATACACACACTTTCTTCCTCTTCTCTCCCTCTCTCCCCCCTTCTATCTCTCTTCGTTCCTACTCTCCTCTCTCCCTCCCTCTCTCTCTCTCTCTCTCTCCACATTTCTATCTCTGTGTCTTTGTTATTTCCTCCCTTTTTCTATATCTATATCTCCCTCCATCTCTCTATATCAACCCACACCTCTCAAACACACATGCTTTCTCCCTCCATATCTATCTCTCCCTTCTTCCCTCTCTTCACCTCCATATACTTTCTCCCTCCATATCTCTCTCAATATCTCTTTTGTCTCTCTATATCATCCCCAAAACATACAAAATATTTCTCCATATTTATCTATCTCTCCCTCCTTCCTCTCCTTCTCTCTCTCTTCCCCTTCTCTCGTTCTCTTCCCACTTTTATCTCTCTTCCCTTCTACTCTCCTCTCTCTCTCTCCATTTCCCTTATCACTCCCTCTCTCTCTCTCTACCTTTCTATCTCTATGTCTTTCTTCTTACCTCCCTTTTTCTCTCCCTTCCTCTCTCCTCTCTCTCACATCCTTTCTCTCTCCCTGCCTCTCACTCTCTCTCTCTCCACCACTATCACTCTGTCTTTGTTCTTCCCCTGCATATATATCTATAGTTAATATATATCATGATATATTAATATATATTATAAAATAACAGATTTAATATTATATAAAATTTAACATTGTATTAATCTTAAGTATATAAATTTATAAGATTAAATTATAATATATTAATATTAATATTAGATTTAATGATATTTTTTACATGGCATGATAACAAAAATTTCAAATATTACAACTTTGACGTCGAAATATTTATGTCTTTAGAGATTTTAATATATGCGTAGGATATGGTTTTCCTTTTAAAGATTCATTTTACAAATATCTAATTAAAAGAAATATTAAAAAGATTTTGGAGCATGATTTTCAATTCTTTGTGTTGAATTAACTGTTTTACTTTATTTTACAAAATGGTATTGACTTTAGTAAATAGTAAAAATGTTTAAAATTTTCCTCAATTTGGAATTTTAATGTGATAAACTTTTTTGTTGAAGGTAAATTTATTATCTATTCAAATTAAACGTTATATGATAAATAATTATTAAATTCATATAGGTTTAATAGTTATTTTATCATATATGTTGAATTTGAATAACTATATAAAACATTTAAATTAATTATTTTTATTTTTAGATTTTTTAATTATTATTATTATTATTATTATTTTTGTTGAAGGTAAATTTATCATCCATTGAAATTCAACGTATATGATAAAATAACTATTAAACTCATAAGATAATTGTAGTGCTTCAACTAATTCTCCAAGGTGACTCCTTCACCTATTGTTGTGCTGCATTTCGTCATCATGCTGCACCTCACCACGCTTCACCCTGCTGCACCCATCATCACTATGCTGCATCTCATCACGCTTCATTAATCATGAATGTACCCATCACTATATTGCATTATGTGCCATTGCCGCACCATGTTGCCATCCTGACCTATGTGTTCGTTTCACCTTGCTTGCTTGTTGTACCTTGCTTTCTTGTTGTCCCTAGCATGCTTATTGTCCTTAACATGCTTGTTGTTGCATGCTAGTTTTCCCTTGCATGCTAGCTGTAACATTGCATGCTTGGTGTATTTTATGCTAAGTACCATACAACTGTCCCAATGTTAGTTAGCTGTCCCTTGCATGCTACTCTCGTTCAGAGACAGATGCTCCGGCTATTTCGGTAGTTCCCGACAATTTTGGCAGTTCTGGCTGTTCCCGACAGTTCTGGCAGTTCTGGTTGTTCCCGGAAGTTCCGGTAGTCCCGACAGTTTCAGCTTTTCCAGCAGTTCCACTAGTTCTGGCTTTTCCGGCTTTTCGAGCAGTTCTATCTTTTCTGGCAGTTCCGTATTTTTCGACAGTTCTGGCTTTTTTGGTAGTTCCAGTTTTTATAGCTTTTCTAGCTTTTCCAGTAGTTCCGACTTTTCTGGCTTTTCCGGTAGTTCTGGTTTTTCCGGCAGTTTCGACTCTCTACCCTCTGAATCAGGGAAACGTTATTCCTTAGGATATCTCCTCCTACTAAAACCCAAAGACAAGTAGAGAGAGGAAGAGATCCCAAGTGTGTTGAAATGACTTGAAGGCCACCTCTATTTATACTAAAACGTTGAGCACATGTGGGGCTTATTTGGTTGCTGGCCGACGTTGACGAGTTGTCTTATAACACAAATAAATTCATAACTCCATGAATACTTATCAGAATCGGATGATATTTAGATCAATCCTACACCTCTTGATGAGAGGGATACAAGAAAAATATCAGCTGCCATAAATAAGATGACCCACATAGAGTTTGGCCCTAGTTTCCAATTTTAACACTCCCTCTCAACTAGGGAGAAATCCATCCACTGATCCATATGTCCGACTGTACTATCTATGCCATCAGTGCCCTGCACTGCTTTGGTCTGCTCTAATTTTCTGAGCTCTGCTCTGCTGAGTTCTACTTTTCTCTGCTCTGATCTGTTGAGCTCTGCTATGCTCTGCTTTGATCTACTGAGCTCTGCTCTACTCTGTTGAACCATGAAGAAGAAGAATTGATCGAGAATGTCTCATACCATTCTCTACTGACCGGGAGTCAGTTTCATCTGAAGAGAGTGTGTCACATCACTCTTACTGAATCGAAGTCAGTTTTATTGATCCCAAATCAATATCATAAGAGAGTGTCTCAAACCACTCACACTGATCCTAGATCAGTTTCATTGATCCCAGATCAATGTCACAAGAGAGTGTCTCAAATAGCTCATATTGATCCCAGATCAATGTCACAAGAGAGTGTCTCAAACCACTCATACTGATCCCAAATTAGTTTCATTGGTCCTAGTTCAATGGAGGTCATCCTAACATAGGGAGTATGGTAGATACAACAATGCATCCATCGATAGAACTACTATGGTCCTGTTGAAGCCCCGAAAATCAGGTCTACAACAAGGGGGATACCCGCCCGGTCAGGACCTTGGTTCGCAGCTCCTTATCCGTTTGGTATAGCGGGTTCGACTGGGGATATGGGACCAGTTTCCCAATTTATGAGTGTGTGTGTGTAGAATTTGATGTTTCTGATCTAACGATTCCTAATTAAGATGTTATAATTCTAACTTTAATCTAGTGCTATGCTATTGTATTCGAATAAGTAGAAAACATCTAAGTATATACTAACCTGGGGTGTAAGTCTTCTATTATGCGATCTAAAAAGATTTCAAATAACAACTGGTAATAAAGATCATTCAACTATTATGAGAAAAGAATTCAATAAAGATGAACCACTTCGTATAAAAAGTTAGATGAAACAGTTGTGAAAAACATATCGCATAATGAGCTATTCATGCATTAAGCATAAATAAATAGCTATCACCATACAAAAGTGCCAGATGATAACTCAGGCATTCACACATTAATATATAAACAACTAAAACTGAATATCACTTTAACACATAAGCAGAAATGGTTAAGAGATAAAAGTACCATTTATAACTAGTCCTACTCATGAGCTTCAAGCGACAATGATGTATCTCTCCTTGATCTAACATCCACTAAGAGTACAAAAGTGCAACATCAGTGGTAGATATTAAATGCAAACATTAACAAATCATGTTCCATTCATTCATCAAAACCTCCTCGAAGGGTGCAAAAGTGCATGTTCTGAGGACAAGTTTTTGACAAATTTATGGACCCTTCTCTAAATGCATGAGAAGGGTTTAAATACTACTAACTAAAACTAAAAATAACTTATTACAAAAATTCAGGATGCGGTTTAAATGACCGTCCTTTTCTAAGCAAAATTAAAATAAAACTATTTCTAAAATTAAATCTAACATCTAACTATTTCTGTATTTTCTCCTTAATATCGCAAGCATTCAACATTTGCCTGAGAAGAGTTGGTTGACCGACTTCAGCTTATAATTGTGCTGAGAGAATGGAATTAGCAAGATCTGGCGCCATCTTTTCGGTAGAATTGATGACGTATTTGGGAATCATCTGCTGACTATGTGACTTTACCATGTATGCCCGGTATTATTCCCAGTTTAACTTGATTAACCCTGAAATTGCTTCTGCCTTTTCTTTAGTTTTCTGTTTCTAGCGTCGCCTCTTGCAATTTTTTGGGGTTTGTAGGTAACTGAGCAATTGGAAGCTTTCCTTTTTGAGCAATTTTCTCAGCGATGCGCAATTACCGCTAGGCGTTAATCGCGCATCGGAAACTACCTCTGTTTCTTGATTCAAGCTTCCTTGACGCGTTTTTCTCCTTTTGCGCCTTTTGGGAGATATAAATCTCAAACTTTGTGAAGATAACGATTCCACAAGATTTTGACCCGAGTCTTAAACTATTCATCTATGTTATCAACACTATTTGTGTGTGTGATAATTTGGGGCCTTGCTTCTATCCAATGCAGGAATGAACAAGCTAAATCTGTAACTAATGTTTCAGTTGACCTTGATGGGCCTGTAGTAGCCGCAAATCCCATTACCTTAGGATTCTCTTCCTTGTGCCATTCCAGATGGAAATTGGAGTCCTGCCTTTCTTCCTCATAGTTTCCTGCATACTGCTTTGTATAACCTTTTGTTCTTCGTTCCTGTAGTTTTACAAATGAGGTGAAAGTAATAATAAAAATAATGATAGGAAAGCTTTAAATGCCAAAGATATGAAAAAACACGCCACCTTACGTGAATTGGCTCTTTGATAAAAACAAAACCATATTTTATTAACAACTGGCATATAACTCATTAATTATCATTAAAGCGCGTGACCAGTTCTCGGTTTATGGAAAAGCTTTTGCTTGGATATTGAGCCAGGAAAATTTGCGATGAAATGATTATGTGATTTGCATCGCAGTATCACAATATCATTTGAGCTTAATATCGCAAGATCGCAGGATCGCAATATCGCAAGATCGCAGGATCGCAATATTGCAAGATCGCAATATTGTTAAATCGTTAGATGTATTTTACGCGATTTTGCGATATGCGATATGCAATATCACGTATTGGCGATTTTAAGGTTTTTCAACGTGAGTGCTTATTAATGTATGTGATGCGATGGAGTTTCGTGTTGCAATCTCGCATTTTTTTAAAATTTTGGATCATAAGAAGGCATCCTATCATTCTTTGCGTGATGCGATATTTCTTAAGGAGTGACTTTACTTCATTCATCATGAAACTTAAGCTTTTTTAGATTTTTCAAAGGTTTTTTCCTAAGTCCATGATGGTAAGTTTTATCCAAAAGAAAATATAAGTACAAATTGATTTTTTTTAAATTTTTGACTAAGGGTCCCCACTTATTTAGTATTAGCAATAAGACTATATAAGGAGGGGGGTTTTTGGTGGCCACAACAATTGGCAATTCACTTGGAAGAACCAGTTATCTCTGTTTTTCTATTGAATTTTCTAAACTTCCAAAACAGAAAATTTTTCAGAAAGTTAAACTTTATTATGGAAAGATAAAGTACATTATGCTCTAACCTGTCAATGACATTTTGTTTCAACTATTTTCAACTTTGATCATTTGCTCCCTCAATCTAGTCCTTGTATTTACATCAGTCATTACTTGGTATGTAAAGACAAAACAAAGTCTTCTCTGTAAACCAGTTTTAAATATGCTCATTTGTCGTAGATAGAGCCTTTGCTGCCAGCAGGCGTTTATAGCCTCAATAGGGTTACCTATTACCCAGCAATGATCCTGTATCCTACTTAAAGCAACATACAACTCTCAAAGAAGAATCCACATCCACTCTTATTGCATTGATTTTATTTTTACTCTTAAAAAGCAATGTCTTGGTTTGATAGCCAATTTATGACAGAGTCATTCACTTGATTTATAACTTTGCTGAACAAGCTGGCTCGTGATGAGACCCCTTGCCTTTTGATTGCAACAATCTTGAGTCATTGCCCTGTTGTGGTGTACAGTATTTGGAAAAGTCAGCAAGTTATAATATCTGTGATTATGATAAGCCAACTTGTGATGAGACCTCTCATTCTTCAAGATGAAGTGTATCCTTGGATTGTTCCTCTGAAAGTTGTGATTTCCTTAATAGGGAGGAAGTCATTGTTTCCTTAAGATAGCTCTGGATGACAATAGTATAGTTTTTGGAAATAGCTGTTCTACAAAGAATCTTTATTTTGTTATTGATACCTTTCATTGCACTGATACAAAACAATTTCTTCACTAAAGGTTGTTTTCATCAAAATTTATGAAGCTGAAGCTAGTATCATATCTAGGCTAGAGTCTTTAACTATATCTTTCAATAATAAAGATCAATTTTCCAAAATATTTGCTATTTATACAAGAGAAAAATAAAAATCTGAAAGATAATTGGTATCTTATTCGTAAATGCCTAATGTAACCATTCACAACTGGTTTTATTATGAAAAGAAAAACAATTACTCTACAAAATAGAAGAATAATCTTATATGGAAAATATTTCTTGAGAATTTGTCCGTTAACAGGTAAAGAGTCTCTTTTACCTGCTAAATCCTGTAACATAAACATTGATGGACCTATGACTTCTACAATTTGAAAAGGACCAAGCCACATTCTTTGAAATTTTGTATGTTTCCCTTTCTCTTCATGAGCCTTGTCCCATTTTAAAACTAAATCTCCCATCTGAAAATCTTTTCTGGTCATTATGTTTGAATCAAAAAAGGATTTAACTAGTGCTTGATGATGAGCATGGGTTTTCTTAGCCTGTTCTTGTTGTTCTTCTAATTTGATTATTTCCATTTGTCTTAGCTGTAAGGAGGAAGTTGGTACTTCATCAATGTATTGAACTAAAGGCAAAGAGGGAATTGCTAAATGAGTCGGAAGAACCACTTCTTTCCCATAAACTAAATTAAAGGGAGAAGTGCTGATGGAAGCTTTTTGCGTTATTCGGTCTACCCACAAAGCATATATTAAAGACTTATGCCAATTTTTATGATTTTGGTCAACTGTTCTTTTGATAATCCTGATTAGGTTTTTATTTGTAGACTCAGCTAACCCATTTCCCTGTGGGTAGTAATTGGCCGAATATTTAAGTTTGAATCCTATTTTAAGTGCAAATTCAACCATTGCATTTACAGAAAAGTATGATGCATTATCAAACATTAAAGCGGAGGGCAATCCAAACCTGGTGATTATGAATTGATCTATGAACTCAATGATATTTTTAGCATTAGCCGTCTTGAGTGGAACTGCTTCTACCAACTTAGTAAAATAATATGTTGCTGTAAGGATATATCTATGTTGCTTAGAAGAGTGAGGAATGATCTCACCTATTATGTTCAATCCCCATTGACTGAAAGGTTGCTCAATGTTAACTGACTGTAGTGGCAAGGATGACTTCTTTTGTATCCTAGCAGTAGTTTGGCAGACTTGACATTTCCTCACGTAACTGTGCGAGTCTTTAAATAACGTGGGCCAGTTATAGCCTACGCGCAAAATTTTATGTGCAGTAGCATCTCCAGCATATTGTCTGCCTGCTGGCCCATCGTGGAGTTCCTGCAAAACTTTTACAGCTTCAGATTTCTCAAGACATCTAAGGAGAATAGAATCATAATTTATTCTAAAAAGAATATCATTTATGAGCTGATATTGTTTGGCTTTCAACCTTAGAGCTCTTTTCTTAGTATGATCAAGGTGTGAAGGAGCATATCCGTTCTTAATATAATAAATGATATCGGCGTATAATGACTCAACATCGTTTAGGCTTACCTCGCACATTTGTACCTCTGTAGATGGAATTTCAGAAATTCGCGACACTCCAGCAAGCATTTTGCGAAAGCCTTGACCTTTTACAATGTTTGCTGGTTTGATTTCCATGTCATATTCTTGTAAGGTAGTAACCCAATTGGCCCTTTTCTCACTCACATCCTTCTGTACTAGAAGATTCCTTACCATTGGAAACGGTACTATAATTTTAGTATGGGTTTCGAGTAGAAAAAGTCTGAAATATTTGATTGCTTTGAAAACAGCATAAGCCCGTTTCTCCACATCTGAATAATTTAATTCAGCACCCTGTAAATTTGAACTGAAAAAAGCAATTGGGGCTTTCGCCTTTTCTTGATTCGCTTGAGTGAGTATCGCAACATATGACCTATCTGAGGCAAATGTATATAAAATAAAAGGTTCTGAAAAATTTGGAGTTGCTAAAGATGGAGCATTAATAATAGCTTGTTTGATCAGGTTGAATGCTTCGTGTTCATCTTGACCCCATTTAAAATTTGAGTTATTTTTAATCATGGCTTGTAAAGGAGACACGATTCTTAAAAAATTTGGAACAAATCTCTTTACAAAGTTGATCTAACCAAGGAAAGATTGCATGGCTTTTTTGTTGTGAGGTAGGGATATTTCAGAAATCTCTTTGATTTTGTCAGAATCGATGTGAATTCCAGATTTTGACACTATAAATCCTAGAAGTTTCCCTTCACTTAATGCGAAAAACGATTTTTCGGGTTAAGTGAAATGCCATACCTTAAACAATGTTGGAATATTTGTTTTAAATATCTAATATGGTTGCGTCGTTTCTTGGAATACACGGTTATATGATCCAAATAAATCACTACAGATTTATTGACTAAACCTTTGAATGCGATGTCCATGGCTCTCTGAAATGTGGCACCTGCATTAATCAAACCAAATGGCATCTTTCGATATGCATGTGTGCCCCATTTAGTTCTGAATGTGGTTTTTAATTGATCATCAGGATGTACCAATACTTGATTGTATCCTGAAAATCCATCCAAGAAGGACATTAATTCTGAACCCGCCACTGCCTGCAATATTTGTTCCATAGGTGGTAAAGGAAAATTATCCTTTTGGCAGGCCTTGTTAAGATTTCGAAAGTCAATGCAAATTCTAATATCTCCGTTTTTATTTCTAACAGGTACCATATTGGAGACCCATTTAGAATGTCTGATGGGAAAGATTATTTTGGCTTTCAATAACTTATTGAGTTCAGTTTTTATCTGATTTTCTAAATTGGGATGGATCTTTCTCAATTTTTGTTGGACAATTTTTATCATTATCGATCATTGGAATATTATGTTGGATGATAGAAGTGTCTTATGTTTTGAGTTCATCATAGTTCCAAGTAAAAACATTTTTATATTGTCTCAAAAGACGAATATAAGCTGATTTTTCTTCAGGGGCTAGGCCGAGGCCTATATTAATGTTTTGTGGTTTGGCATCGGTTCCTAGGTTTACTAATTCGTAATTAAAAGTTGAACTTTGGAGTTTTGAATTGGTAGACCTTTTAAACCGATCTTTCAAATCGTACAGGTCTTCTAACTTGACTACCGACTTAGGTATAACATTGTTAGTGCTATCTTGTTGCAATTGTTGATCATGTTGGTCTTCGTCAATTATTTGATTGGAGTAGGATCCTTCAGATGTGAGGAAATTCATGATATCAGGATCGTCGTTGAATATTCTCCAATTTGTGATGTTATCAGGAATAGAAGGTCTAAAGATTAATTCTATTGAGAATCTATCTGGACTAAAATCTTCTGAAGGAATGAGCTTAGAAACTACGTTAGCTAAAAGGTTCGTAGTTGCATTCTGGAGTCTAGGAATTGATGAAATATTAAATGCTATAAAATGATCAGTCAGATCTTGAACTAAAGATTGATAATGTTTTAAATGACTTGATAAGCAGTGTATAGTATTACGTATTTGTCTGACTACAATTTCAGAGTCTCCGAAAACTTGGAGGTACTTGACGTCTAACTTGATTGCTTTGTATAACCCTTGGACTAAAGCCTCATATTCTGCTGTATTGTTGGTGCAATCAAATTCGAGTCTGCATGTTAACATAATTTTATCTCCTTCTGGACTAATTAGCATGCATCCTGCTCCTGCTCCTTCATTAGATTTAGAACCATCAAAAAATAATTTCCAAAACAAAGATTTATTTACAGGACTATCTAAAAAATTGATACATTTTGAACTATCCATTTGAGAAAAATTTTCGACTTGGGACAAAACAAAATGTTCTAAGTAAGGTGACGTATGAGCATTAAAATTGCCGAGTAAAGAATCTACTGAGTAATTTCCAATAATGCTATTGTTATATGCTACTAGTTCATTTCCCCCCTCTAGTTCCGTTACTATGTATTTCTGATGTAGTTCTCGTTCAACATTTATTTGATTTGGTTTACAATTGTAGTGGAGCCACATGTGCGACCAGTCAGTTGTGAAGTATCCATGAAGTTTTTCTGACCAATCCCTGCTAAGAATTAAGCCATAAAATTATGGAATATCAACAACTAAAATGTCAATAACTTGACATACCTTTGGGTTGGATGACAGCCTTAAGGTTACTTGATTTAGTTCGCCAATCACTTCGACTTGCGATCGATCTAGCTGAACTATGTGCACAACATATTTCTGTGGTTGAACATTTAATTTGGTACATATGGACTTTGGTAAATTATTCGATGAAGCACCAGAATCCACTAAGCAATTATGTACATTCTTATTGAAAATTTAATAAGTAAGGAGAAACGGGGGAGTATGAGATCTCGATCTCCCTCCAATTAAAGTGATGTCAGTTGGATCAATCTTGTTGGTCGCATCAATTGGAGGTCTTCCCATGTTATGGGAAGCTTGAGAAAGTACAGCGGTAGGCAAAGGTGCAACTGGCACAGCATGTAGCTCTTTCAACATTTTCTTTTGTTGGTGCTTTAACTTGCTCAATTTGTAAAGAGTGATATTGGCCCTAGTCTTTTTCATGTCTTCTATAATATTGTACTCCATTTCATCCAAAACGATCAACATTTTAGATGGAGTTGATGAATCTGTTTGGACTGGGCTGGTTTGAGTCGCTTTAGATATCGTTTTCTTTGTTGCGACTTTATCCTTTGTTGCAGAGCTTGCGCTCTTTGGCTTAGGGATAGTTTGGGGAGGATCAAGCTGATTTCTACTTCGTGTAATAACCGGGAATGCTTCTTGATCTTCTTCTTGTGGGAGGATGAAATCCAACATTCCTTGTAACTCTATAACTTCTTCTTCATCGGTTTTCCCTTCAGTGTTAATTTCCTCTTCCTCTTCTTCGGATTCAGCACTTGAAATAGCATTGGGAGGCTTTGAATCCGTTGAAGGGCTTCTTTTAAAAGCTCTGTAGGGCTTTTTTGAAGAATTTTCTGCTACTTGCTTCTTGATGTCGACCATTTCATTGGACATGGTCTTCAAAACTTTTTGCAATCCTTCCAAATCGAATGGATCTTTCACTTGTTTCTTCTTGGAATCTTCTTTGAAGGTGACTTTCTTGGATTTCCGTTCCTCTATCGCGGATTTCTTCTCTAGGGCTATTATATGTTTCTCTACTGCTATTGCTTCTTTCATGTTTTCGGCTAAGGTTGTTTTATTCGCCTTGTCCACGAAGATTGTTATGTTTGATGTTAAAGCAGTGATATACCATTCACTTCGCACTTCTTCGCTAGGCTGAGAAGCAGTAGGAATTTTGTTTAATATTTTATTGAACCATAAATTGAAATCTTTGATAGGTTCCCTTGATTCAGCCCTAAGGTTGGATAGTTCATTGACTAGCGTTGTTGTAGACCTGTCATCACCAAACTTGGTTAGGAATTGTTCTTGGAAGATGTCCCAACTAGTGATAGATCTAGAGGGTAATGAGAAATACCATGATCTGGCTATTCAACAACAGCATCTTCATTGGTCACCCCATTGAGATTAATGGATAGCATAAAGTTGTTTATATGCTCTTCTGCTAGCATGCCTACCTCAGGATTAAACTTAGGCAGCCATTTCTCAGGATGCGCCGGTATTTGACTCAAGGGTGCGGCATTAAGACTGCCACAGGGTTGATCCATGGAGTTTGGGCCATCACTGATCTACTAACAGAGGAAAGTGCAGAAGATGATCCCTGTGGTTGGGAAGATGAGGATATTACGATTCTAGATGATTTAGGAGGAGTTGTGAGGGTTCCAGTGGGTGGATGAATGATGATCTGAAGTGGAGGAGTGGATGGTTGACTTCACGGTGAAGAGGTTGAGATGGATGATGATGATGAAAGAGTCTCAAATCAGACTCTTTAGGTGATTTCCTTGCTCTTTTTCTTTTGGGTAGAGGTAATTCGGTTGGTTGAGTGCCAAACTTTTCACTCTTTAATCTGGTCAGGGGATGAGCAGGCTTATATTGTGAAGTCACGCTGCCTTGATATTTATCAGATCTTTGAGGAGAAAAAGAAAATCGCTGAAGTTTGTGAATCAGAGATTCGACTTCAGGAGGTTCGATAGTAGATTGTTCTGAAATGTCAGAGTTTGTAGCAGTGGTTGATGCTCCAGCGACTTCCAACTCTGGGTTTAAGTGTAATGGAGAAGTCGGGGGAGATGGTGAGGGCTATTTACTCTCAGAATGGTATTCATATTTAGATTTACTTGCCATTCATAATTCAGGCCCTCCTTCTAGCACCAAATATGTTGAAGCCCCGAATATCGGGCCTACAACAAGGGGAATACCTGCCCGATCTGGACCTTGGTCGGCAGCTCCTTATCCGTTTGGTATAGCGGGTCTGACTAGGTATATGGGACCAATTTCCCAATTTATGAGTGTGTGCGTGTAGAATTTGATGTTTCTGATCTAATGATTCCTAATTAAGATGTTCTAAATCTAACTTTAATCTAGTTCTATGCTATTGTATTCTAATAAGCAGAAAACATCTAAGTCTATACTAACCCAGGGTGTAATTTTTCTATTATGCGATCTAAAAAGATTTCAAATAACAACTGGTAATAAATATCATTTAGATATTATGAGAAAAGAATTCAATACAGACGAACCACTTCGTTTAAAAAGTTAGACGAAACAGTTGTGAAAAACATATCGCATAATGAGCTATTCATACATTCAGCATAAATAAATAGCTATCACAGTACAAAAGTGCCAAATGATAAATCAGGCATTCACGCATTAATAGATAAACAACTAAAACTGAATATCACTTTAACACATAAGCAGAAATGGTTAAGAGATAAAAGTACCATTTATAATTAGTCCTACTCATGAGCTTCAAGCGAAAATGATTTTTCTCTCCTTGATCTAACATCCACTAAGAGTACAAAAGTGCAACATTAGTAGCCGATATTAAATGCAAACATTAACAAATCCTATTCCATTCATTCATCAAAACCTCCTCGGAGGGTGCAAAAGTGCATGTTCTAAGGACAAGTTTTTGACAAATTTCTGGACCCTTCTCTAAATGCATGAGAAGGGTTTAAATACTACTAACTAAAACTAAAAATAACTTATTACAAAAATTTAGGATGCGGTTTAAATGACCGTCCTTTTTCTAAGCAAAAATAAAATAAAACTATTTCTAAAATTAAATCTAACATCTAACTATTTCTGTATTTGCTCCTTAATATCGCAAGCACTTAGCATTTGCCTGAGAAGAGGTTGTTGACCGACTTCAGCTTATAATTGTGATGAGAGAATGGAATTAGCAAGATCTGGCACCATGTTTTTGGCAGAATTGATGACGTATTTGGGAATCATCCGCTGACTATGTGACTTTACCATGTATGCCCGGTATTATTCCCAATTTAACTTGATTAACCCTGAAATTGCTTCTGCCTTTTCTTTAGCTTTCTATTTCTAGCGTCACCTCTTGCAATTTTTTGGGGTTTGCAGGTAACTGAGCAATTGGAAGCTTTCCTTTTTGAGCAATTTTCTCAGCGATGCGCGATTAGCGCTAGGTGCTAATCGCGCATCAGAAACTGCCTCTGTTTCTTGATTCATGCTTCCTTGACGCGTTTTTCGCCTTTTGTGCCTTTTGGGAGATATAAAGCTCAAAATTTGTGAAGATAACGATTCTGCAAGCTTTTGACTTGAGTCTTAAACTGTTCATCTCTGTTATCAACACTATCCATGTATGTGAGAATTTGGGGCCTTGCTGCTATCCAGTGCAGGAATGAACGAGTGAAATCTGTAACTGATGTTTCAGTCGACTTTGATGGGCCTGTAGTAGCTGCAAATCCCATTACCTTAGGATTCTCTTCCTAGTGCCTTTCTAGATGGAAATTGGAGTCCTGCCTTTCTTCCTCATAGTTTCTTGCATACTTCTTTGTATAAGCTTTTGTTCTTCGTTCCTGTAGTTTTACAAATGAGATGAAAGTAATAATAAAAATAATGACAGACAAACTTTAAATGCCAAAGATATGCAAAAACACGCCACCTTACGTGAACTGGCTCTTCGATAAACACAAAACCATATTTTATTAACAATTGGCATATAACTCATTAATTATCATCAAAGCGCGTGACCAGTTCTTGGTTTATGGAAAAAGTTTTTTCTTGGATATTGAGCTAGGAAAATCTGTGATGGAATGATTCTGCGATTTGCATCGCAGTATCACAATATCATTTGAGCTTAATATCGCAAGATCGCAGGATCGCAATATCGCAAGATCGCAGGATCGCAATATCGCAAGATCACAGGATCGCAATATCACAAGATCGCAGGATCGCAATATCGCAAGATCGCAATATCGTTAAATCGTTAGATGTATTTTATGCGATTTTACGATATGCGATATCGCATATCGCATATCAGCAATTTTAAGGTTTTTCAATGTGAGTGCTTATTAATGTATGCGATGCGATGGAGTTTTGCGTCGCAATCTCGCATTTTTTTTAAATTTTGGATCATAAGAAGGCATCTTATCATTCTTTGTGCGATGCGATATTTATTAAGGAGTGACTTTACTTCCTTCATCATGAAACTTAAGCTTTTTTAGATTTTTCAAAGGTTTTTTCCTAAGTCCATCATGGTAAGCTTTATCCAAAAGAAAATATAAGTACAAATTGATTTTTTTTAAATTTTTGACTAAGGGTCCCCACTTATTTAGTATTAGCAATAACACTATATAAGGAGGGTGGTTGTTGGTGGCCACAACAGGTCCCTATCTTCATTTCCATGCTCATTGATCAGATGAGAGGTACTTCCCATGAGTCCCAGACTGCATGGGTAGGATGCCTTGATAGGAGAAGTAATCATCATGTCCACAGGAGAACGAATCATCCTATCCAGAGGATGCCACAGAGAACTAATCATCCTGTTCCACAGTTGGCACAAGAGAGCTAATCATCCCAGCCCAAAGCAGAACTAATCATCCTGTTCCACAATTGTCATGGGAGAACTAATCATCCTGGCTGACAGGGGAAGGTTGAACCTGTCATCCTATACATAGTGCACCACCAGGGGAGGGTGGGTTTCCCTGTGGTCGTATGTTGCTCCAGTAAGTACCCCAAGCCCCCTAGAGCTCCTAGAACTCAATGCATGCAACATGCAGGACCCTTATAAGATGGTATCTCAACGAATCCAAGTCATTCGGGAAAGTCAAAGATTTGAAATTTCCTCGGGGTTTTGAAAAAATGTCTGCGACCTGTACATCAGTCTCAATGTGATGGAGCCTCCTTCCTCATCGACTTACCATATCCTAGATAAGGTAGTATTTGATGTCTATCTGTTGGAGCAATCCTCAAATACGAGATTCCTCAATAATCGAATCCCACCTCTGGTTGTCATAGAGAATCATAGTTGTAATCATCATGTGTACAAACAACTCACTTAAGAGCTTCTGCAACCATGCAGCTTCACACGAGATCATACTCGTAGTTATGTATTTGGTCTCAGCGGTGCTTATAGCAACTGACTTCTGCTTCCTGCTCATCCATGATATCGAAGCAGAATACAAAGAGAACCAACACTGAGAAGTGCTCTAGTGATCCTCCACACTTCATGCCTAGTCAACATTTGAATAATCATGCAGTTTCATATTTCCGGTAGTGTATCTCAATCCATGAGAGATTGTGCCTTGAAGATATCTCAGAAGATTCTTGGAACCAATCCAGTGAGGCTCAACCAAATATGAGCTCACCATGCTAATTGCAAAACATATGTATGGAAAGAAGTTCACCAAGAACATCAATGCGAATGAGTTTATGAAACTCAGAGGCATTTCCCAAATCTGGTCCGACATCACTACCTTATAACTTCTAAAAGTTAGGATCCTCAAGGTAGTCACAGGCTTGTAGTTTATCATCCCACATCCGGAATCCAACTCCTTTTTACTTCTACAAATGAGAGGGTCTGCACTTGTTAGAAATAGGTTGTCCTCATAAAGTGCTGGTATGAGAGGTCTATCATCCACAACCATCGGGTAATTTTTTATATCGGTTTCACTCCTAGTGAATGTCAGCTTCATCAGACAACTATCAATCCTCTCATACTATGCTCGAGGTGTTTTTCTTCAAGCCATAGAGGGCTTTCTTCCACCTGTATACATGAGATTCCCGATCATGAATCTCAAACTC
>APFE031145524.1:216549-266884 GCA_000404065.3 Pinus taeda
AGAAACAAGTTCAGAATGATGACTCCATTGTTGTAGTTCTTCTTGTTGTATCTTTGTCTCAAGCTGCAAAAACTCAATATTTTCCTGTACATTATGTAGGCATGTCTGAATGTCATAGAGAGTGTCTTTCCTGATTTGCACTGTGTTGTCAGCAATTGATACGATTAGAGTTCTCAATAACTCTAATATTCTTTCAAGCTTAGCCATTTTTCTACACCTTAAAAAGCCTCCAAAATCCCACATAAAAATGTCAGCTGCTAAATATCTTCAAGCTACACAAAGAAAATCCTGCAGATTAAAGAAAAACGCAGGGAAAGCACTGGTGGCTTAATGAGCAGACTATTGCAACTATGGCACTTTTCATTGCATCCACAACAAATATTTTAGTTCCAAAATATGGCGGCAAGATTATTGATATTGTCAGCAGAGATTTGAGAACGGAAGAAGAGAAAGCAGATGCTTTTAATACCATCTTTTATCACCAAAATAGCCAAGACTCTGTATAACCAATGAAATAATTTTTCAATAAGAAATCCTAATCAAGACCAGTTTGCATAGAAAAATATTTCCTTAGTGCTAAGCCAATCAACAATGCAGGAGTCCTGAACAATCTGAAGTGCATGTAAATATATACACCAAAATTTTGGCTCCTCCAACTCCAACTTATGAGATATCAACAGTCAATTACCCTTTGAGACATAAACTTACATATAAATAATTGGGCAATGTGTACATTGGTATAAACAAGAAACCGGGCCAGGCCCATCTACCCACGGTTTTGAGTCATTTAACCGCTGTATTTGATCAGAACATCTAACGGATATACAGAGAAAGATTATACCACATTCCCCCTTCGTTTCACACGCTTTGGAACAAGGATTTGCGAGTATTTGTCTTCAATCCTCGCCATGAAAATCTGCACTCGAACTGTCAAACCAAAATTCGATAAATTACCCGTTTAAAATTGATTTATGGGTATTAAACATGAATGCGAGAGGAGCCCCCAATGGCTCTCTGAACATTCATTCATTCTTCACAGCGACCAAGAGAACAAGCTGGTCGGCTCATCCATGCAAAAGAAGCTTTTAATATCTTTATATGAATCCCAATTTGAATTAAATTGGACTGAGACCTCTTCCAATACAAATCCCTTTTACAGAAGCAACATTAACCAAAGAAATTCGGGAATAAGAGGTCTCTCTCCCTTTTTTTTTGTGTACATAAAGCCCTCACAGCTTCATTGTGCATGTTAAGACAAAACGCTATTCGAAAATTGAGTGTGAGTTGAGGTTCATAATAATACAGACCAATGCAATTTTGTTACCATTTGAAATGCAATTCCATACGCCAAACTGTCACTCTGCATCCTATTCTTTCCGAGCCATCACCAGTCAGCGACATTAACAGCACAAGAAAAGATGCATGCACTTATGCAGCATTGGCTCTCTACAATGACACTATACCTATTACCGCTAAGAAGATTAGTACATTGGTGAAGGCAGCAAATGTGCAAATAGAGTCCATTTGAAACTGGATGGGTTTTCAAGATTGAGTCTCCCACGGATTGAGTCTGGACAGCGATAAAAGCATAGCACACGGATAGCGATAAAAAAACTTGAACAGCATATGTATAAACCCACAGTGTTACCAATGGGACAGCATTACCAAACGCTGTGTTGAAATGGGAAAGCGTTACCAAACGCTATCAGAGCATTCAACATTTCAATGCTGCGCATTAAATAGACACCATATAACGATGTCGACGCCACTGCATTTAAAATGGGATACCATTACCAAACACTATCAACATTTCAATGCTCTGCTATCTATCAGGGCAGGCCTCAGGGATGGAGCTACTTGGACCCAACGATTGAAGGAAGAGTATCAATCCTTCATCAAATACATGAGTATGAACAAAGCCAACGATAATGACTCATTCAGGATCTCAACCAACGCAGATGGCACTCGGTGGGCTGCAAGTGAGAGATTCTGTGTGACGAAAAATAGAAAGGCAGCGTTATGGACAGAGGTGAGAATATGAAATGTTTGGAGTCACAGTGAATACAAAAAAAATCATAAATATGTCAGGGCAGGGCAGGTGTGGCAGACATAATTAATGGAGCGTTACAGGTAATGAAGATTGGGCCAGCACTATTTAAGGCAGCTCAGACCAGTTGCTCAGGGAATAAAAACATCTCATTTTTTAACTAAAGGATAAACCCTGAGAAAGAAAACTACAGAGGCCACACATCATGGCTCTGATACCATGTTAAACACACATGGACAGCAAGAGAGATATGAAAGATAAAACATGCAATACAATTTTTATTAACAAATCATATACATTTAGCGACATGTGGTGACCGTTGGGTTTCACATCCCAAGGTCCCTTGGACTCCTTTTGTCCATTCGTCTTCCACACTAACCCATTGAGGATTAGGTGTCCAACACAAACAAAAATAATGAATGCCTAATGTAACTATGTAATGACCCAATATACTTAGTTACTACTTCATGTGAATCAAGTGCAATTCCCAAATTAAGTGCTTACTTTCTAAACTCTTGTGTAAACTTTGAACATCTTGACCTTTGCCTTGCCTTAAATATTTCCAATTCATTAATGCTCTTTTCTTGTAACCCAAGGGATAAATTGTTCCTTTAATGCAAAAATAAAATTAGGCCATGAGGAAAAAAGGTTAATAACATTCTTACTGCTTTGCAATTTTCTCTCCCACCAGACGAGAGCGGTGCTACTCAACCATAGAGAGGCCAGCTGAATCTTTGCCTCATCCTCCACGATCTATTGAATCCTGCAATAGATCTCAATTTGCTTAATCCAATTACTAAGATTTTTTGCATTTCTTTCACCATTAAACATGGGGAGATCAAATTTGACATCTAATTTAAAGAAAGGTTTCTTAGATGCATCACTTGAATTTCTATGATTATGGTGGTGAGAGGAAGAAGAACTTTCACTCATGGAAGTAGAAGGAGGGGGTTCTTCTCCACCATTCCCATGCATTGAACCTTGTTCTTTTGGTTTTCTCTCTTTTTCTTTCTCTAACCTTGAAAGCAACTGACCAACATTCTCTGCCATTGAAATAAGGTTTTGTGGAAATTGTGCTCCTCTTCAAGACGAGCCTCTTCATCTACCATTTTTCTCCTTCGATGTGCACACCCTATTTCGGGATCGAAAGGCTCTAGTTTCCCTTCGCCTCTTCGGAGCCTGTTTCTTGTTAGCATACAAACATGAAATTCACATCTAAAAATACCTGCTTTGATACCAATTGATCAGGGATCTTTTTCTTATAGATGTATTAAAGAATCACATGTAGAAATTGTAGCTTAACCATAGAAATTTAATGTGCACATGAGAGAAGAAGAAGAAACACATAAAGCATGAGAAGAATACAACAAGACTTGATAACAGAGTTCATCCAACTTGGACTACATCTCTGGGCCCTGCTCGATCAATGGGGAAGCCTTCATTCATTAAATGGCATGAAAAAAGAAGAATACAATCATCAGTTACACAAAAGGAGTCTTATACCTCCATTCTGGAAAATGGCTGCAAAATGCAGAACTCAGATGGAGAAATGGAGGGAACCATTGTGTACATGGTGTCGAGAAGGGCTAAAACCGTATAAAATTTGTCAAGTTTTGACAAAATGCACTTTTGCCCCTCCTACAAGCTTCTGCCTCAAACCGCATGCAAATTCCTCCCCCTGCACTTTTCTTCGTTCATCTTTTTATAACATTCTCTTGTGACAAGGCCGATTAAATCAGAAGTCTAGTTGTTTAGAATAGAAGCTGTTTGAATGGAAGGTTCGGTGGGCACAACCAAACCCTAAAAATAGCCTTCTTTCGCTTAAACAGACAATAAA
Organism: Pinus taeda; assembly: GCA_000404065.3. Taxonomy (NCBI): domain Eukaryota; kingdom Viridiplantae; phylum Streptophyta; class Pinopsida; order Pinales; family Pinaceae; genus Pinus; species Pinus taeda. The sequence continues at coordinate 220,434 of APFE031145524.1, forward strand.
CAGAAACATTGAAAATTCTGACCGAAAAGCTATAAAACCAAACTTAAAATTTTATCAAATCTACCTTATTTTCCTGTCGGGTACTCGCTTATCACAAATTGCAATGGCCCTGGGGTCTTTCCTTTGACTGTGCCGATCGCTGATATGCTAATCTGCTGATCTCAGCGATCGCCCATATGATCCTGACCATTGATCTGTTTTCCGATCCGACCGCTGAGATTGCCCTTCACTATCGGCATATCACATATAAAATGGCCTGGGGTTCTTCCATATGGCATACACCGACGCCAATATCGGCTATTGCTCCATCGCTTATCACATATCACATGTCGCCTGGTCCCGATATCCCATGTCGCCTGCCCTCGATTGCGATTAGTCGAAGATCGCTAATCAGGGGTTCTGTCCTCCTGCCTTAAGTCCACCCTTTGAACCCTTCTGATTGTGATTTTCCTTCATAAGGCTTTAAACCCATTTTTTAGAAGAAATGCCTCCTTTTTCAAAAGAACAAAGGCAACTTATTTTTATGATAACTTCATCATCTGAAGTCCATTTTAGCCCATTCAAGTTGTAGTAGATTCAGAATGAAAAGATCTATGCAATGGGACTATTTCCAGGAGCATCCTTGGACTTTCATTTTCCTCTGTTTCTTGCAAGTCAACCCATAACTTTGACTGCTTCTATCCCCTTCATTCGGACTCAGATTGGAGTGTCATTCGCACCATTTGAATCAGGGCGACGAGCACTACAATCTGATGTCAAGATAATTTTCTTTCTACCACTTTGAATTTTGAGCTTTTCCCATGCCACTGTGTCTGAAGATCCACCTGGATCACGTTTCCTAGTCAAACTTAGTTGTTGGAAGATCTGCTCTCCCTATTTAACATACATCCATGGTCTGATTCTTCAACTTGTCCTGACGATGAACCACACTCGTTGGTCCAAAACGCGTTAAAATGACCTAGTGACTAGGTTAAACAACAAACCCTCTGTAAAAATAAAAAATAAAAACCTATGTTTTTGGAGTTGCTGCAGGATTTCTTCCTCACGACATAGTCCCAGAGGGAGGAGGTGAGGCCGAGACACCTGTGAACAACATTGTGGAACTTCTCTTTGCCAATCTACTAATTAAATGAAAGCATAAATGGAACAAACTGAAACACAACTACTCTGTTCTACCCTATTGTAATGAACTACAACTATTCAAGCAAATGAACGGGAAACAAGAAACCACTTCAGTAAATGAACAGGAAAGCCATGAATCTATGTTGAACCACTAGAATGAACACACATCTACTTAACCAAATGAGCAATCAAACATGCATATATGTTGTTGTTGCAATGGAGATGAACTGCTTAAACAAATGAACAGAAAGCATGAATCTATACTACTGTTGTAATGAGAATGTTCTGACTAAACAAATGGACAAAAATCAGGAAGCTAAGCTACTTAACAATACAAGAAAGAGGGGCGTTGGCTACTAGGATTGGGCCCTAACCCAAGAGCTTCAGCCCTCTGAGTTAACTCAGTGCTGGCTCAAATCAAAACTCATCTTCATTCAAAGAAAATTGTATTACATCAAAATGGTTACAAAGAAGAAATTCTGAATACTTCTAACTGACTGACTACCTAGCTGACTAACTTCTGACTGACTACCTAGATGACTAACTTCTGACTGGCTAAAAAAATTGAGGTCCTAAGCCTCTCTATTTATACATCTGAAGTCTCAACGACTTCCCTCAAAATTAGGGAGGTACAGCTCCCAACTTAATGGTAACTTGTCCTTTCACTTTCACTAGCTCGGTTTCCTTCTAGTAGGGAGGTTGCTTGTACCTCCACTTGCTTGGTTATCTTTTAGTACTTCAGATTTGGTTGTTTGTACTTTCAGTTGGTGGAGGGATATTTGAATGGATGGGCAGTAAATGAGGAGGATTTACCTCCCATAATTCCTCTCCCTTCCCCCATTTGATTTTTTACCAAGGTATTTTACCATAGCTCCTTTCGTTTACCTTTTATCCCTGCATTTCCCTTGCTTTTATCCTTTATTCCTACATTACATGCACATTAGACCACAAAGAAAAATACCAAACTCTAACTCAAATCATAAGCAAAATATAATCAAAAGTATGCAATAAGTTGTGAGAATAGTTGGTTTGACTAAGCTAGGAGGTGAATTAAGGCCAATTAAGACCCATAACATTACAAATGATGATATTCATCACTATCCTTGGCCCGCATCCACCAAGAAGGACACTTCATTCATATGTTTGATGGCAAGTGTTATGTGAGAAAATCATCAGACCACTCACTTTTCATGACGGGGATAGAAGAAGAAAGGCTTCTCAAGCTGCAGGGTACCTCTGCTCATGCACAAAATTTCTCATACAATTCTCATTATGAAGAAGGTACATTTCCATCAAGTTTATTATGGCATTCTAGATTTGGACACTTGAACTATGACAGTGTCCGCTTGTTGAAGAAAAATTATGTTACTAGTTTGCCTACAATTCCTAGGAAACTTAAGCAATGTGATGTTTGCATTCAAGGAAAGCATAGCAAATACTCTTTTCATGATTCGCATTTCAGAGCATGTAGAAAACTGAAACTCATTCATTCAGATTTATTTGGCCAAATGCTTGTTCCTTCTGCAAATGGAAATAAATATATGATGACATTTATTTATGACTACACAAAAATGTGTTGGGTTTATTTATTGAAGAACAAATCTGATGCTTTTCAAACATTCAAGAACATTCATACATGGATTGAAAATGATGCACAATCTCATATTGGCTCTATTCGCATTGATAATGGAAAATAATACACTTCAAATGAATTTGAAAAATATCTTCGCCAACATGGGATCAAACATCAAACAATTGTGCCTTATAATCCCCAACAGAATGGTGTAGCTGAAAGAATGAATAGGACAATCTTAAATATGGTACGATCCATGCTCTTCTTCAAAAATGTAAAGATAATGTTTTGGGTTGATGATGTTCTATGTGCTGCATATATAAAGAATAGATGTCCATCTAATGCTATAAGAAACAAGACTCCATATGAAATGTGGTATGGACATGTTACTTCGGTAAAGCATCTCAAGGTCTTTGGTTCCACCTGTTATGCCTTGATACCAAAGGTACATAGAAACAAACTTGGTGCTAGAAGTCGTAAGTGTATCTTTCTGGGTTATTCAAACACCTCCAAAGCATACCGCCTCTATGATGAAGTAAATAAGAAATTTGTTGTATCTAGAGATGTAATTTTCCTTGAATCATCCAAAACTGACAATGTTGTTGAGCGGCAACTTGATCGCTTGGATGGATTTGCAAAAGCAAAATCATTTCAAGAATTTGATAATCAGATACCACATCTTGAAGGGGGGATTCCTATACTAGATCAACATGTGGAATCTTCTTCTGAAGAACACTCTCCCTCGCATGAAACTCCAACAACGAATGATGCTTTAAGTGATGTAATTGATAGAATTGGGAGACTCAATCTTGATGCAGTCCCAACTCAATCAACAGAGCAGCCTGGACCATCTCAGAAAGGTCTCCCAAAGTGGGTGACAAAGACACTTGAAAGTGTTCATCCTGATGAAGTTGGAAAGACAAGAACCAGAAATTCAAACCGGCAAAATGGAGGTGATGTAGATGACTCTAATTCACCTGTTGATATGGATGTTTCTTATGATTGTGAATTGAACTTGTCTACAGATTTTGAACCAACTTCCTTCAAAGAAGCTGCTTCTCATGATGAATGGAAAGAAGCGATGCAAAAGGAGTATGATGCCCTCATAAAGAACGGCACTTGGAAGCTGGTTGATCCTCCATTAGGAACCAAACCAATTGGCTGCAAGTGGGTCAACAAGAACAAGTATAAAGCTAATGGCTCACTTGACAAGCACAAAGCTAGGCTTGTGGCAAAAGGTTTTGCACAAAAGGAAGGGGTCGATTATGAGGAGACTTTTGCCCCCACAGCAAAATGGGCTACCATCGGGACACTCTTTGCACTAGCAGCTCAGAATGGTTGGAAAGTCCATCAAATGGATGTAAAAACTGCTTTCTTGAATGGAGATCTGAAAAAGAATGTTTTTATGTCCCAGACTGAAGGATTTGTTGTGAAAGGACATGAACATAAAGTATGCAAACTTGTGAAGTCCTTGTATGGCCTCAAACAAGCATCGTGAGCCTGGTATGAAAAACTGATTGAGCATCTTATGAAACTCAATTTCAAACATTTTGATCTTGATGGTGCAACTTCATTTGTCAAGAAAGTTGGCAAAACAGTTGTATATCTTGTGGTATATGTAGATGACCTTTTGATGACAGGGAACAATGAAAGCTACATTGCATCCATAAAGAAGGAATTGGGGAAAAGTTTTGAAATGACTGATTTGGGCTATGTTCATTACTATCTTGGCATTGAAGCCAACATCCAAAGTCCATATTTCTTTCTCAAAAGAAATACATTGGAGATCTATTGAACAAGTTTGGCATGACAGAGTGCAATCCTCTTACTACTCCAATGGAACAAAACTTAAAGCTCACACCTATTGAAGGAAAAGAATTTGAGGATGCAACAAAGTATAAACAGCCTGTAGGAAGTCTCAACTACCTCACTACTACCAAACCAGACATTTCGTTTGCTGTTGGAATCCTCTCCAGGTTTATGCAAAAGCCTTGTGAGGGACATTGGTCTGCTGCAAAAAGAGTTCTAAGGTACTTGAAGGGAATTCAAGACTTTGGAATCAAGTATACACAAGTGGACGACTTCAGCTTGATTGGATACTCTGATTCAGACTTCGATGGAGACAAAGAAACTGGGGTATCAACTTTAGGATATGCCATGAGTCTTGGATTAGGATCTGTCTCCTGGAGATCACGCAAACAATCAGTTCCAGCAGATTCCACAACAGAAGCAGAATACGTGGCAGCAGCTGAAGCAACAAAAGAAATTGTGTGGCTCAGGAAAATTCTTAAATATTTGCAGGTAAAACAAGTACAATCAACTCCACTCATGATTGACAATACCTCTGCAATAAAGTTGCCCAAGAACCCAAAGTTCCATGATCGAACGAAGCACATCAATACTAAATATCATTTGATTCGACATCATGTTGAGACCAAAACAATCCATCTCCGTCATTGTTCCACAAATGAGAAAATTGCAGACATCTTCACCAAAGCGCTTGGAAGAGAAAAGCTTGAACGATTCAGAACGATGCTTGGACTCACCAACATCCCTTCAGATTAGGGGGGGAATGTTGACACATAATCCTCATGATTGGGTGAATTTATGTAAATAATTAAATTAGAAATGTGAACAATCATCAGGAGATGAACTGAACAATCACTCCCTGTTGTATATAACAAAGACCTACCTGATGGAATAATACACGAATCAGTTTTTGTTTAATGGAGTTACTGCCTGGCCTGACAATAATAAAAGACATTGGGGTTTCGTAGGTATATCTTGTGTTCTATGTCTTGAATGTGTTTGTCTTCTGATTTATTATTAATTTCCGGTTGTGCATGCTAAGTTAAAAAACTCGGTGTATTTGCAATTTAAGTTTCCAGAATACTTATTTGTATTTTTGGTTTTACACTCAGAAAATTGCAAATCAGTTCCTAGGTTTTATGGAAATCTAACATGGTATCAAAGCATAGTCTCTAATTGAAGCCCAAACACAATTTTTATCTTCAGGAGCAGGTGGCGCAATTTAAAGGGAGTGAGTTCACCAAGTCAATTTGGCCGCTACGGTTTCTGGGCAGTGTGATTTGGCAGTATGACATATCAGGGTCTCATATTTGAGGACAGATAGGACGGTGCATCCAAACTCTGTTCATGGTGTGCGAGGATAGCATTGGTGCTCGAGGTGCAAGGGGTATGGGAGTTTGTTGATAATGTCCCAGCTGCACCCATTGACCCTCAAAAGTTGGCTCAACATAACAAGAAAGATGCCAAGGCAAGAAGGATCATCTTGGAGGGTGTCAAAGACAACATTATTCCTCGCCTAACGGGAAAGAAGACAGCCAAATCCATGTGGGCAGCCATCAATGGTCTTTATCGGGGTTTGAGTGAGGCCAAGAAGTTGGTATTGAAGCACAAACTCAGGAACATTAAAATGTCCAAGTCAGATTTTGTGGTGTCTTACCTCACCAAATTTCCCCAAGGGAAGAATTGGCTGGTGTGTGTGAGACAGTTCCAAATAGGGATCTAATGAATTTTGCCGTGTCGGGTTTCACCAAATCTTGGCAAGCCTTCATGGATGGGATTTGTGCCAGAAAAAAAGCTTCTAGATTCTGTGTCCAAGAAAAGATCCGCAGACAAGTTCAATTTGGGTCTCGTGTTAAGGCTGAGGAAGATGAAGAAAAGGTTTCCCTAGCCAACAAAGGGGGCAATTCAAAGGGAAAAAAGAGCAATGGTGGTCGAGAGTACAGCTCCAAGGGCGAGAAGAAGAAAAAGGATCTCAGCAAGATCAAGCGCTTTTCATGCCACCAGTTTGGGCATTACGCTACTAAATGCCCTAACAGGAAGAAAAGGTCCAAGAAGAACCAAGTAGCAACCTCTGCAAAGAGATATGAGTTCTCTTCTCATTTTGAGAAGGAATTTTCACTCATTACTTGCATGGCAAGCTCGGTGGCTACTAGTTTATGGTATGTGGACAACGGTGCATCCTATCATATGATGGGAAATATATAGTAGTTTAGCAAACTATCAAAAAAGGACATGCAGTTAGATATTGAGATGGGAGATGATGGGAAGTATCGGGTTAAGGGCACTGGTACAGTTCGATTTTAGATGGAGTTTGGAAACCCGCTACCTCTCAGAGACATACTTTACGTACCTAGGCTCAAGAAGAACCTTGTTTTAGTTTCAACATTGGAGGATAAGGGGTAAGAGGTGACCTTCAAACAAGGTAGGGGTTTTATAAAACCCTTGGACTCCAAAGTGGCTAAGCATATTGGGGTTAGGCACAAGAGCCTGTATAGATTGCAGTTTGAGACAACTGCAACGTTAACCAGTAGAGGTAGACGTGACTCAAACAAGGAGATCATGGACTACACCATATAATCCTCAACAGAATGGGGTGGTAGAGCGCAAGAACAGGGCCATAGTTGGAGCGGCCAAAAGCAATGTTGCATGACCATGGACTTCCCAAGTTTCTTTTTGTTGGGGCATGCAATATAGCAGTTTTCTTGCAGAGCCGAAGCCCACACAAAGTGATGAAGCGAGTTACACCAAACGAGGCTTTTACCAGGAAGAAACCGGATGTCACATTTTCAAATATTTGGTAGCCTAGTGTACTGCCATGTACCATAGGAGAAAAGAAAGAAGCCACAACAAACATGGCAATCTTTGAGGGCTCTAGCAAGACATCCAAAGCATATAGGGTGAATATACCAGCACTCAGGAAAACAATCATCAATAGAGATGTGAAGTTTGAGGAGGAAAGGGCTTTCAAAATTCCGTAGAGCATGAGTTGACTACAATGCAGGAGGAGGAGCAAGAGGCTTGGCCAGCACCTCAGACTACAACTAAGCATGATGATGGGCTAGCCGAGCAGCATAAGGACGAGAAGGACACGCAGTTGGAGGAGAGAGAGTAGAGCCCATTCAAGCCGTGACTCCCAACACAGGGAGAAGGAGAGCAAGATGGGCAAATCAATTGATCCAAGAGGCATAAGAGCAAGTTGGTACTCCTAGTACAACAGTTTGAGAAAGCAAACCATAGAGGTACACAAGGCATATGACACTTATGACCGAGTTGTTGGATACTAAGCCTTCCAACTACCAAGAGGTAACCACTCAGCAGGTGTGGAGAGATGAAAAGGTGGAGTATGCCTCCATCATGAAGAATGATGTTTGGTAAGTGATACCGAGGCCAGAGGGTGAATCCGTGGTGGGATCTCGCTGGGTCTATAAGATTAAGCATGGGGCTGATGGGAGCATCGAGAAATATATATCAAGATTTGTGGCAAAATGGTTCTCAAAAGTAGAAGGGATCAACTATGACAAGACCTTTGCCCCAATGGCCAGATATTCGTCTGTCAAGGTGATTGCAGCTGTTGCAACTCAAATGGGGTGGAGGATCCACTAGATGGATGTTAAAACATCGCTCCTCAATGGGGTTGTTGAGGAAGAGATTTATATTGAGCAGCTAGAGGGATATGAGACATGCAATAGGGATACTCACGTTTGGAGACTCAAGAAAGCCTTGTATGGGCTAAAACAGGCTCCAAGGGCATGGTATGCTCGAATTGACAGTTACCTTCAGGGATTGGGCTTAACCAAGAGTGAAGCAAACCCCAACCTCTACTACATTGTTGTTGAAGGTAAGCCACTTATTCGGGTGTTATATGTGGACAATCTGATTTTGATAGGCACAGATAAGTTCATCCAGGAGTGCAAGAGAGATCTTGTAGGCGAGCTTGAGATGAAGGATATGGGGTTGATGCACTATTTCCTTGGACTTGAGATTTGGCAAGGCAATGGGGAGATCTTCCTGGGGCAGGGCAAGTACGCCTTGAGGATTCTGAGTAGATTTCACATGTAGGATTGCAGACCCATGACCATGCCTCTAGTCACAGATTGGAGGAAGGTAGATACATCCAAATCAGAGCGAGTAGATCCCTCACTTTACCGGTAGTTGATGGGGTCACTAATGTATTTGGTGAACACATGGCCAGATTTGTGTTTTGGAGTAAACTCTTTGAGCCAGTTCATGGTAGAGCCTACCAGAGCGCATTGGGTTGTTGCCAAGTATGTATTGCTGTTAAAATTGGCAACTAGGGCCAAATTCCATGTGGATCACCTTATTTATCGCTTCCGATATTTTTCCTAGATTCCTCTCATCGAGAGGCGTAGGATTGATCTAAAGACCATCCGATTCCAATAAGTATTTATGGAGATATGAATTTATTTTGATTATGGACAAATTGTCAAGGTCGGCCAGCGAACTTATGTAGGCTCAGAAGCCCAACAGTCACGTCTATTCATCCTCAATGTTTGCATATAAATACAAGGAGCATTCTCCTCATTTGGACAATTCATTCATTCATCTTCTCACTCTCTCCTACGCATAAAAGGAGCCTCTCTCTCTCACACGTGTGGCTGAAAGGAAGACGTCCTAGGGCAAGGGAGACACAGAAAGGACGCTAGGGCAGCAAGTCATCTCTTTGACAAATGTTGACCAAGCGTTGATCATCCTAGAGTGCGGATTGGGTGTGGTTGCCTCTCCTAGGCAAGCCACAATTTTTGGCACGAAAACCAAGGTGATCTAACCTCTGGTTTGACCGGTGTTGAATGCCCTAGTTTAGGGCTGCAAGTTGACTTCATAAATCTGCAAATTGATTGTACTTTTGGGGTTGTTGAAGGGTTGTTTCTTCAGGCTGTTAGAGGACAAGTTGACTGGAAATTGACCAAGCACTTTAGAGGTCAATTTCAACTAGTTTGACCAAGTTTGACTTTGCTGATCTAGGGTTTGCTGCTGCTGATATAAAATTACAGAATTCAGATTTTGTACTATTTCTCTATGTTGAACTATTGAAGATAAAAGAAGATTTGATCAAAGGGTTTCCCCGCATTGGGGTTTGTCCCTGGCTAGCCGCCACATCTTGTGTCTCTTGTCTTGGCTTGTTTTTTGTTGATCATTTGATGTTCTATCTGCACTTTACTTAATGTATATGTGATTTCTAATATGTGGGTAATAAGAAGAAAAATAAGTAAATTGCTCTAAGCATAGAACATACCATAATTTAACAATTAACATGGCATCAGAGCTGAGGTGAAGACAAAGCCCAAGCAAGAGCAAGAGCAAGAGCAATCACCGAAGAGAAGGTTGGCAAGGCTATCTTAAAGAAATCATGGGATCCTCAACACACTTCCCTGCTGAAGACAAACTCCGTGAGAAGTCTGACTATCACGAATGGAAGATGTCTCTCGATCTAACATTAGAAGAACATGAAGTGTTGGACCATGTTGAGCCTCCATCAAATGCATCCGCTGTTGCTAGGAACAAATGGACCAAGAGAGAAGTCAAGCAAGGAAGATCATTCGGGACTCTATCGACAACCGCTTGGTGGCCTATGTTTCCAAGCTGAACATCTCCAAGGAAATCTATGATAGGCTGGTGAGTTCATTTAAAGTTAATGATGCAAATCAAGTCTTGTTTCGTAGAAATAAGCTGAAGGAAATTAAGAAGACCAAAGATGAGAGTATGCAAGCATATTTCTTAAGGATCACCGAGATCAAGAACGATCTCCTATCTATTGGGGAAGTAATTCCTGACAGGGAAATGGCACTCACAACTCTTGGACGACTGCCATCTGAATGGTATATATTCAGGACTACTCTTCTCAACAATAACGTAATTCCTGGATTTGAGGAATTAATGGCCAGATGCATTCAAGAAACAAGGATGGAAGAGCAAGAAATGCCCATACTTAAAGGTCATCCCTCTACCTTTCCTTCTCATGCTAAAAGAAGAAACAATTTTGGGGCTAAATTCAAAGGAAAGGCTAGACCAAAGGGTGGAAGAAAAGGACCAATTTTGGGGCATCGTCTCATCTTCCTACTTTAAGGGGATCTAAAAAAGCTGACACAGGGGAACCGAAGGAAAAGGAAGATGAGACGATGCTCGATGTGGAAGAACCTATGTATCCTATTGATCCTTCTCCGCAAGAGCCTTCCTCTTCTAGGAAGAGGCCTTCATGGCTTAGGGGGACTCTTGATGATGCTGAAGGACACATTGCACCCAAAAGAACCTTCCATGAAAGTAAGAAGCCGAACAGGTATCAGGGATACCTAACCATCATGAGCACGATCATCCAAAATGAGCCTTCGTCATTCACAGATGCTATCAAGCATAAAGTATGGAAGGATGCTATGACCGAGGAATATGAGTCCATTATGAAAAACGATGTATGGGATGTGGTCCCCAAATCCAGGACAAAGCAGTTGTCAATTCAAAATGGCTTTACAAGATAAAGCATGCAGTTGATGGAAGTGCGGAAAAGTATAAGGCTCGTTTTGTCACTCGCGGGCTCTCCCAGAAGGAAGGTATAGACTATGACGAGATATTTGCACCTATTGCCCGATATACCACCATCTGCTCGATCATAGCCCTTGTTGCTTCGCAGGATGGAACCTACATTAGATGGATGTCAAGACTGTGTTCTTACATGGTTCGATCAAAGAGGAGGTCTATGTGGAGCAACCTGAAGGATTTGAGATTTATGATCGAGAATATCATGTGTGCAGGTTGAAGAAGGCCCTCTATGGGCTAAAGCAAGCACCCCGAGCATGGTATGAAAGGATCGATAGCTACTTGATGAAGTTGGGATTCACTAGGAGTGAAGCCGACCCTAACCTTTACTTTAAGGTTATAGATGACAAGGCTCTCATACTGGTGTTATATGTTGACGACCTCTTTCTAACAGGTGCAGACCCTCTCATTCACGAATGTAAGAGGGTGCTGGCTTCTGAGTTCGAGATGAAAGACCTAGGACTTATGCACTATTTCCTACGGCTGGAAGTCTTGCAGAATCCAGGGGAGATTTTCCTATCTCAAGGAAAACATGTGGTGAAGATATTGGAAAGATTCGGCATGGTGGACTGCAAGCCCGTAACTACCCCGATGGAGCTTGACTTCAAGAAGTTAAGCAGTAGTGCTACCGGACCTGTTTTACGAAATGTTACTGAGGATCGTCAAGTCGTCGGAGCATTAACGTTCTTGGTGAACTCCTGCCCAGATATATGCTTTGCAGTCAACACATTGAGTCAACATATGGTTGAGCCTCACCACTCACATTGGATTGATGCCAAGAATCTGCTGAGATATCTTCATGGCACAATCACTCATGGGTTGAGATACACTGTCGGAGATGTAAGACTACTTGGGTATACTGATGCTGATTGGGCAGGCAGTGTGGTGGACCGAAAGAGCACTTTCGGGTGTTGTTTTGCCTCGCTATCCTGGATGAGCAAGAAGCAGAAGTCAGTGGCTTTGAGCACGCCGAGGTAGAATACATTGCTGCTAGCATGGCCTCCTATGAGGCATAATGGTTGCAAAAGCTCTTGAGTGAACTGTTTGGATTTACATTGGATACCACCGTGATCCTGTGTGACAACCAGAGCGGGATCTGTTTATCAGAGAATCCCATATTTCATGATCACTCCAAGCATATCGATATCAGATACCACTATATTCGAGATATGGTGCAGCGAGGAGCAATAAGGCTCCAACATATCGGTACAGATGAACAGGTCACTGACATCTTGACAAAGCCCCTAAGAAAGGTCAAATTCCTGACTTTTCGAGAACGACTTGGTGTCGTTCAGAGACCCTCTTATGAGGGTCGAGTATGATGTATTGAACTCTGGAAGCTCCAGGGGGCGCGGGGTACTTCTTGGAGCGACATGTGACCACGGGGCGACAGACCATCCCCTGGTGGTGCACTATGTACAGGGTAAAGGTTCAACCTTCCCCTATGACACCCCGTGGCAACTGTGGAACATGAAGATTAGTTCTCCTATGGGCCAAGATGATTCATTCTCTATGGTGACTGTGGAACAAGATGATTAGTTCTCCTGTGAGCCAGGATGATTAGTTCTCTGTGGCATCCAATGGACAAGATGATTCGTTCTCCAATGGACAGGATGATTAGTTCTTATGTCGAGGCATCCTACCCATGCAGTCTGGGACTCATGGGAAGTACCTCTCATCTGATCAATGAGCAGGGAAATGAGAATAGGGACCATAGTAGTACTATCGATGGACGCATAGCTGTATCTACCGTACTCCCTATGCTAGGATGACCTCCATTGATCTGGGATTAATGATACTGATCTGGGATCAGTGAGAGTGGTTCACACTTTAAGACTAACTTCGGGTCAGTGGAGGATGGTATGATTCATTCTCTATGGTGATTGTGGAACAGGATGATTAGTTCTCCTGTGGACCAGGATGATTAGTTCTCCGTGGCATCCAATGGACAGGATGATTCGTTCTCCTGTGGACAAGATGATTAGTTCTCCTGTCGAGGCATCCTACCCATGCAGTCTGGGACTTATGGGAAGTACCTCTCATCTGATCAAAGAGCAGGGAAATGAGGATAGGGACCATAGTAGTACTATAGATGGATGCATCGTTGTATCTACCGTACTCCCTATGCTAGGATGACCTCCATTGATCTGGGATCAGTGAGAGTGGTTCACATTCTAAGACTGACTTCGAGTCAGTGGAGGATGGTATGATACATCCTCAATCATTTCTTCTTCTTTATAGTTCGAGCAGAGCAAAGCGAAGCATAGCAATGCATAGCAGAGCAGAGAAGAGCAAAGTGGGGTCAAGCTGTACACGACAGTGCATTTGATGGATGGATAGTTGCGACGGTCTGACGGATTACAGATGAAGTTCTCCCTAGTTGAGATGGAGTGTTAAAATTGGCAACTAGGGCCAAACTCCATGTGGATCACCTTATTTATGGCTTTTGATATTTTTCCTAGATTCCTCTCATTGAGAGGTGTAGGAATGATCTAAAGATCATCTGATTCCGATAAGTATTTATGGAGATATGAATTTATTTTGGTTATGGACAAATTGTCAAGGTCGGCGAGCAAACTTATGTAGGCTCAAAAGCCCAACAGTCACGTTTATTCATCCTCAAAGTCTGCATATAAATACAAGGAGCATTCTCCTCATTTGGACAATTCATTCACTCGTCTTCTCTCTCTCTCTCTCTCCTACACATAAAAGGAGCCCCTCTCTCTCTCACACGTGTAGCTGAAAGGAAGACATCCTAGGGCAAGGAAGACGCAGAAAGAAGGATGCTAGGACAGCAGGTCATCTCTTTGACCAACGTTGACCAAGCGTTGATCATCCAGAAGTGCAAATTGGGTGTAGTTGCCTCTCCTAGGCAGGCAGCAATTTTTGGCACGAAAACCAACGTGATCTGACCTTTGGTTTGACCGGTGTTGACTGCCCTAGTTTAGGGCTGCAAGTTGACTTCAAAAATCTGCAAATTGATTGTACTTTTAAGGATGTTCAAGGGTTGTTTCTTCAAGTTGTTCGAGGACAAGTTGACCGGAAATTGACCAAGCATTTTAGAGGTCAATTTCAACTAGTTTGACCAAGTTTGACTTTGCTAATCTAGGGTTTTCTGTTGTTGATATAAAATTACAGAATTCAAATTTTGTACTATTTCTCTCTGCTGAACTATTGAAGATAAAAGAAGATTTGATCAAAGGGTGTCCCCGCATTGGGGTTTGTCCCTGGCTAGCTGCCACATCTTGTGTCTCTTGTCTTCGCTTCTTTTTTGTTGATCATTTAATGTTCTATCTGCACTTTATTTAATGTATATGTGATTGCTAATCTATGGGTAATAAGAAGAAAAATAAGTAAATTGCTCTAAGCATAGAACTTACCATAATTTAACAATTGAGATATCTCAAAGGTGGCAATAGAGTACGGATTGTGGTATAGACAGGTTGATGAAGTGAAGCTTGACAGCGTCATTGATGTGAATTTGGAAGGGGGCTTCACAGACAGGAAGAGCACATCAAGATGCACATTTAGTGTTGGATAAGCAGTTGTTTCTTGGTTTACACAAAAGAAAATATCAGTTGCATTATGCTCAGCTAAGGTCGAGTACATGGCTGTCAATTTGGAAAGGTGCAAAGTTTTTTGGTTGAGGAAGCTTCTTGTGGGCTTGTTGGGACAGAGTTGGAGCCCACTATGATCCATTGTGACAATCAAAACTACATCAAGCTCTCTAAAAATCCATTGTTTCATCATCACTCAAAGCACATCAACATACGTTATCATCAAATCAGGGATATTGTTAAGCGAGGTATAGTTACATTCCAATACGTGTTGAAATTTGTAACTAGGTTCGGTCGTCATAAATATGAAATGTACTCTTGATTCTTGTATATTGTAAATAGAAAAAAAAAATTATTATTGTTATTTTTGAAGCATGGGTTTCATGCTCAAGGCTTTTTATTTAAAGGTCAAGCACCCATTGAGTGCTTCTAGGGTTTGCCTTAGTGTCAAGAAGTCAATAGGGTCATTGTCATATGAAGAAAACCCCACTGGGCACATTGTAACACGACAAAGGAATTATTTTTGTATTTAAAAGTGTCAAAATACCCTCCAAGACCAAGTCGGCCTGGCAGCTAAGAAGTCGGCCTCATTAGGGCATGTTGTCCTCCTCAGAAGCCTATATAGAGGGAACTCGACCTCCTATGGACACACACTCACTTCTCGTTATCTAAACGAAGGAGAAGGAGAAGAAAGGCTAGTGAAGAAGGATAGAAGGACGAAGGACGAATTGTTTGGGTTATTCCTCCCTCTCTCTCTCACGTGTGAAAAGAAGGCTAGGGCTTTGAAGCTACAAGATCGAACTTGAGGAAATTGCAGAAAGAAGGTTGAAGTAAGGACTATTAGGTCACCTACAAGCCCTAGAAGAAGGAGGAACTCAAGCGAAGATCAAAGGAAGCCTTGAAAGCCTTGAAATTTCTCACACGTGTGGAAGCAATGACTATTGCAAGGGCCGAAAATTTCAGACCTTCAATGGAGGCCAAAATTTTGTAGCTGGGGGTTGAAATTGTGCAGATGGAAGAGATTTGACTGGGTTTTGTTGGAAATGTGCTCTGATACCAATTGTTGGAAACCTTTGAGCACTACTGAGAGGGGGGGTGAATCAGTAGTGTGATCTATATACGATTTTTGCCTTTTATTAACTTCACTTACTGAATCACACATACATGCACCAACAACTCATTAGATTATCCATGCATATAACATATAAGCAACTAAATCATAAACCATGTGAGCAACATAAACTATAATCAACACATCAAAAGCACATCCACACAAGAGACACAAGATTTATAGTGGAAACCCTTCCGAGAGAAAAACCACCCTTGTTGTTGTTGCTCTGCTCTGAATTTCTATTAGTCAAGCAATTGATCTTTTACATAGTTGGCTAACTACCATCAACATGGATACTCAACCTCAAATACAAAATGCCAACACTGATCGGCTAGGAGACTTGATACTACTAATTAACTCAGAAGACTTTGTTCTCTATAGATCTCTACGGACTACCATCCATTGAAGGCCAATACAATCAGTCAATCCTCGCCCAACTACCATTGAACTATCCAACCACCATTGGATTGAGAATCGTGATCCTTTAATTGAAGCTTTGCCATCACTGCTCCTCTCTCATGAAGTAATTTCTCCTCTCCACTATGCGGACCTCCTTTCATCTATTTTCAAACTGGATCCCAAGACACTATGCTCAACAAGAAATAATTTTTGCAAAATACATGCTCTCAACAGCAAGATCTCATCATCAAATAGAAGATAAACAAGTGCACAAAATATGTGCTCTCCAATAGAAAATTGTGGCCACACAAATCTTATATCAAACCCTCACATCAAAACGTAACTGTTGCATACTACAATTAGCAACATACAGCACTAAGGCTATGCACCAAAAGTAATAGCAATTCCTACAAAAACAAGTGTGAGAGTCTCCACAAAAACTCTATCCAACAGCATACAACACTCTCCAATCAATCTCTACTCCAGCAGCTCCAAATCTGATCTATATTGAATCATGCTTCAGATTTGCACATTATTCAGTCACTAACACTCATGGACTGAAGCATCCAAGCTCTACTCAAGGTCTGAAACATAAACTCCTTTGATACTTCTCACTCTCATACATACATCCTCAACTCAATCAACTCACAATCCACCATCACATAGCTCCAAGATCAAGCATATATAACATGTAGGGTGAAATTGAGCTTGGGGCTAGGATCAAAGGTGCACAAATTGGACCAAATCAATCCACTAAGGTCACTACTAGTGCCCTAAATGCATTCACATCATGAGAGGACCTTTTCAAACCATTTCGACCTTTTTCATTTTTTTTGGAAGCCTCTAGGAATTTCCAAGCTAATTTCCTTCCAAACAGCACGAGGAATGAGGAGAAAATATCGTGAAAACCCTTAGTCGTTCCCTTGACACTGTCTGAACTATATTGGGGCTATAACTGCTCCCATAGGTTGGCCTCCATGCGACTGGAGCATCCCAACCGCTCCCATAGGCTTTTGTGCATGCCACTGGGGCTTAGGCTCAGTAAAAACATCAGTTCTTCAGCGCCGGACCTCTGCCATCAGTTGCATCCTCTTCCTCTACATATGTACATGCCTCCAGACCTCTAACATGGCCTCTGGCACCTCTGCAAAAGGATCAACCAAGCCTCCCAAGTGTCACTAGAAGTTGACCTAGAAGGGCCATCAAACAAGGTTGGCAAGTGTGCCAACAAGTCCTCCAATCTCCATCAAACCTCTGAACAAGCTGCAACACATCTGAAGCACCTCTATCACATGCTTCTCTGATCATCACCTGTAGTAGCCTCCTCTACCTGTAGCAGCATCATCAAACCATCATGACATGTCCATCAATGCACATGCCAACACATGCCAACTCCTCCAAGACCATCATGCTATCATAAAGCTCCATCAATGCCAACACATACCAACACACACCATGCTACATCAATCTTCATCATCAATAGGTTGACATAAGTGCATGACCTCTAGAGTTGACATCAATGCCAACACAACCATCTCATTGTCAATACATCATGCCAACCAATAGGACCACCAAGTCAACATCCATCACACATGCATATAACAAGCATGACCATGACCATGACCATGAGCTTCTTGACATCAATACCATTGCCAACACAACAACGCCAATAGGTTTGAATTCGACAGAGGAAGCACACCATCAAGAAAGTCTGACTTGGTCTTGGAAGAGTATTGGTCTTGGTCTAGAGGTCTTGGAATTCGTCATTTGAAGAATCTATAAGAAGAGATTTGTGGGTTTTCCTCTCAAGTGGAGAGGTTTTGGCCTTGGTTTGAAGCCTACATCCTGTGTTCTTGTGTATTGATCTTCTTGTTTTGGTAGTTCTTTGATGATAAGAACAACATAATAATAAAAGGAGAAGCTAATAATCAAGAAAAATAAAAATACATCACAAGTAGTTATCAAATTTAACTGTTTAAGAGAAAGCATCCTAGTTGATGCCATTTAGATTTCTCAACATAGTATCAGAGCTAAGGTTGGCTACGGGCATGATGAAGATCACTACATTCTTGAAGAAATCATTGAAGCAATGTTTTATGGTGGCAAGTCATCTCAAGCAAGGTGTCAAGGCATTATGAAATCTCCTATTATCCATCAATAATAATATGACCAAGACTTCTACAAAGGACAAAGAGTTATTCTCAGTGCTTACAGGTACGTTTGAAGATAAAAATATATTGGTAATCGACAATGGAGCATCTAGACATATAGCAGGTGAGCACAAACAACTAAAGACCTTATCAAGAGGAAAATATTCCTACTCGGTTGAACTTAGTGACAAGTTTTATTCGTACTAGGTTGGCAAAATAATTTACTTTCTATTTCATATCTAGAAGATAAGGGAGATAGAGTCGCTTTCATAGATGGAAAGGTTATCATATGGGATAAAGACTCTAGCATCAACAATGCAAAATTCATTGGGATTCGTGAAGGAAAACTCAACAGGTTGTTGACACCTCTCTCTCAAGCATTGGTTAAAATTGAAGTAAGCCCATGTGAACTTTGGCATCGAAGGTTTGGACACCTTCACTACAAAACCTTACCAACTCTAAATTCAATGACATCCTTGAACTTAAGGAGGATCATGAAGGAGTACGCAGGGGATGTGCATTACGTAAAAGAATTTAAGAAACCATTTGGAAGCAGTGCTTCAAGATCAAAAGAAACCTTGGATCTCATTCACTTTGATGTTTGTGGTCCTATGTCTACAAAGTCTCTTGGAGGTCATCTATATTATGTAACGTTTATTGAGGACCACTCAAGAAAAACTTGAATTTATTCGCTAAAGTCCAAGGATGAAGTAATCAAAAAATTTCATGAATTCAAAGCTGAAGTAGAGAATCTTACAGAAAGGAAGATAAAGGTACTAAGATCTGACAACGGAAGAGGATACACATCAAAGCAACTCATAGCTTTCTATAAGGAGGATGGAATAAAGAGGGAGTTGATAATCCCATATAATCCAAAACAAAATGGAGTTGTTGAACGTAAGAATCGCTCAATTGAGGAAAGTGTTAGAGCCATGTTACATGATCAAGACTTGCCTAAATTTCTATGGAGTGAAGCAACAAAAACTATTGTCTACATTCAAAATCGGAGTCCTCACAAATCACTAGACGACATGACTCCTCAAGATGCATTCACTGGGAAAAAACCGAGTGTAGACCATCTCTGAGAGAAAGAAGTTAGATCCTACAAGCATGAAGGGAATATTTGTTGGCTATAGTAACACTTCAAAGGCATATAGGATCTACATAAAGGAAGGGCATTGAATAGAAGTAAACCGATATGTGATCTTTGATGAAAATATTGCATTCAAGAAATCAAAGGACCTCCCAATTGACTCTGATGACGAAGAACTTCCAATATTTGAAGAAGAATGCACTAGGGAGGAAGAGAATTCAAATCATGAAGAAGAAGGTCCTAGTGAACCTATGCAACAAGTCATCCTCCTTGAAAGCAAAAAGAGACCTAATTGGTTGAAGTCTACTCTTCTAGATGTAGAAGGACATGGAGCAGCCGAAGGTACATTCAAGGAATGTAAGAAGCCCAAAAGATATTCAGGGTATGCAGCCTATATGACAAAGTTAATCAAAGCAAAACCATCCACCTTTAAAGATATTGTCAAACATCAAGAATGGAAAGATGTTATGAATGAAGAATATCAATCAATAATGAAGAATGGAGTTTGGGAAATCATTCCTAGGCTTGAAGACAAATCTATGGTAACTTCCAAGCAGCTCTACAAGATTAAACATGCAGTAGATGGAAATACTGACAAATATAAGGCAAGATTTGTGGCTAGGGGTTTCTCCCAACAAGAAGGCATCAATTATGACGAGACATTTGCACCTACAGCGAGGTATACGATCGTTGGTCTCTTTGGCAACATCGATGGGATGGAACATCTATCAAATGGATGTCAAGACACCATTCCTGAATGGCATTATTGATGAATAAGTCTATATAGAACAACCCTTGGGATTTGAAGTGAATGATGGAGAGACTCATGTCTGCAAGCTGAAGAAGACACTTTATGGCCTTAAGCAAACACCAAGGGCTTGGTATGCAAGGATGCACACATATCTACAAAGATTGGGCTTCTCAAAGAGTTCTGCTAATCCAAATCTCTATATCAAGGTTGTGAAGAATGAGCCCATAATTATTCTTCTATATGTGGATGATCCTCTCATGACAGGTGCGGAAGGTTGTATTCAAGACTGCAAAAAGCAATTGGCAGCGAAATTCGATATGAAGGATCTAGGGTTGATGCACTACTATTTGGGGTTGGAAGTTTGGCAAGAACGTGATGAGATATATCTAGGTCAAGGAAAACATGTGATCGAGATCCTGAAAAGGCTTGACAGGATGAATTGCAAACCTATGACAACCCCTATGATCACAAATTTGCAGAGGCTAAGAAGTTTCGATTCAAGCCATGTGGATCTAACTAGGTATAGACAATTGGTTGGCTCTCTGATGTATTTAGTAAATACTCTACCACACATTTGTTTTGCAGTGAATATTCTCAGTCAGTTCCAGGTAGAGCCCAAGCATGACAATTGGATAGCAACCAAGCATATACTGAGATATTTATGAGGAACAATCCACTAATCCCTGAAGTATGATTGAAAGAATGATGTCCACTTGATTGGATATACAGATTCTGACTGGGGAGGTAGTGAGATGGATGGGAGAAGCACTACTGGAGGATGTTTTAGTTTGGGATCCTCCATGATATCTTGATGAATAGAAAGCAAGAATCGATTGCTTTGAGTAGTGTTGAGGCTGAATACATTGCAGCTTGTGAAGTAAGCAGGGAAGTTGTCTGGTTGAGGAAGTTGTTGTCCAATTTGTTTGAAGGATTGATGTACCCTACAATGATACATTGTGACAACACCAACTACATAAGGTTGTCTGAAGACCTAGTGTTCCATGGAAAGACAATGCACATAAATAACCAGTATCACTACATAAGAAAGTTGGTGCAAAATGGAGTGTTGCAGCTACAGTATATCTCCACAGATGAGTAGAAAGCTAACATTTTGACAAAATCTCTTCCTAATAAGAAGCTTCTCTGTCTAAGAGACAAGCTTGGATTGGTTGTTATATCCTCCCTAGTTAAGAGGGAGAGTTAGACACACCACTCTTGCCTTCACTTCGTGAAGAAAGAATGGAGAATTGGGTAAGCAACTGGTTTCCAATACTCTTGAAGGATGAGATAGGGCATCCAAGAGGTAAGAGTAGTCGAAGAGGAAATTCCTTGAGGATGTGTTATACCAAGATAGGAATTGTCCTAAAAGGACATAACCTGTGAACACCCGAGTGGGGTATATGCCTTGAGAGACAATGATGATGGTGTTTATCAATGATTGGTCTTGCTAGCATTGTGGAAGCAGTGACTGTTGCAGGGGCCGAAAATTTCAGACCTACAGTGGACGCCGAAATTCTGTAGCTGGGGGTCGAAATTGTGCAGCTCGAAGAGATTTGACTGGGTTTGACTTAGACAGAGGAAGCACACCATCAAGAAGGTCTGACTTGGTCTTGGAAGGGTATTGATCTTGGTCTAGAGGTCTTGGAATTCATCATTTGAAGAATCTATATGAAGAGAAAATATTTGTGAGTTTTCCGCTCAAGTGGAGAGGTTTTGGCCCTAGCTTGCAGCCTACATCCTGTGTTCTTGTGTATTGTTGATCTTCTTGTTTTGGTATCTATTTGATGATAAAAACAACATAATAATAAAAGAAAATGCTAATAATCAAGAAAAATAAAAATACATCACAAGCAGTTATCAAGTTTAAGAGAAATCACCCTAGTTGAAGCCCTTTAGATTTCTCAACAGTACGTACCAACAAAGGAGCAGACAACAAACATTCTAAACAAGGCTTTGTCGGGGAGCAGATTTGTTTATCTCAGAGAGAAGTTAGGTGTAGTGCAGAGCACGTTCCTCTATAAGAGGGAGTGTTGATTGGAATAGAGAAGGGTTATGCTTGCCTAGGTGCTAAGGCTAGCAGAGGGACCCACAAGACAACCATTTTAGCAGAATATCAGTTTATTTAACTATTTCCTAAAGCTGGACTTAGGAAAATTTTAAAAACCCTAAGTTAATTTATGATTTAATCTCAACCCTTCATCAAGATATAATCTCAGCCATTGAGAGTGAAAGAGGGGCTTAGGTCAAAATTATAAGAGGAGATAGAGCAAGCACTTAGTCAGTTGAGTACAAGCAGTTTGTTAGATCAACGAAGGGAGAGACTAGGGTTTCAGAAAATCGCAAAGCTTCAGCGACTAAGAAAGAGGTCGAGTGAGGGTCGAGTTGCTCTTACAACTTCAACACATTTATTCCACTCGCATGTGTGCGTAGGAAGAGAGATCTGCAGCTTGCACATGTGCACAGATAGGCAGATTTCAACAGCCATTTGGCAGATCAAGTGCACAGTAGGGAGATCAATTTATCTTGAAAGTTGATCAGTTGTTTTCCTGTGGTGAAAAGGAAGTTTTCCCTTGCTGTAAATTCTGAAGATTACCCTTTTGCTGAAGATAATAAAAGACACACAAAGTTTGCATGTTTTTCTCGGAGTTGGGGTTTCCTAGGTATATCTTGTGTTTTGTGCTGAATGTGTGTCTTCTGATTTATTATTAATTTTCTCTATGCATGCTAAGTGAGAAAACTCAGTGTATCTGCAATTTATGTTTCCGTAACAGATGTTGTTTGTGTTTCTGATTTTACACTTAGAAAATTGCAAATCAGTTACTGGTTTTAAGGAAATCTAACATGAAATTGTAAACAGGTATAAATGAACAGGAAAAATAGCATAACAGCCAAGTATCCAAGAGTAAGAGCTAAGTATAAAAACATTTGGCATCTCTACAAAGTGTGAATTCAAATCGTAGTTGTTGTGCATCCAAGGGGCATGGCCAGATATACAATCACAGCTAAAGAGCATAAGCAGGTATAAATTAACCTGCTGGCATCATATTTTTGCATTTAGAAGCTCAGGTGTAAGATCATAGGTTTAAACCCATCAGGAGACAACACAAAATTATGATCCTCTAGAATTTTTCCCTTGATTATAAGGACTGGCAGATTCAATGTCCATTAAGTTGGCGTGGGTTTCAAAGTTTTTGAATTTTACAATTTAAATAGTGAAACAGAGTATCTGAGTTAACAATGCTTTCTTGCATTCAAAAATAGAAAACAATGGATAACCAAGATGGATTTATGTTTCAAATTTATATGATAGGATGTCTTCATGTCACAGAGGTTAGAAGATCATTTATATGCCCAGAATCTCGTTCAATCCACAGACAGAAGCTACAGCAATTCATCAACAAAAGCCACAGAGATTTGCCCAATAAAAACCAGAGAGAGATTTGAAGACTATTAAGGATGCATCAGTCTTTGGATCTTTGATCCAAATGCCAACAGAATGTGATCTTCAGGCCTTCTTCTTCAAACCTTAGCTTTGATACCATGTTGAGAAAATCAATAGGCGGGTAAAAGTGAAGATTTCTCTCACTTGATAATTACTTGAGAAATTATTGTCGGCTTATTATTATTATATTTGTATTCTTCTTTTCATCAACCAATTACCAAAATGCAAAAATATGAAGATCACAGAGAACAAAAGACACAAGATATAGACTCCAAGCCAGGGCAAAAACCCCACAGGGAAAAACCCAGAAAATCTCCTCTTCTTATAGAACCAGATCAAAGTGAGAAATCTAAAACCAAAAATCCAACCTCCAAGAAGCCACGTCAAGCCCTCCAAACCCATTACTTCAGGGAACTTGCATCATCTTCCACAGAAAAAGTTTGCATCATTTCATATCATCTCCACAAAAAAAATTGCATTACTTTGTTGTTGTATAGCCTCATGAACTCACACTCCTTCACAGGAAAATAGCCTCTAAATTTCGCATCTCTCTATCTCAGAATCCATCACAGAAAGAGCACCGAATTGCTTGACATTTGGTGGACGCATGCCAATATATAGTTGTTCTCATATGCAAAAAGACACATCCTTTCAACGAGCTGACTTGACATCTAGGAGGGCCAACTTGGCTTCTTGAGGTGAATTTACCCAAATTACATTTTCAAAAATTATTTTTCTTTTTTCTTCACAAGTCCAAATAGGACTTTGACTCTTTGTCTCAACAAATCCTAGAAGCATGAAGAGCATGCTTAACTAATGAAATAATAGCAAAAATTATTTTTCTTCTTGTTTTTTACATAAAATACACAATGTTACAAGTACAATGACAATTATAAAGACTGAACCTAGTTACATTTTCCAACAACAATGTTGCAAGATTCTCCCCCCCCACTAGGATCTGCAGGTGGATTTGCATCCTGGACGGATCCACCACCGATCCTTAAGCAGAATCCAGATCCAAAAATCGGATCTACGGTTCGGCCTTTTTTTCATGGTTCCTGGAAAAATGGAACCACGGTGGCCCAATCCACGGTTCCGAAACAGATCGGCTGCAGATCCGAGAGAAAAGTGGATGGTTCCACGAACCTTTTTTTTTTGAACTTCGATTTTCAAACTATTATGTGAGGAATTATGCTTCGGGAACACACTCAAGGTGCCCCCTTGATGCTCCCTAATGGTAATGTTAAATTCTTAAAGTAAAAGTGACATTCTCCTTTATCTTTCAGTTTCATCCTTTGTAACTTGTCTAAGACCAACATAAATCCATCTTAACTATGGATCTACCAAGTGACAACAAGGATTAAATCTCTTAAATTTTGAGTGCAAAACTTTGAGGAAAAATTTGCACCTCAAGAGATTTGATCCCTCCGAGTCCTTGATAGATGCGGAGTTAAGATGGATCTATCCTAGTTTTGGGAAACACGCTAATAAAGTGTTTTAACTATAAGAACTTTTGATGATTCACACTCTCTCAAGAGATTTGACCCCTCCAAGTCCTTGATAGATGCTGAGTTAAGATGGATCTATCCTAGTTTTGGGAGACACGCTAATAAAATGTTTTAACTATAAGAACTTTTGATGATTCACACTCTCCACATTAAAATGTTAATAAGTGTCGCTCGTATTTCAAAGTAGAAAACTCTCTCTCTCTCTTATATATATAGACACAAACACACACACATTGAATTACATTTATTATTAATATTTTCTAAAACTTTAGAAGTATGTCTATCTATCTGCCTATATGTATCTATACATTGAATTATGTTGATTTTTAATGTACCTTGGACAAGTGGTTTCCCATGGGTTAGTTTCTACCCAGGGAAAAGTGTCCAAAATAATTATTTTCCTAAGTGTGACTTTATAAAGTGAAAGTGACTTTATAAGTGGTAAAGTCAATGTTAAATTATAAAATGAAAAGAGACTTTAGACATAAAGTACAATGTGGGTACTTTATTTAATGGGTGAGTTAAAAAATAGAAAGTGAGAACTAAATGCACATTTATTCTCATCCCTTGATCTAAATGAATCTGAGCCATTAGATCTTAGGGTTGCCCAAAAGTCATCTAGAGAAACAAAAAGGGGAAAAGAAACGAGAGACTGCATTCATTCTTCATGGGCAGATTAGAGAAAGGAGGCTGAGAGCTGGAAAAAAGTTCTGAAGGAGAAATTTGTTGCAACAAGCTGAAGGAGTGATTTCTGGGCAAATATGGGCATGGAAATCGATGCATAAAGACAGTATAAGGTACAGTACTAACAACATTTAATGTTGTGAGCTGCACATTGTCCGAGATAAGTTTTGAGAAAAAAAAATCTGCACAGTTCGTACAACTATATGGAAATCCATACAATTTGTACGGAATTTATATAGTATAGTATGTACAGTCGTATCCGTACAGTACATATTTTCAGCATCAAATAGGCACAAATATAGAGGCAAAGTGGGCACAGTTTTCAAGGAGTTTTGGGCTGAAAAGATAAGTTGTATTTTGCTGTTTTGTTTTTGTCTGCAAATGTATTTTTCCTAAACTTGAAAGATAGATAAATTTTGAAGAGCTCTCTAACAGGTTTTCCTCGTTACTTCCCAATTTCGGTGTTGAGATATACACCCTAACTCATTGCAATCAGTTTCGGTGGTTGTAAAGCCACCCTAGCTAATCATTCATTTTGAATGAGATCAACTCTACGAGGACACATTTCCATCAGGAAGAGACCAATTTATTGCATATCCTGGAAGCCGCGTTTGTGGTATTTTCAGGGATGAGTTACACATTTGCTGAAGACAAATTCGTGGTGCTTCAGGGGGGTGAGTTGCTTGAATTTACAGCAGAAGATAATCATATCCTTCAGGGCCGAATTATTGTTGAATTTGCCAGAATTATTAGGATCAATTTGCAGGGTGAATAGCTGAGAAAATTGTTGTGAAACGAGTTGCTGACAAAGTAATTGTCAATCCTGGAGGCCAAGCCAGCAAACTTCTTGGAGGCCAAAATGCCTTTCTCACTAGGGCTGCATTATGAGAATCAAATTGCCCAGTTGTCAGGGATCGAAATAGTGTCTTCAAAGGAGGGCCAAGTTGATTTAAAATTGCAGGCAAAGTTCTCTTTCAAGTAGGGCCGCATGCCAGTTGCTTTAAAGGGCCAAATCACCCCATCAAGGAGGGTTGACATTGACTATAGCTGGGGGGCAAAATATTCAGTTGATAGGACAAATTGTCAAGTAGATCAAGTGCCATCATTTCAAAAATTAATTTCCCAGGTTTTACTTCAAAGTTTATGTAAATTTCCTCCTAAGAATTCCATAAATAAAATATTAACCATAACAAATTCTATCAGAAACAATCACATGGGAGCAATTTCGTCGACGTGTTTCGAACCATCCAGTGTGGTTCATCTTCCGGACAAGATGATGAAACAGATCCAGGCATTGAAATAAATAGATGAAGAGAGCAACTAACTAGCCGTAGGAAAAAAAACAGCTAGTTTGACTAAGTTATTTATTTTCTAATAATAAAAAATAGAAAATAAATAACTTAGTCAAACTAGCTGTTTTTTCTAACAGCTAGTTAGTTGCTCTCTTCATCTATTTATTTCAATGCCTGGATCTGATTCATCATCTTGTCCTGAAGATGAACCACACTGGATGGTTCGAAATGCATCGACAAAATTGCTCCTAGGTGATTGTTTCCGAAAGAATTTGTTATGATTAATATGGAATCATGGATCACAGAAGTCTAAACTCAGAAAAAATAAAATATTGCCGGAACTGCAGCATTCATTTAATTTCTGGGTTTTACATTATTTAATTTGCTGGTAATTTCCATGGTGTGAATTTGTGAAATTTTTATGGTGTCTTTGGAATGGAAATTCATGGCATAATTTTCTCAAGTAAATTCCCTAATATCTTAGCAAAAAAGATACCAAGGGATATTACACTTTATCTATTTGCAATGCATTTCTCAAGTGGACAGCTGGGCACATCACTTGAGCTCTATACTAGACAGTTTCTTTTGGTTTATTCCAGGTAAGTCAGCCATATTCTCCAACTTGACTGAGCACACCCTATCCATGGGCTTTGCATGCATCACTTGCAGGACGGTCAAGGAGGACATGCTCCAAACTTTCATCTCCTATTCCAAGTCAACTAGGCTGCATCACTCGGGGGTAGAAGGTCTATTTAATGGAGTTAATGTTGGGAGAAGGTTTCGATAAATTTCTACCTTGTATCTTTTCCTCCATCTTTCCATTTCTCTCCTCCACTTCTCCTTTGCACATGAAATTATTAGTTTGGAACAGTGCACATATGCTGAATTGGTCTGTGATTGGTTGCTGCTACATGGATGAATTCTCTAGCAGCAATTAAATTTGTTCTTGGAGAACATTGTGCATGCCCTTTCATGGAGCTGATTTGCCTTGATAGTAATTAATTTGACATTGCTTTTGCATTTTATTTCCAATTGCTAATGAAGACAACTCCTTTTGACGGTGAACTAATATTTATATCTGCTGGGAAATCTAGTTTGTGTTTTACTTCAGATTGTTTCAGAGTTAGATGCAAGTGTATTTTCAGACAGATAAGATTTGAACACAGTTGTTCGTCTTGCTGATTTCTTTATTGACTCAATTTTTATTAAGGCACCTGGTCTGATTGTACCTGCTAAGTTTTAAAAGCTTAATCATTCTTTAGTATATATAAAGATAAAATCTGTAGTGTGTAGGGCACTGGTTGTAAAGACCTGCAATACACACAAGCAGAACTGCAGTCCTTTCAACTGATTCTGGAGGTCCATATCAAATTTCAAGCTTTGGAGGCATAAAAATCAGCAAGAACAAGTCATATCTGAATTGTTTTGACTGAAGAATTGTGATTTCCAGATCTGATTTCGTAAAGGAAACCCCCATGGAGTTGGCACGAGCCAATCAAAAGTGACTGTGATTAGGCAACAGCATATATTCCTTGTGAGTTGCAGGTTATCCAGATAAATTGGATCACTTTTATCCATGGGATTTTCAGGGGATTCACAATCACTCACAACTTCCTCTACAAGAACTAGCATAACAACTCAATTATTTTCCTTACCTAGTCAAACATTTCCAAATCAGGATTGCTAATGAGGAAAACATATCTTCTGGAAGAAAAGGCCACATTGTCTACTTAGTCATGGGGCATATGAGCTAGCAACAAATATGTTGGCAATAACCATGGGGGGGTAGATGCGGACTTCGGGATACAATGGCTCCTAACATTAGACACTTTTGCTATGAACCTGTGAAAGAGCAACGAATATGCTTCGATACCCATGGGGAAAATGCATGTGGTCTTGGGAGTACAATCACTCAAAATATTGGGCACTTTTGCTATGAATATGTGCAGACTCTTCATTTAATTCAAGTCAGCTGAGAAGCACAACCAACTCAATGGGATCAGCACCCACTAAATCAAAAAATTACAAAAGGGACAGAAGTGGCACCACTACTATTGCAAGGGTCTATGCTATTCACACAAATGAAGAACCTAACTATGAGGAACCAAAGGTACAAGATGGCATTCAATGACATCATGAAGTATTTGATGAACCGAAAGAGCTTCCAGCCAATAAAGAAGTGGATCATCCCATAGACCTCATTTCCCACAGCAATCCACCAAATATCAAAACCTACAGGTACCCTTACCAATGGAAGACAAGAATTGAAAGGCTGATTAGCACATGTTAAATGAAAGAACGATATATTCTGGAACCCTTACTCGGCACGTGTGATCTTGGTCAAGAAAAAGAATGGATATGTATTATGAACCACCAAGCACTAAGGTCTATTTTCTAAACAGCTGCAGAGTTCAAGCAATTTCAGATTTTGAACCAACTGGGGAAGTGACAAATACATATTGTTACCCACCACTTCCAAGATTCACAATGTTTCCCATGTTTCCTGTCTAAAGAAGGTGAGTCAGTCAGAATATCAACATGCAAACAAAGCTACCTGAGTTTCATAAAGAGTGTTGAAAACTTGAATGTCAATGGAACCAGAAAGAATTCTGGACATTTGCAAAAAGCATTTTCAATCCAAGTAGGTCAAGGAATACCTCATCAAATGGAAGTGTTATCCAAGTCCACCAAAAATTTGAGTGCAAAGAGTTTTTGAAGAGGAGTATGCTTTGTACCTTCCCATGGCCTAAAGCATTAAGAAAGGCTGACTCTTTCTATGTATCCTAATGAGGTGATAATGGTAGTTGTCTCTTGCTTACGTAGTTGTCCTAATTAGGTACTCGTGTCTATATTATGTGATAAGAGCCCTGTTTAAGTGATAATGTTGGGTATATAATAATTATGTTATAATACCTATGACATTAATATGGCAGAATGTTGGTAAGGCTCATAAGTCTATAAATAAAGGGGGAAAATCCAACATAAAGCATCCATGCAGATCCTGTGGCACTTGGCATTGTATCAGAGATTACCCTCTCTTGAATAGGGTTTGGGATTCTAATACAATATTCCCTCCATCGTGTGTTCTACTGATTCTCCATCATATCTTGATATTGCATTTTGGCATTTGCTTTTGGAGGGCCAAGTGGTGCACCTGGCACCAAGGTTCCTCACAGCTTTCCTGTCTCTCTTTGAGACTGCAAAAGATATAAGCTAAACTAAAGTATAAAAACATATAAACTTTATGACTAATACAAGACAACATAATAAACAAAGAAAAATAAGCTTACTAACCTCCAAGATATTTGCTGTTCTCAATAGATATCCTATGTGCATCAGCTATCCTGTATAAATAACAACCAAAAGCATTGATAAGTATGATGGGCTTTTTACGGTAGAAAACCCTCAAAGTACCCTTAAGAATAATAACAGAGCATTACCTTAAATCAACAGTCCCAGGTGGTGCAACAGCATGAAGAGAACCCATATCTGTGGGCTCATAGTCTGGGTTCTGATCTTCCCGCCTTTCCTTGGCACGATCTCGGTACCTTGGCAGATCTGGCTCTTCTTGTTTTTCTTCCCTGTTAGGAAAACACCAAAAAAAAATGATTCCCCTGAAATAATGTAGTTTACAAATAAATAAAATTAAAGACCCCAACAAGAAGATACTTTTAATTTTTTTTCACATTATTGCTGATGAAAACTTGTAATAGTAGAAAATAATGCAATTTATAAAACTCGAGCAAAAACAATACAAAGCTGCACGATTTTGAATGATGGGCAAGGAAACAAATTAAAGCTTTTAAGATCAAACAAAAGAAATAACAATAAAAATTACAAGATGTCAAGTGTAAGTTGTAGCTCCTGTTGACTTTAGAGAAATCTATTTGGTACCCAATGGAAAACTGTACACTGAAATAGAAAAATTCTGCAAGCACTATCATCACTTCAGAAAACAAAATATTAAATGTAAGATGTAAACTGTGCATTTAGCCTCAAAATGTTAGAATTCATAAAAGTTAAAAATTGAAACTAATCAACCTTCATTAAAGTTGAAGGAGAAATGCTTAGAATAAATAAATTGTGCACAGCACCCATACCCTCTCCTCACCTCCAACTCCTATAATATGGTGACTCTTGAAGGTTATGCTTGATCCCTCTTAAGTTTATAAAATGTCCCTAAACCAAGGTTGCACAGAGCAGGAGTAGGGAGCATCATTTTCCAAAAATCCTTGCGAGTGTGTGTGTGTTTGTGTGTCTATTGCATTTGTATTCAAGAAAAAACATGCAGAATGCCAAATTAGTTGCAGAATATATGAAAACATGCATATTTGTACATCAATGAAGATAGAAATGGCATTCATAGTGCATTAGTGATTAATTATTTGAGCATCAACCATCTAGATTCTAGCAAGTACAAACAAACAAACAAATTTTTAAGCCACATAAAAGAATGTAGACCATTAACTTATGGAATGAAATAGGTAACTCTAACAACTATCAACAATAAGATGAGCAAATAATTATGTTTACAAAATAGATCATCTGTGCATTGAAGTATGAAGACTGAAAGGTCCAGTCACTCTGAACAATGAACTAGGCTAGTTGGTAAACATCTCTCTATAGAAGTGTTCACCAACTGTGAAAGCACCCATGTCACCACATTTTGTTGCAATTTTTTTCATATATAGAGCAAGGGTGCTGCATATAAGAAAATAGTAAGAAGTGCAATCAATCTCTGAACCAATAATACATCAACAAAGAGGTACTACATGGCCTCTAGATTCCAAGAAAAATCATGCTACAACAAATACCTATGTATCATCAAAATCATTGCCTATATTGGGATTCTAATTGTCAATGTCACCCTCTAAATATTAAAATAAGATCGAAAAAGCTTAACATGTCAAATCGAGATTTTGCTTGAGTGATGGGTATATTTTTACTAGGGTTTTGACAAAGGAGTTCAACAATCGATGCCACCAACATCAAAGTACATAGAGGGCTTGGTGCTCTTGATTAAATGCTAGTTCCAAACCCCCATACATAACAAAGTCCAATGGAAACATTGCAATCCCCAATCTTGATATCCTGAAAATTGTTAAGAAAGCTGAATTTTCAGTACAATCTAAAATTCTACTTTCTCCATATGAAATCCAATGAGGTTGGAACCACTCTCAAACATCCTGAAACACTTAACAGTAATGTTAAAACTTAAAACTTAAAAATTTAAGTAAAAGTGAGAAGAATTTAACATCACCATTAATTACATAGCATTATTAGGACCCTATGGTTAAATATTAGTTTGCACCACTCAAAAATTATTATTATTGTTATTATTTTGCATTTCAAGAATCCTTAGTCGCATTGTATGGAACCAGCCAGTTCCATACAAAACTGGTTGGTTCAATGGTTCTGGCTCCGTGGCACTTGTCAAACCAATTAGGGCCTCAAAATGTTTTGACTGGCCAATTCAACCAGTTCCAGTTCAGTTTGATAACACTGCCACCATGCATGTTCCACCACTACTTGACAAGCAATGTTCCTCCATCGCTTATATTGGGATCCTCATCATTAGTACCATCCTTCAGCCTTTGCCTCTTGTGTAGCACCTCTACCTCAATCCTCTAGGGACATCAGTCGACACCGTCCAATTTTGATGAAACTGCCTAATCCAAACCTTAAAATATAGTAGACATGCCTGATCAATAATTTTAGTTTGAGTAACAGGTACACTTTTGCTAAGGCCATGACAAAGGGGTTCAACAATCAACATCACCAACATTGGGGTACATATAGGGCTTGATCCTCTTGATTAAATGCCAATCCCATACACTCCAACATGACAGAATCTAATGAAAATGTTGCAATCCTATTAATCCTGAAATCTTGAAAACTCTAAGTCCGTTGAATTTTGAATGGGATATGAAATCCTATTTTCTCCATATTAAGTCTGAAGAGGTTGGAACCACTCTCAAACATCATAAGCATCGTTGAGAGCACCACACTCCCGAATTGGCAGAGAGCATGCCCAAAAGGACAGGAGCGTGCTCCCAAGGGAGACCCCTAAGCATTCCCACTAGGAGCATGGTTCCAGGGTCAGAACAAGGAGGGGGGGCGCTTCCTACAACCTTGCCCTAAACAAATCATGATTCACAACGGCTACTAAATATAGAATGCAATTAAGTTTCCAAATACTTTATAGACCTTATTTGTTTCAAGTTAGGAGGTTGACAATGTATATAAAACATTCTGTACAAGTATTTCAAATTGCTTTCCTTCTCAGTTCATTGACTTCTCCCTTTTCCAGCATTGAATGGACAAAGCTTTGACAGAATAAAATTGGTTAACCTTAGCATGAAGCTAAAATCTATAGGTTGCATCCAAACAACTGCCCGTAGTTCTTCTAACACTTTTCCCAATATGTGAGCTCAGGTTATGGATCTACTGCTAGTTATATTCATTATATTGACAGGTTGACATCAACTCTTGGTAGTGACCCCAACTTGGAAGCTCTGTTTTCAAAACCGGCCGGCTCGGAACCGACTCAGCCGAGTTGGTCCGAGCCAGGCCAAAAAATATTGACTCAGCCTTGGATTCGGTTTGGCCGACCGGGTTAATACTGAGTCGGCTGAGCCAGCATTAACCCGGCCGGGTTAGAAAAGAGGCCCAGGCTACGGAATCCAGATGAATTGCCTGGAATAACTTAAGTATCATCAATCAAAAGATTCAATGTTCTTTTGAAAACTGAATTCACTGTGACATTTTAACATGCAAACGAACTTTCTGATTATTGGCTATTTGAATCACAAATGATAGACTAGGAACCTACAAAATCGGAAATTGAATCCCATAGAAAACTGAGTTTCACCTTGCAAAATGTATAGTTTCTAAAACACAACTCGGACATCAATATTTACTGGCAGAAGTGTTAGTTGCAATATTTGCTGCAGAAGAGTCAGTTGACTAGCTGCATATAGCACATCACCAAATCCAACTGACCTCACAAAGACCACGACCTTTCACATCTCCTCTTTTGAAAAGTATTGACACAAAGGTGTCAATTTTAAGCCTAAAGGAAATTTAGAGACAAACATAATTACAGTAATAGAAGAATCTCTCTGTTCGATGAAGTACAAATTAATATAATTATAAATCCAATAATTTCTTCATTTTCTCCTTGTCCCCACACCTTCTATAATAGTTGTTCTGATCCATGAAATATCATCAACAATGCCTAAGTTTTATAGAATAATGTGCCATCCACTCCTTTGATGCATCATGCAATAGGCACAGTTTATGTCCCATGCACAAAAATGTTTTTCTCTATGCATCCTCCTTTTCCTCCAAAACAGAATTCAAGGATTAACCGGACATCCAAAATAGAACATGGAGATTAAGGGTAAGTTAATAAAGCCACTTTAAGTGGATGAACAGACTAACACTGCTTAATAATAAAAAAAACAATTTCATCCTTACTGTGCAATATTTTGGATTGAATTTTCTGTGTTCTAATAATCAGAATATCTTGCATCATTTGTTATGTGTTTTTGTTTTGATCTCGATTCTCTATATCATCACCATGTATGTATTGGATAGTGCACTAGGTGTCATTTTGATATAATGGATATATACATGAGCCAACTTTGATCATATCTTGTCTTTTATCTATATTCTAATGCTATGTGTTTGGAAACATGAATGAAAATCTTTAAAACTATGTTTTTTTATAAACAAAATTAAATATTTAATGTATTTTTTACAACGACCGAGTCATTGAAATCGAGCCGGCCGAGTTGATACCGAGTCGGAGTCAGAGTCGACCCTCGGCCAGGTCGGTGTCAAAGTCGAAGTTTTAAAACATTGCTTGGAAGTACAAAAGCACAACAAAAATGCAGTTATATCACTTCAAGGTTTGGTTGTGACTTAGTACACAATTACCTAAGTAAATGGAAATGGAAGTTGTTTCAATATGCAATAATTCAGGCATTTGAGGTACTGTGCAACCTGCAGTCTCTCAATTCCATTGACTAAAAGGCAAGGAGATAATGTGTTGATTTGGGGTAGCCTCGAATGTGCTCTAGCCACGAAAATTGGTGGAGAGGCTAAAGCAAATGAGATCTCCAATACCCAAAAATGGTTTGGGTAGATTCTAAACAGTTTGGGAGATATTAAAATAATTAATATTTTTAATGGAGTCCCCAAGTCTAAACTTAGGGAAAATAAAATATTAATGTGAATTAATATAAAACTGTATTAGAAGGGTCCAAAAGTCATGGATCAAGCCAGAGTTAATCTTAGCCGTTGATTAGGGACTTAATCTCGACTGTTGATTTGTCAACGAGAAAAGTATAAGACGAGGCTTGAGGGTCACTTGGAAGACACACTGAGGGAGACTAGTCAGTTCAATTTCTGGAGCAAGGTTAGCTAAGAAATTCGAACTAGTGGTCTGGTGAGCAATCAAGAGGCAGCAAGTACGGAACAAAGAGAAGGGATCAGCCACTGGAGACCAGCGCGGAGACAGAAGAGGCAGATGCAGGGCATTTCAAGCAAACACAGAGGCAGTAGGAGACTGTGCAGTCACTAGAGGGCCTGCGTGAGTGACGCAAAGAGGCCCAGGGCTGACGCAGTCAAGTAGGGCTGACACAGAAGTGTCTGGGAGCCACGCAGAGGTCAGCCAAGCTGACGCTAGGACTAGGAGAAGTGCTGGAGAATTTTTCTCTCTATGGGTAAGCCAGTTTGGCACCCTGTTGTACTAAAGAATTGCTGAATAATAAAATCCTCCCTTGTTGTATCGGTTTTCCCACATTGGGTTTTTCCAGGGACTATTGTCCAAAATATCTGTGTCAATGTGTTGATTCTTGTACATGTGTTTGTTTATGTATTACGGTGTGATATCTGCAGAAGAATTTATTTTAATGTTTTATTGAAGGAATTTCATAAATAACTTATTGAAGAATAAGTAGGAAAAGTAAATCAGATGTTGCAGTGATAGAATTTTCACATAATGAACCTGTGGCCAAGTTTGGTATTATAATTATGTTGTTGTTGGGAGCAGAACATGAAACATCTGTTCAAATGGAGTCATTTTTGTGATGCGTACAATTAATCCCACTATTGCTCCAAATGTTCAAGAACAAGGGTCCTCCGTCACATCACTCTTGCCTATGTTATGGTGTCTAAAGATAACCTCCTTCAGTGTTAGTTATTGGTACTCTATGTGGGTCATTAGAATTTTACATAGGCATTAGAATTTTCAGTGGTCATTTATAATTATGTGTTAGTTAACAGACTTTACGTTAAGATTAATTTTATGTCAATCAATTGTACTCAACTGACTTTTATGTAAAGTCTAGTCATCCCCCATGCAAAAGACAAAGATGTTAAAGTAGGAATATTAACTTTAAATGGGCTCTTAGGCATTCGAGTAGAGATTTTTGGGGATGCTTTATTGCAGGAAGCCTATAGGAATCTGTTCCTTCCCAGGTTCAAAGTCCATGCTGCCTTTGCACTCGGACCTGAGTTGGCATCCAGATTCCATACCTTCGTACAAAAGATTTTAATATGTGTGTTGTAGTTTTCAAGGATCCATGTGTTTTTTCCACTATTGAACTTTTCTGCTGTTAGTACCCCAGAATCTGCTATAGGGTGTACTGCTAATGATTGCACGAAATACTACAATTATTTCTAAAATCACTGCTTTTAATGCTGAAGTCAATATTGTTACTGTTGATATTTCTGTTGTTTCCTACTGTTAGTTCCGTAGGAGTTTCTGATTTCATATTAGTTTCAAAGTTCCAAGTTATATGTTGTGAATCTCTCTCTGCATACATAAAATTAACAAAAAAAAAACACAGATTTCAAGTTAGGTTCATAACATCAATATTGAAGTTACTTCTTGGACTCGAGCAGACGCCAACATTGGCTTCATTCTCAGGTATCCATGGGGAAGATAACTGAAAATCAGAAATTGCATTATTGGTAGAAGAAGCCATAAGGACACCCTTGAATGGGATAAGGAACACCATAAAACAAATGAGCCAAACCCTAGGTACATTGATCGTGGCAATGGAATGAGGGGCTGATGAAATGGGAGTAGTAGTGAAGGAGAAGGTTGGCAAATACTCAGAGATCGGAGGAGGGCTGCATTACTAGTTCTGTGCTGTATGATTGGTTGCATTACTGAAAGTGCAAGAATGGTTTATTGAAGAATACTGTTATGTTGGACAAGTTAATTCTTTGTTTTGAATAAAAATATTTTTTTACTGTAACCCTAGCTACTGAAGGAAAATCCAGGGCAAAAAATTCCCTTGCATATTACAGTGGTATCAGAGCTGGAATACTGCCAGCTTGTGAGGTTGTCAGCGTTGTATGTTTCCAAGGGATACAAGTAACGTTACTGTCAGAAAGAATAAGGTTAACTGCAGCACAGCCAGAGGAGGACCAGATTCCAAGGATCTCTTATATGTACTAATTCATGGGCAGAGAGAAATAACAAATTTGATATTACAAGGGCAGGAGCAAGGACAACAGTTAATTCAGGGGCAGTGGGAAATAGCTCAAGTACTAGAGCAAGGACAGCAACAATTAGCCCAGCTAATGGCACAACTCAACGGAAATTCTAATGTTGCTGGTAATAATGATAACAGAGCAAATTTTGGTAATAGGGCTGGTACTGAGGGAAGCAGCAGACATAACCCTGTTTTCTCCAATGTTGTTCCTCAAACACACAGCAGGACAAACAGTGGAAGGAACCTCCAACCCTTACTCCCTCAATTTCTAAACCAACAGCAGACAGCGACCCAAAAAGTAGCAGAGCAGAATAGGCTCTTTGATGAATACTTTTGGGAACATGCAGCACTAGAAGAAAACACGCTAATAGCCCTAACCTTCCAGGAATATAGCAACATCAGATATCAGAAGAGACCCAGGGAACAACAAAATCTGGATTTGGCGTGCAAGGTAGGGAAGTTGCCCATCCCTCTTTTGATGGGTCATCAAAATGCTCAGCCAGGGCTTGGGTGCGAAAGTTGGACACCTATTTCTGATTTAATCCCATGCAGGAAACAAATGCTGTTCAATTTGCCACACTACACCTAGAAGGAGAAGCACATGACTGGTAGTATCATGGACTGGTTACACTGGGGCATGCAAACATCACTTCTTTTGTAGATTTTACGCAGAAGCTGATAAATATATTTGATCGGAAGAATTCGAATATACACTTAAGAGAGTTAGCACAATTCAAGCAGACCAGATTGCACAAGGAGTATCTCGCAGAATTCGAATGGACAGAAATCATGGTCACATGACACAGACATCGCCGAAGAAAGACTGATCATGCTCTTCACAGAAGGATTAGTTGAACCCCTACAGAGTTGTGTTAAGGATTTCAACCCCGGAACCCTACAGGACACCATTAGAAGACTTGAGATATGGGAGGTGCAACACCAAAAGTGAAGGCTTCACCCATGACTCCAGTTATTCCAAAAGACAACGGCAAGAAGATATCTTTGGACAACGAACCCAAGAAGGATCGGTTAGATGAAGAGACTCGAAATGGCTCTATTCCCTGCACCCATGTTTTCATTAATTACTAGGAAGAATTGTGATGAATTTACCAAACGATAGAAATGGAATTTCAGGACCCAAAGAGCAGCAAGGTAGTTCTAAGAAGCATTACCAATGGTGGTCCCCGCATTGTCACAGCACAGCAAATGGAGGTTATACCCAAACAAGGAGAAGTCACTTGCATGCCAACTTGTATGTAAAGTTTAACTTTGTATGAAAATTAACTGCAAACGAATTCTTAAAACAGAAAAATATAGAATGGCGAGAACATAAAACTAATATAGTAATATACACAGGTATTTTCCCTTGGATCCCCAAAATGGGAATACCAGATTGATTTTTCATTATATTCATTTCAATGTTACAACACATATATATACACATCAAAGCATTCATAAACCCCAATCTACTAACCTTGGATTAGAATATAACCATAGTTCCCTTGACCGGATCTACAAAATACCATGGGCAGAAAACCATCATGCCCAAAACCATGTGCAAAAACCATGCACAAAACCATGGGTAGGTCCGCCCCCCACCCTTGGGTCCGTCCAACTATTATTGGATCCAAATAAAATAAAAATAAAATTGGGGCATTGCCCCAAACCCCATGATGCGTGAAAAGAATATAACACACACCCAACATTGTAGAACTACACCTCACAGCTTACAATCCAATGAAGTCAGCCACGGGGAACACGACAAATTCTTGAGAGATTGGAGAGCTACTCCAAGAATAAATTTTCTTGTGAAATACTGGATCGACTCATCCATGATGGCAGGTATAAGGTGGAAGACAAAATCATCTTCTACAAAGATGAGATATATTTTATCCCTGAATCTACACTCAAGGAAAAGCTCGTTAGAGCTACACATAGCAAACTAGCTGAAGTCACTGAGAATTTAATTACAGCAGCAAAAGAAGAAAGGCACACAGGTCAAACTGGCATGCGAACACAATATCTAGCCGACACCAATGTTGCATATGTTGACGGGCCTCTTGTTGAACAAGTGGGGTCAAACAAGACTCCAGCATCTTTATCAGGCATGACTTTGAACCAAAGGTAGCCTATTACCCACAAAGTATATCTTGGTATGAAGCATAGCAAACTTAAGAGCACAATGCAGAATACAATGCAGGGGACTGAAGATAGTGGTTGTTGTCTATATTCTTAACCAATTTTTATTGTCCCTGAACCACTTTGGGAGATGATTAGGCAAAAAATTTAGAGAAATTTTGTTGGAGGATGTTCATGGGAAATTGTGGAGCAAGGTGGAAGTATAACGGGTCAATTGACTGTTAAAAAAAGGAAAAATGGTGCAGCCTACACATTGCTAAAAACTCTGATGGAGGAATTGACTGGATTGTATATTGGCAGCATAAATTTAGCAGATTGGAACCTGCGAAGTTTGTGCCTCATGGAAGTATAGAAGTTGAAGCATACAAGGGTCACCATCTTCAAGTAATTAATGAAAACATGGGTGCAGGCAATAGAGTGCAACCTCTAATGGACAAAATAACATTTCGCAATGTTGGTATGTTCATAATGGTAATTGTGAAGTTTAAGGGAAATTTTTCATGTTCAAGGGTTGATGAGAAAAAGTGGCAGCACTTAGATTTGTCATTGCTTGGGGACAAGCAATGTTAGGAAAGGGGGGCTGTAATGTCCCCAAGGGATGAAGTAGCTTATCAATCCCCCTAGGCTACAGTCCTCAATAAAGGGGAAAACCCCAAAAGACCAAATGTTGGGCAAGTTTTGAGGCAGCTAGGGCAAAAAAGAACAAAGTTGGGGCTTGGTGTGAACATCACTCAATTAATTAAAGAGAAAACCCCCCTCATGGAAATCTAAAAATACAAGAGGCTTAGAAGCACCTAAGGCATCATTGGATCGAATCATTTTGTCTATGTTCTTCTTTGACCCTGAGGCTCTAAGGGTTTAAGACCCCTTTTACTCTTAGACTAGTTTCGGTGGAGGTGATCCCACCCTACCGAGTCACTCTCTTTTATCTTTTATATTGGTTTCTTTGTTCTGGCACAATGTTCTTCATATAAGGAACAACAAGGTATCTCGAGACAAATCTGTGAGGCTGGTTGAATTCTTCAGAAGCTAATTACCTGGACAGATCATAGTACTGGTGGCAAAAATCTTGGTGGAAGTTCGTTTAAAGCAAACCGCAATTCCTGAGGCTGGAAGAACGAAATACTCCTGAGCTAGACGGAATTCCTGTGGACAGGTTTTGGATAGAGCGTAATTATTCCAGCTAAGAGGGGTCCTTCTGAGGTCAATTTTGGACAGTTCAAAGCTTTTCAAAACTGAGCGGGCTTTTCCTGAGGCAGGTTCTGGACAGAGCGAAATCCTTCCTACAGTCAACCTCTATGGATGGCATTTATAATAAGCTGAGAGTATTATGGGCTCGACATTCAAGTTTTAAATCATTCCTGAAGCCAGGGTTAGGGCAAAGAATCCATTTTGAGTATGAAACAAACTATCTAAAAGTAGACCAAGCACGAACTAGGGTTGGGCATAGTTATGAAACAGGCCAAAATCTACTAAGTCAAGATCAGAGCCAGATCATCCTTCAAATTTTCTTGAGACAACACGTATGGCATTGCGGGTAGCCCTGTAGCTGAAAGG
Organism: Pinus taeda; assembly: GCA_000404065.3. Classification (NCBI taxonomy): domain Eukaryota; kingdom Viridiplantae; phylum Streptophyta; class Pinopsida; order Pinales; family Pinaceae; genus Pinus; species Pinus taeda. Next base: position 261,681 of record APFE031145524.1, read on the forward strand.
GAGATCAATCCGAAGTTAATTTACCAGGTCAAATTAGAGTATCAAAGCTAGGGTCATTAGATTCGTTACAGAAAACTGATATTTGCTCATGTTGTATTTTGAATTACTTAGAATTATCTGAAACTGTTCTGGAAGGATTGTTTTACCTGTACGATTAAATCTGGGTTACATATTTACTATTGAAATATTGAATGACTAGCTTTGTGCTCTATGATTGGTTGCATTACTGAAAGTGCGAGAATGGTTTTTTAAAGAATATTATTTTATGTTGGATAAGTTAATTCTTTGTTTTGAATAAAAAGAATTTTTATTGAAACCCTACCTACTGAAGGAAAATCATAGGGCAAAAATTTCCCTTGCACATTACAGTCCAGAGGTGAATCTTGATTTTTGGAGGTGAATCGAGCAACACTCAACCCAGCATGTGGGAATGCCATGGAAAATTTGGCATAGCCTTAGGTTCTTTGTCTTTTAGGGTTTTTGCATTTTTTGCCACTTATTTAAACCCTGAGCCTACTTTGAGCACTCACTATAATCAAATTATAGACAAGCCTCTAGACTAAAGATTCTAATCCTACAACGGTTGTGGAAATCCCATTCGGATGGAAAAAAGGAATATGCTTGCTCCTATGCCAATAGATTTGGGAATTAACCTTGTATTGGCATATGAAACATGGTCTCATGCTCAAACTGTTTCCATGGTGGGCATTGGAGATCATATCTAGGCCATGGCAATTCGCATTAAGTGAAAATACACAAACAATATAGTGTGTATCAAGTGCCAATATATGATGCCTACAAGTTGAATTCAACTTTCCAAGTCATCATATATCTTTTACTACAACTATATTGATGCTATTATCTTGTTTCATCAATTTCAGAATAACACCATGAATGAAGGATTTAACACTTGCAACTAAAACATAATTTTCCATGAAAAAGACATGATATTTCACAGGTGCAATTTTTGCTAGCTTTTAGGGTTACTTTATGTAGTATTGTAAGGAAATTTTTTGCCCTAGGTTTTCCTTCAGTAACTAGGGTTTCAAAAAATTATCCTTTGAACAAACAATTCAATTCAACACAAATAATATAGTTTTCAATAACAGTTCTGACTTTCAATATGAAATAAACCCAACAACATAATCCAATAGTTCCCTCAACCAGTACAATAAATGTAGTTCCAAAACAAACGCTAGTAAATCCAACAATGCAACAGAGATCTGATTTTACATGCAAACTAGCAAAACACTACACAAGTTCAAATGCCCTAGTTGCCTTAGGCCTGTACTTCTTTCTACCTATGACCACTCAACAAGCTTGGGTTTGTTGCATATCAGAACCCTTACACATCCTTAGAACCCCATTTCAATTTTCGACTCAGTTACAAGACTCGCATTCCATTCCAGTGTTGAGAAATCTAGGGCGGCTAGGTTAGGGAAAATTCAATTTGATTTCTCTTAACTTTGATAGTTGCTTGTAACATTATTTTAGTTTCTTTTTCTCCTTGTTATTATTATGTTATTTTATCATCAAACTGCTACCAAAAAATGAAGATCATCAATGACAAATGGACACTAGATGTAGGCACTCAGTCAAGGCAAAATCCCTGTGAGGGGAAAACCCAATCAAACTCTTTCCTTAGTAGAATCAGATCAAGTTGAGACAATCCTAGACCCTTGACCTAGACCTCTCTCGAGTCTCCATCCATCAAGTCAACCTTTCACGAGATAAAACATCTTCTGGTTCATTACTCTGACCTTATCAAAACTCTGGTCCTGTACTAAACTTTGGTCCTGCAGCTATACTTGATTTTGGTCCCTGTAATCATACTAGACTTTGGTTCCTGCAAACATGCTAGACTTCGGTTCCTGTACTCATGCTAGACTTCAGTTCCTGCACTTAGACTAGACTTTGGTTCTTGCAATCATGCTAGACTCCAGTTCCTGCACTTAGACTAGACTTCGGTCCATCTTCCTTCGTCCCTTTTTATAGGTAGCTCTTCCTTATTGCCTCTAAGAATTTCTTGTCTCAACAGAATTGCAGATCAAATAGTTTGATGGTTATACTTCAAGGTTGAATGCTCTTTTATATATATATAGTCTTCACAAGGTGGACGTGTCCCTTCATGAAGCTGACTAGACAGCTGCTTGAGGCCGATTTTAAGTGCTTGAGGTCGACTTGATGATGGCGGAGGTTTCATGACTAAAATACATGAAATAAATTTCTTTCTTTGATATAATGAGCCCAAGAAGGGTCTAGATAATGATAATAACTCAAGACATGAACCTAGAAGCCTATAATGGAGACTTTGACCTATTGACCAATGACCTAAGCATGAAACACATGCTTTAATAAGTCAATCTTTTACAATAAAAAAAATATTTTTCTTTCTTTTAGAAAATTCAATTATGAAGACCGATACTAGTTACATTCTTCAACATCCAGGACTTTGGATTTGCGGAATTTGCTTCAGAAAGCCTTTCGTTTTATATCACAAGGGCAGCGAATGGTAAATCTATCCTCAAAAAATGTTTGGTTTGCTACAGAAACCCACGAACCGATTCCAAAAGGTCTGGCTCTGTCTCAGAAAACTCGGATTCCAGCCTTAGGTGTCTCAGACCCTACCTCAAATGTGGGATTTGGTGCTTAAGAGGTCTTGGCTGCAACATGAGACTTTTGGCCTATTGACAAAGGTCTAGATTTACAAGGATTCACTCTCAGGAAGTTCATTGTCTAGGACTATATTTTATCCACAGACCTTCGCTCTTATCAACCACAGAGACTGTGGCCTGCTTCAGGCAAATCTCCACAGAGATTTGACCACCAGTACTACGATTTGTCCATAAATTAGCTTCTGAAGAATTCGTCCAACCTTACAGACTTACCTTGAGATATCTTGTTGTTCCTTGGATGATGAGTTTCCCTGTGGCCAGAACAAGTAGAAGAAAAATAAAAATAAAAACTAACTGGGGTGGAAACTTTCACCACCAAAATTAGTAGAAATGACGGGGTCTTAAAACCCTCAAAGCACCAGCTCAAGATATCATAGATGATTTGATCCACAATTGATGATGCCTCATTTGATCTCAAACCTCTTCTATTCATAAATTTTCCATGGGCTCCAAAATGTGAGGGGTTGTGTGTGCAACTCCTAATTTAGCCCCAGCCAACCCAATTTTTGCCCAATGTTGCCCCAACCTAGGAAAAATTGGGTTTTTAGTTTTACCCATTTAACAAGACTATAGCCTACGGGGTCGGATAGGCTTTTTCGTCCTCCATTAGCCATTAATTTGGAGAAAACATTACACTTTAGAAGTGTTTACACCATGCTTGGGGATGTTTTTTGTGATGTGGGGCATGATGTATGGATGACCCTTGATTGTTTCGTGATGGATATGCACATGTAGAGGTGGCTTACTCTTGGATTGTCGAACCTTGATTGATCCTGATGTGGCATTCTAGAGAAGGGTGTTGAGTAGATCCGATTCACTGCTATAAATCTGCTGAAATTAAAGTGATCTCTGATCTAGTTTATGCTTAGAAAAGTGTGCCCTAAGGGTTGGAACTTATTGCCATAAGTTTGGTATCTTTTCTCCTAAGCAGCATAGAGTGTTGGATGTTGGGTTGAAGTAGATGAAATACTGTCCCTCGTTTGCTGTTGTGAATTAATATTACGAATCAGCCCTAAGGTTGAAGTTCACAAATATATACCATTTCCAATGATTCAAGGAGTATGAAGATATCTCCTAGTTCGTAGTGATGATGTCTCCATCAGAGAAAGCTATCACTCCTTTCAGTTATATTCTAAAATGAATTCCAGCAGGGCTTGTTTTACTCGACGGAGTACTCACAAATAGAATCGTCTCACCTACCGACAAGCTGAGTCAACATTTTTGTGTAGAGTGCACTGGAAGCAGGTTCTTTGGTCAAACTCGGCCAGTAATTGTTGAGTTTGCCAAGTTTAAGCTCTGGTCATTTAGTAGGCTGAGTTATTGTTGGGCCACTGAGTTGATCCTCCATTTTGGGACTCCCAAGTTTTTCCCGAGGCCGAGAAGGAGTACCAATCCAGTAAAACTTGTCACTGTTGTTTCCACCTCCGATGAAAATATGATTTGTGAGTAAAGTATGTTGAACGGAGTCAACTGGGTTTATTAAGGATGGTTAGAGCTAAGTTGAAGGAAACGTTGGAGAACGATCTGTTTCTAGCCGGAAATGAGGAAACTTGTACCGTACGGCCTGGAAACTCGTTTCCTGCTGTAATGGCTTGTTTCTCGAGGAGGAAACGTGGCCAGTACAGCCGGAAACACGTTTCCAAGCCGTACATTGGAGTTTCCTCTTCTAACTTGACTTTTTCTTGTATTTTTTTTATGCTTCTAATTCTTTATTGGGCGACTAAAATATCTTCTAGATGCTTCTAGATGCCTCTCAAGTTATAAAAGAGGATTTTTTGAGTGAGGCAGCCTAATGTTCAAGCCTATGGCCCTAGTGTTGATATGCAATTCATGGTAATGTTAAATTCTTAAAGTGAAAGTGACATTCTCCTTTATTTTTCATTTTCATCCTTGTACTTAAATTTTTAACATTACCATGAAATGACTTAGGATGTTTGAGAGTGGTTTTGCCCTCATTGAATTTCATATGGAGAAAATAGAATTTTAGATCTCACTCAAAATCCAACAGACTTATCTGTTTTTTAGGATTTCAGGATTGGGGGGATTGCAATGTCTCCATTGGATTTTGTCATGTACTAGGGTATGGAACTTGTATTTAATCAAGAGAACCAAGCCCTCTATGCAGGGGAGACTCCCAATAATCAAGAGCACATAAGGTACTAGGGTATGGAACTTGTATTTAATCAAGAGCACGAAGGTCGTTCGACTATGTGGGAGGAGACTCCCAATCTAGCACGAGACAAGAAATTAGAAATTTCTCGTGCTTGATTTTGGATATTGCTATTTTCATTATGTGATCATTCATGAGTAAATGTGATGTAAATTTAGAGACTTATAGTTTATGCATTGACAATTGACAATTTAATCATAATGTAATAAATTAGAATGTATCATATATGCTTTATGATTACACATATTTCTTAAATGTCCTAATATATATATATATATTCGCGTTTCCCCGTTTCCAAAATTTGGGGAGGTCGTGTTTCGTATCGCTTCCCGTTTCGGAAACTCGTACCCGTTTCCCCG
>APFE031145524.1:277515-294804 GCA_000404065.3 Pinus taeda
ACAACAACAACAACAACAATGGTGGGGGTCCAAGTGGAATTCGCGGGTGGCCACCAATATTCACGTGGATCAATAAGGGCACTTCAACTTTGAAAAGCATTTAAGTAGCCTAAAACCCAATGACTTAAGAAAGACAATCACCTAGTAGGGCAACTCATTATGATAAAGAGGTTGATAAAACTATTAACACATAGCTTCTACACAAGCCCACCCATTCTTAGCCCACTGGTAAAGCCAAAAGATAGCCTTCAGGTTTCAACATGTGGTCACATTATGAACAACATGATTTTTGCACCCCATTTTAGTCATTACTTTGTTAATGGGGAGACCCTTATCACCAAACTCTGAGAAAAGAATGACATTTTAGGTTTAATTACAAATTCCAAATATTTTCTAGGTGAAACAACCAAGTTTGTTGCCTTGGTCCTCGATGCCAAATTTTATTATGCCAACATTCAAGGCAAGGCTTGGGATAAAGTCATTTGTATTTATTGGTCAACTTGCAATGCGTGAAAGTTGTGGCCTTGCCCCATTTCCAATCATTCAAGTAGGCACATGGCATTGAGAGGCCAGGTAGTTTGGGATCAAACCCTCAATGTAATTCAATATAACCGTGTCAATGCTTTAAAGCTTAAACTTATACTTAGGTCGCGTCATGGCACCCAATCCTTAGAAGCATTGTTGAATAAATCAATAGGACATTAAATGCCTCTGCCAAAAAAGATTTGAGGTTGAGAACCATGAGGATTTGACCAAGGGTTTCCCTTCAAACAAAATTAGTAAGGACAACCATCAAATTTGCTCATTAAATGACAACACAGTCATGATAGAAGGATCCTTCCATTCTAAGAAATAATTAAGAGCCTCCTAAGGCTTCCAAATACTTTGTAGAACATGTGTTCCAACAACTTTAACCTTTGAGTGGATTAGCAATGTGGTTTGAAAGAAGAGGCCTTACAAAGTTTTTTTTTGCTTTTTTGGCCTCGGGGAAACCCTTTCTTATTGTGATGTCTGGAAAGGATTTAAAGGACTTCTTAGCCTTCAATAACACAAATCACCCATTTAGAGTAGAGTGTGTGTGCTTGCATTCTAATCTTGATAATCCCAAAGCCACCCCATTTCCAAAGGAGAATGGGAAAGAGTCTATTTGGCTCTACATAAGTCAATACTTTTTCTTAGTTGGTCATATGCTGCCTTAGAAGGGACCCACGAGAAGAGTAATGGACATGAGTGGGTGCCAACACCTTAGTGCATATCTCAACTTAACGACTAAGGAAAGAGGCTTAGTAACCTAGTTGTCAGTTTTCCACTCCATCCTTTGCATAATTATCTATTAGCGGTCTTAGGGGGGGTGCCCAAGAGCTTTAAATTTTCCCCTAGTTGAATCCAAGACTAGCTAAGAGAGTTGAGACCCTCAAGCAATGGTGTTTGAATATCTATATAACATTAGGTCTTGACTATCTCAAGATCCCTAAACTTGGGAATACACTTGATAAACCCTTGGTTGATACCTACACCCAAAGAGCAATGGTCAGAGGCTTACTTGTAAACCAAGTAGATTCATATAACTTACTAGATAAACCATTAAATCCAATGGCTTTGTCATCCACCATTGCATGGAGGACCATAGCTAGCTCATCAAAGGTTGTGGCTAAGTAAATGGCCCATAATTGTTTATTTAAAAGCTTGCAAGGCACAATTTCGAGACACTTTAGAAGGCCCTTTCATATGAGAGGCTTGGGATTGGAATAATGGTCAATAAATTCATGCTCAAGCCTTTGTCGTTCTTTAAGTCAAGGATGGATTCCCCAACCTCCATAGTGGTTGAGGATTTCAAAAAGAATTTAGTGGGTCTATCATTAGATTTGAACCAATGCAATCTAGCACATAGTTGGGTGCCTCTCTTCTAATTGACAACTTTTACCCATAAGAGATGGGGAAGCTTGGTAACCTAAGTTTACTCATCTTCGCCATAAGGGGCCCATTGTAGATTCTCCATAAGAACTTCTAACGCTTTACCCACCTCATAATTGTAATTATGATGAATTTTGGAAATTCTCCAACCACAACCTCTCAAACATGCCACAATTGTGGAGATAACGTCCTTCGAACTCCTATTCCAACCCTTCCACGCGAACAAAGGATATGGTTCCATACTATGTGAATGCAAGCAATACAACCAAAGTTTTGAGATGGAAGGCATTGAGGATGTGGTGAATTTAAAGAATTTAAGTCATTTCAATGCCTTGAGAAATAGAGAACTAAATGGGTTGGTGATAAAAAAAAGTAGTTATGCCCAACACGTGAATTGGGTGACCCTTGGATGAGTTAAAGAGGAGTTTTGCTTCAAAACTATAGCCCTATAAAGTCTCTAGTAGAATTTCCAAGTTGGTCATATGCTACCTTAGAAGAGGCCCCACAAGAAGAGTAATAAACATGAATGGGTGCCAACACCTTGATGCATATTTGAACTTAGCAAGAGAGGCAAGAGGTTTAGTGACCTACTTGTCAATTTTCGATGACATCCTCTAGATGATTACCTCCCAAAAATCTTAGTTGGGTGCCTAGGAACTTTAAAAATTTCCATGCTTGAAGTTAAGACTAGTTAAGAGAGTCGAGACACATAGGAAATGGTATTCAAATATGTATATAACATTGGGTATTGGCCCATTAGACGTCATATCCTGAAGCATAGCATAAAATATCTTACCACTCGGTAGCAATTTAACATGTCAATGCTTTAAAGCTTAAACTTATACTTTAGGTTGCGTCATGGCACCCAATCCTTAGAAGCATTGTTGAATAAATCAATAGGACATTAAATGCCTCTACAAAAAAAAAGATTTCGGGTTGAGAACCATGAGGATTTGACCAAGGGTTTCCCTTCAAACAAAATTAGTAAGGACAACCATAAAATTTGCTCATTAAATGACAACACAGTCATGATAGAAGGATCCTTCCATTCTAAGAAATAATTGAGAGCCTCCCAAGGCTTCCAAATACTTTGTAGAACAAGTGTTCCAACAACTTTAACCTTTGAGTGGATGAGCAATGTGATTTGAAAGAAGAGGCCTTACAAAGTTTTTCTTTTTCTTTTTTGGCCTGGGGGAAACCCTTTATTACTGTGATGTCTCGAAAGGATTTAACAGACTTCTTAGCCTTCAATAACACAAATCACCCATTTAGCGTAGAGTGTGTGTGCTTGCAGTCTAATCTTGATAATCCCCAAGCCACCCCATTTCCAAAGGAGCACGGGAAAGAGTCTATTTGGCTCTACATAAGTCAATAATTTTTCTTAGTTGGTCATATGTTGCCTTAGAAGGGACCCACGAGAATAGTAATGGACATGAGTGGGTGTCAACACCTTAGTGCATATCTGAACTTAACGACTAAGGCAAGAGGCTCAGTAACCTAGTTGTCAGTTTTCCACTCCATCCTTTGCATAATTATCTATTAGCGATCTTAGGGGGGTGCCCAAGAGCTTTAAATTTTCCCCTAGTTGAATCCAAGACTAGCTAAGAGAGTTGAGACCCTCAAACAATGGTATTTGACTATCTCTATAACATTACATCTTGACTATCTCAAGATCCCTAAACTTGGGAATACACTTGATAAACCCTTGGTTGATACCTACACCTAAAGAGCAATGGTAGGAGGCTTACTTGTACACCAATTATATTCATACAACTTACTAGATAAACCATTAAATCCAAGGGCTTTGTCATCCACCATTGCATGGAGGACCATAGCTAGCTCATCAAAGGTTGGGGCTAATTAATTGGCCAATCATTGATTATTTAAAAGTTTTCAAGGCACAATTTTGAGACACTTTATAAGGCCCTTTCATATGAGAGACCTGGGATTGGAATAATGGTCAATAAATTCATGCTCAAGCCTTTGTCGTTCTTTAAGTCAAGGATGGATTCCCCAACCTCCCTAGTGGTTGAGGATTTCAAAAAGGATTTAGTGGGTCTATCATTGGATTTGAAACAATACAGTCCAGCGCATAGTTGGGTGCCTCTCTTCTAATTGACAACTTTTACCCATAAGAGATGGGGAAGCTTGGTAACCTAAGTTTACTCATCTTCGCTATAAGGGGCCCATTGTAGATTCTCCATAAGAACTTCTAGCTCTTTACCCACCTCGTAATTGTCATTATGATGAATTTTGGAAATTCTCCAACCACAACCTCTAAAAGAGGCCACAATTGTGGAGATAACATCCTTCGAACTACTATTCCAACCCAAATTCCACGTGAACAGGGGATGAGGCTCCACACTATATGAATGCAAGCGATACAGCTAAGGTTTTGAGATGGAAGGCATTGAGGATGTGGTGAATTTAAGGAATTTAAGTTATTTCAATGCCTTGAGAAATAGAGAGCTAAATGGGTTGGTGATTAAAAAAAAAAAAAAAAAATAAAAATAAAAAAATAAAAAAATAAAAAATAATAAATAAATAAAAAATAAAAATAAAATAAAAAAAAAAAATATAAATATAAAATAAAAATAAAATAAAATAAAATAAAAATAAAATAAAAAATAAATAAAAAAACTAAATAAAAAATATAAAAATAAATAAAAAATAAATAAAAAATAAAAAATAAAAATAAAAATAAAAATAAAATAGTAGTTATGCCCACCACATGAATTGGGTGATCCTTGAATGAGTTAAAGAGGAGTTTTGATTCAAAACTATAGCCTTATAAAGTCTCTGGTAGAATTTCTAAGTTGGTCATATGCTACTTAGAAGAGGCCCCACAAGAAGAGTAATAAACATGAATGGGTGCCAACACCTTGGTGCATATTTGAACTTAGCAAGAGAGGCAAGAGGTTTAGTGACCTACTTGTCAATTTTCCACTCCATCCTCTAGATGATTACCTCCCAAAGATCTTAGTTGGGTGCCTAGGAACTTTAAAAATTTCCATGGTTGAAGCTAGGACTATTTAAGAGAGTTGAGACACATAGGAAATGGTATTCAAATATGTATATAACATTGGGTATTGGCCCATTAGACATCATATCCCGAAGCATAGAATAAAATATCTTACCACTCAGTAGTATTTTACCAAATTTGGTGGTCCTCGACGACGATCTAGAAGGAATCATATGCATTGACATTGATATGTTATCCCCCTGGGGTTTAAGCAAGGTAATTTTTGTGTCATCCCCCTATTTACTCCTACTATTTTAAACATGGCTGTGATGGGCACATCAACATGGAGAGGACCATGATTAGTTGAAACCCTAATTAATTATTGATATTAATTATATACAAATTAATTGAATAAACACAGTTGAAAGTTGGACCACCTTACAAATCCTTGGTCTGAGGAGGAAATTGTTGGGTTTCACTTGTTTCCTTGAAAATCCACATCATTATATATTGATTCAAATATTATATCCTCTACGGCTAGGAAAATCAACCCTAATTTTGACTAAGGTATTAATTAATGGAGTTGCATCACTCCTAATTAATATGATCCCTATAAACATTTAGTGTATCGAGACATTTTTAATGATAACTTAGCAATTAAAGAACGTACAAACTATTAAATCTTAAACGTTCCAATTAATAATTAACAATAATTATAAGTTTATTATAAATAATTGATTTTAAATTATATTTTAACCATAATTATTTATTAATAAATATTTCTTTATGCCTAAATTAAAAGTCAACCCATTGAACTTTCAAGTATCAATCATTAATTTCCCTTATCACATATAGTAGCACGTAATACAATACCTTAAATGGAATGTTGTTTGTTTTTTGAAGTTTGAGGGGACAAAGCATGTGATGAGCACCAGTATTGCAACAAGAATGTTGCAACTCCTGGGGCTACCAACTTTACTTTATCAACCTAGGGTTCATACAAACTTGGAGGTGACAATGTTGTATACACAAATAGATTCAATGGATCCACTTTGTGTCACTACTGAGTTGGCGATAGACCATTAGGTTTCTCAAACCAGCCTTCTATTGATTTAGAAGAAGTTCGATTACCGATGGAGAAAGGGGAATTTCACCCTAATTGAGAGAATTGAAACATTATCTACTGCAGTAATGAAAGACTTAGATAAATGCTTAAAACACACCACTCATCTAGCTATCTATTAAGAGATCTTGTTTCAGAATAGTTATAAGCTAACACAAGTGGAACCCTAACTATCATGAGCATGCAATCTGATCTAATCAAACACTTTACTATTGTGCATATGAATGAACAAAACAACCTTTTCTTTTTGTCCTTTTTGTGAAAACATGAATGCTAATTCTTCTTGATTGTATCACAAGTGGATTAGGTGTGGAGAGAGGTGGTTGTGAAGGTTCAAATGGCTTGAGAGGCAAGTAGGGGTCTTCTCCTATCTTTCTTGATGCATTTTTCACAAATCGGCCTCAAAACAAGGCACTACAGGTTGTCCTACAGGATGCTTACAAGATCCCCTGTATTCCTATAGGATCAAGTCGAACGAAAAAGGAGTGAGTTAGACAGTGGTATAGGGCTTAGGAAAGGTGAATGATGGAAGGAATAAGGCATGGAAGTGGCTAGGAATTCCTCATAACTCAAACCAAACTTTATAGGATGGTTGGATTTGCTCAACAAGCATGGAAAGTTGGTCTTATGAAATGATAACTCAGTTTATGGACTTAGTGGCTTTTGGCAATTATGGATGGATGAGGTTAGGCTGGGGCTGTTGACATGAGATCTTCCTGCACTCTTGAAACTCCTGCAATACACATATCACTAGCATTTACCCATAAATCATGTCAAATTAAGAAAGATATCCAACAACATAAGAAAACATAATTTCATCATTCATTTGCGTAGTTCATGCATGGAAATACTTTGCAGGATATTGTGAAACATCGTGACTTCTAATAGAAAGCTGGAGATAACAGATATAACAACTGCAAACTATCCTTGAAAACTGAAGATGTTGGCCTAATTAGCAGAAAACCCTAAGTTTCATAAGAAATCATAATTCTGTCTTTTTGGGGATGAATGGGAGTTTTTCCTTCAAACCATGGTCCCTGAAGGGAGGAGTGAGGCAAGAACCACCTGTTATTAGCCTTTTTGGTATTCCTTTACCTCTCTAAAGCTACTGCTAAAGCTATGCATAAATGGAAGCAAACTAATCAAATTCACTAATACTTGTAATGAAGTAATGCCAAAATTAATTCAACAAGTAGATTATGAAATAACCTAAGCATACATGTACAGTAAGAGGAACCTATGCTGCTAGGGTTGGGCCCTAACCCAAGAGCTTCAGCCCTCTGAGTCAACTCAGTGTTGGATCAAGGAAATGCTTATTTTCATTAACATATAAAAGAATACATAACCGTGTTTTGCCACAATCCTTCAACTCGAAAGTGCTTAGTTATCTTGCATAAAAAATCTAAATCCTAATGAGGTTGTAGGCCTCCTTATTTATACAACTGAAGTTTCAAACAAATTCCTTAAATCTAGGGAGGCTTGCCTTCCAATCTCAAGATGAACTGGTTTTTTAACTATCACTGGCTCGGTTGCCAATGATCTTCATGACTCGGTTGTCTGCAACTTTGAGCTAGTGTGATTTGATTGAAGGATATTCGAATGAGTGAGGATTTAATGAGGAAGATCCATCTCCTACAATCTCTCCTTCTTGTATCATTCAATTTCCTGCACCTTAATTAGCCATAATTGCCGTAATCTGCTCCCAAAATCCTGCAATCAATGCACATTAGACCACTAGACATAACATCTTACTTTTACTCATCTCATTAAGCAAAATATAGTTAAAACATGTAAGGAATTATGAGAAGAGTTGACTTTAGTAAGCTTGTAGGTGTATTTAGGTCCATATATTTACCCAATGATGAGCCTCATCATCACCCCCCTACTAAAAGTGTTGCTTATCCTCTGAGCAACTTAATCTATGTCCATGACCTTCATTCCTCTGATGGCTTCCCTGACATCCCATGCTTCTATTGTAGTCTCCTCTTCTTGTGAATAAAATCATGCCTTCCTCTCTATCTCTTCCCACTACTTTCTTTCTTCTTCTTCTTTCCTTCCTTCCAACATTCCTAAGAGAAATGGTGGACTAAGCCTCAAGCCAATCCAATTGACTTTGAGTCTTTGGAGAGCCTGCTTATACATGGGGGTTCTATTTAGTGCCTTTCTCAATCTGTCAGAAGAAAGGTATTCTCTGATTTTTAGGCTATAAGGCAAGGTGTTCCATCTCCTTTGGCAAGCTTGCATGCTTTCATCTCCTAGCAATTTGAACATGTCTTCAAAGTGTGTGATTTCTTTTTCTTGTGCAATAAGATACCTAGGTGCAAGCTCAGGATCATTTGCAATGAGGTTGTGGGTGTTGATGACAGCCATTGGGTTAGATTGCTCAGCTCTGATCATAAGAGGTTCTGTCTCTTCTTTTTCCATTACCTTCTTTTATCTCTGTAGCTATTGCCTCCTCGTGATTCATCCATGATGCTAAGGCCATCAATTTCAAGTCTCCTAGTTTTGAATTTGGGTCCCACACATTTAAATCTGTCAAGGCCAAGTTGTGCAGGTAAAACTCATATATGTTTGCTCTATCTTCCAAGGTTCTTTGTTCACAGAGATCAATGAATTATTTATAGTCCTGGAAGGGCATAGTTCCTCTTTGTGCCAGAGTCTTGATTTGGAATTGTAGCCATTGTTCCTTGAGATACAAGGCATAAGACTTGGATGGCATCTTGCACTGGATTGCCTCCAAGGATAAACTGGCCATAGTTGCCAATTGGCTTTCCCTTTCTTGTAGTTGTCCCCTTAGCCATGCATTCTCTGCTTCTAACTAAGATTTCATCATTGCTTCTCTGTCCCTTATGCTGCTCAATTCTCTGCCCATCTCCTTCAATTTCTCCTCCATGTGGCCTGCATCCTCCACCCCTTTTGATTTGGCAATTTTAATCCACCTGTGTGTCCTTGCCCTCTCTTTTTAAAGTTCAAAAAATAGGGGAATGGCAAACTTCTGTGGGATTACCCTACCTCCTTCAATGAACCTATAGTAGGAGTTGAGGTTTGGCTATGTACTAAGTTCTCTCAGTTCTTGGTCTTCTTTCTTTGTTTCTTGTTGAGTGATACCTTCTTGGTCCCTTTTCTGTGTTTCTTGTAGGTTTGACAGAGTTTCCTGTAGGATGGCCTCTACTTCTTGTAGATCTGTCTGTGTCTCCTGTAGGAGACCTTTTCCCTTTGACAAGGCTGACCTTGTGACATGCCTCCTAACACAAGTGATGGGAGATTTGGGAGAGGCTTGTTTTGATGATCCTTCTCTTTGATTTTTCTCTAGAGGGGCTGCCTTTTCTTGCTGCTTTAGTGAATCCTCAATGAAAATTGGAGATTTGGTGGGGGTTTGAGGTCTCCCTTGTCCAATCCTAGTGCTCTTTCTTCTCTTAAAGTACAATGGTGTTTGACTTTGCCTCTTTCCCTTTGATTTGATAGGTGTATTTAGGGCAGTAAGAATAGTTGTTGCCTCTTTCTCTGTGGCCTCTAGAGATACCCTTTGTGATTCTTCTCCTTCTCTGCCTTGAGTTACAAACTTTGGCTCATCCTTTTGTCCTTTTCCTTCTCATTTTCTTCATTATCTCCATCTTCCTCTTCTTCTTGACTCTGCCCATCTGTCTCTTCGTTTGTTTCTTCCTCTGTCTCTTCTTCATTCTCCTCCTCTATTTCTTCTTCTTTTTCCTCCTCTATTTCTTCTTCATTTTCACTAGCAATGGGGCTTTTGTCATATTCAAGAGCTTGAATTGCTCCTCATGCCTGCATGTCTCTGAAGGTTGTCCATGTAATAGGGAGTCTTAGGTTTTGTAGAGCATCTTCAAGGATGAGTTTGATCAACCCATGATGGGCTAGTTGTTGATGTTTTCCTTCTTGCACTTTGATGCTCATGTCTGTCATTCACTGTAGAAGAAAATAGGGTATACTCAATCAGTTTTGAGGAGGTGTGTTCTCTCCAAATCTCAGTTCTTGGAGGAGTTTGAAATGGTATCCATACACCACACTGTATCTCCCTTCACATGATATGTATTTAATGAGGTGGTAATTGACTTCATTCTAATGGTATGGAATGCTTTCCCTTATAACCCCATTTTTTCCCTCCATTAGATCCTCCCCTTCCAAAAAGAATATTTTCTTTGCAAGGGTGTTGTTACCCTTGTCTTATTTTCTCCATGGTAACCCAAAAGGGAGTGTAGTGATTCTCCTTATAACCTTGGGGGTAATTACAATTGATAAGTCGTCTGTCCTAGTGAGGGGTATGAGTGAGAGAGAAAATTCTCTGGCCACATCATCATCATATCCTCTCATCCTCTCAGAGAACCCCATCCATTGATGCCTTGTGAAAATTCCTACTACAGGAGGATGTTGGTGGAGTGACTGGTTTTTTTTTTTTTAAATATATATATCTAGACATAGGCTTCTCATCCCCTTGCTCTTGGACTACCTTTCTTGGGATTTTCGAGGCCACTGTAATTCCTACAGGAAACTCCTGTAGAAAATACAGAGCTTGTGTAAGATGAGTTAGAGAGGTTCATAAGTGGAAGAATAGGTGAAAAATGAAAGATGCGAGATGGGTGGATTGAAACATGGCTCTTGTAGGTCATTCTGTCCCTCTCATGTTGTGCTTATCCTCCTCTTGCTAACCCGCAACACAAAATTTCCAATTTTTTGTATCTTTTTCTCTTTCTTTCTTTTTGGTAAAACAACTAGTTTACCTCCAAGGAGGTTTTCATCCTAGTTGTTTGCCTTGGGTGCCTCAAAAGAGTGGGATGGAAGCTGAGAATTGCTCTACCACCATCACTGTCTTGCTGATGTTATTAATGAATTCTTGCTTTGACAAGGGCTTCTTGTATATCTTTAATCTATACTCGTTGACAAGCAAAGGGATAGCCTCTGCACCAATGGTTATTATCTGTACAACACCATTATCATGACATTTTTCTATGACATAAGGCCCTAACCATGTAATCCTTAACTTTCCTTTAAAATCCTTGTATATGGAATCATACAACAAAGCCCAATCACCTTCTTGAGACTATTTGTCATTTATATTTTTGTCATGCCAAATTTTCCTTTGAACTTGAGTCACCTCTGTGTGTAGGAGGGTCTGCATCCTAAATTCATCTAACCCATTCAGCTGGAGCAATCTTTATTGTTGTGCCCTGGTGAGATCTAGATCTAGTTATGTTTCCATTCTTAAGGTGTTGTATTCAAATTCAATGGACAACAAGGCTTTCTTCCCATAGACCAACTCATAAGGAGTGAACCGAGTGGTGGTCTTCCAGGTGGTATTGTAGGCCTAGGTGGCCTCAACTAATATGTCTGCCCAATCCTTTCTACTGTTGCTAATCACTTTGGTTAGAATGCCTTCCAATGCTCTGTTCGTTATCTTCACTTCCCCTTTAGCCTGTGGGTGGTAAGGATTGGATGTTTTGTGCTTGATATTGTGTTGGCTTAACAAATTCTCAATCGTGTGAGATGTAAATTGACTGCCTTGATCAGTGACCAATTTTCTAGGATACCTAAACTTATAAAACACATTTTCCCTTAAGAATTCAGCCAACTTCTCTTTTGTTGTTGCTTTGATGGCCTTGGCTTCAACCCACTTGGTTAAATAGCCAGTGCACACAATGATGTACTTCTTCCGTATAGATGGAGGGTCAATGGTCCCAATGAAATCCATGCCCCACTTGTCAAATGGATCGAAAGTCACTTGAGGTTGCAGAGGTATTTCATCCCTTGGGGTAGGTTTCCCCATCCTCTGACACCGATCACACTAACTAGTATACCTCCTCACATCTTGGTGAAGAGTGGGCCAGTAATAACCAGCTTGTAGTACCTTGAATGTTGTTCTTTTAGCTGCAAAGTGACCTCCATAAGGCCCATCATGATAGGTCAAAAGGAAGTCAAAGACTTCCTCCTCCCTGACACATATTCTTAGAATTTGATCTGGGCCTAGCTAGAAGAGATTTCCCCCAATCCAAGTGAATGGGGCACTCTTCCTTACGATCTTGCTTTTTTCCTTGGAGGACAAATTTGGTGGAAACTGTGCAGACACCAAGTAATTTGCTATGTCAGCAAACCATGGAGAGAGAACTAAAATGACGAATAAGTGTTCATTTGGTAATTGATCATAAACCATTCCTCCCTCCCCTGCAAGCAAAGTCAATCTGGACAAAAAATCTGCAACAACGTTCTCCTTGTCAGGCTTATCAATAATATTAAATCAAATTGTTACAATAAAAGTAACCATCTAATAATCTGGGCATGTACATCATGTTTATTCATCAAATATTTAATTGTAGAATGGTCAACATGTACAAATGTTTGGTAACCAATAATGTAATGCCTAAATTTATTCAATGAATGCACAACAACTAGGAGCTCTTTTTCAGTCACTATGTAGTTTAGCTCAACGTTTGACAGATTCTCACTGATGAAGTAAATGCCATAAGGTAGCTTGTCATCTATCTGGCTCAGAGTTGCTCTTATGGCTTTGTGAGAGGCATCAACATGCATATGGAAAGGAAGAGCCCAATTTGGGCCTCGAAGAATAGGTGCAGTAGTCAACTTGTCCTTTAGGGTGTCTAAGGCTTCTTAACAACTTTCTGACCATAAAATTCGGAGTCTTTCGCCAGTAACCCAAATAAAGAAGAAGATAACTTGCTAAAATCTTTCATAAATCTCCTATAGTATCCGGATAAACCTAAAAAGCTTATGACATCCCTCTATTTTTGCGGAGTTGGGACCCTTTCGATGATGGCTATCTTACTTGGGCCTACCTACAGTCCTTTCTGGGATATTAAGTGACCTAGAACAGTCCCTGCCGTCATCAAGAACTCACATTTTTGGGACTAAGGGATAAGTTCATTTCAATGCATTTGTTTAGCACCTTACCCAGGTTAGAGAGAGCCTCCTGGAAATCACACCCACAGGGTGTAAAGTCATCCATATAAATTTATACTGCGTCATGGACTAGCTTGACAAAGATACTGAGGACTGCCCTCTGGAATGTGGCAAGGGCATTGCATAGACGAAAAGGAAGGACCCTATAAGCGAAAGTACCCCAAGGACAGGTGAAGGTCGTTTTATCTTGGCCCACTGGGCTAATCTGGATTTAATTATACCTACTGAACTCATCTAGGAAAGAGAAACATTTTTTCCCTGCCAGGTCATCTAACACTTGGTCAATGAAAGGTATAGGGAAATGGTCCTTCTTTGTTGCTTTATTTAACTCTTTGTAATTAACATAAATCCTCCACTTCCCATTTTTTTTGGGACCGACACCAAAGGAGACACCCACTCACTGTCCGAGATAGGGTAAATGAATCCTGCATCCAACAGCTTTTGCAATTCTTCTTTGACCATATCATTGAGAGCTAGATTCATTCTCCTTTGGGGTTGTCGAACTGGTTTGCAACCTTCTTTGATATAAATGTGGTGAGTACACACCAAGGGGTGCACTCCCTTCATCTCCTTGTAATTCCAAGCAAAGGCATCCAAATGCTTCCTTAGCATGTTACATAACTCTTCTTCTTGGTGTACAGAAAGAGGGGTTGATTTTCATAGTTCTTTCAGGGCCAAATTCTATTGTCTTGACACGAGTAGGGTTTGAGTCAACTAAGCATAGATCAATCTGATGGTTTCTCTTGGTTTCCTTCACTACTTCCTCTAGAGACAAGGTGTTGGGAGTTGGATTTTGGAGGATATGTTCAACCAAATCATCTTCATCAAGTTGTCCTCCTCCCATGGCAGTTTCTGGGGTATAGAGTTGGGCAGAGTAGACTTCATCTTCTTCCTCCTCTTCTAGCCATAAAGGTAAATCATGTTCTAAAGATGGCTGAGCAGGAGGGTACAAGACTAACTGCTTGGATAGATGCCCATTTTTTATAGCCATGTTTCCAGCCCTGCAACTGATGTAGGCATCGATAATGGCTAACCAAGGTCTCCCAAGTATGAGCAGATAACCTGTTAGCACTTGAAACTTCACCTCAGGCTGAGATAGGTAAACCTCAAGGCTACATCAAACCATTTAGCCTCGTAGCTAGCCCTACGGGGCAGGAGAAGGCTCTCTCCGGTCTATCTCGTAAAATCTCCAATAGATGAGAAGACCAATAAGGTAACACTGATATTAGGCTATTAAATTGATCAGAAAGATTGATTTTGGGGTTTTTGGGTTTTTGGTGGCAAATTGAGGAGAGCGCAATTTTGGGTGCGGGGATGGGACACAGTTTCTGCAGGGGGTTCCTTAGGGCGAGGTAGGAGACAGTGTTGATGCCTTTAATTGAAGTGGATGGTCAGGAATGAAAGAAAGAGAGCTAAAGAGAGCAAATAATAACTTTGAGTTCTCTTTAGACAATAGAAAACATTGAAATTAAACAAACTTAAAAGCAGAGCATGGCAAGCATGAATTCTTACTTTAACACTTCATTTGTTTAATGTGCAGAAGTAAAGAAAAGAAATGAATCACATAACAAAGCTTACAAGAACATTGAGAAACACACCATCAACACATGATTCCATAAGAATCCCAAAGAGGATTGCAAAACCCTGGTCTTCCTTAGCCAAAAATTGCAGAGATACAGTGAAATAATACAATGATAGCTTCTCCCTCCAGAGTCCAACCATGAAAATGAGCAAGAAAGTACATAATATAGATGATCTAACCTCTTTCCCTGCCTCCATGGGTCGATCTCACTATTCTAGGAGCTTTTTCAACCACTTCTAAACTAAGCACTACAAACTAGGCAGTCAAAACAACTTGCCTCTATAAACTTGGAAACCAATTCATTCATTTAATTTTTACCCTTTTCATGAATGGATCTTCTAGAAGAGTTACATAAGGGTAAAAGTGTCTAAAAAGTACCATAATTACATCAAAGAGAATCATCATTCACCTCAAAAAGTCAAACTGAGTCAAATCTGCGTTTTTTGGGCTGTACAGTGCATTTCTGGACAATTCTGCCTGACGGGTCGCGCCCCCCTGCCTGACGGGTCACGCCCGTTTGGAGCCATGTTTGGGGCACTTTTAGGTGGCCAAATTGAGCAAAAGTGGGCTTGTTGGAAAGGTATGTGAGTCTACTTTCCAACCCAACTGGAATTTTTGAATTTGGAGTTCATTTGCCTTGTCAAAAATCAATTCTCCCAAGACAGCTTTCTGCAGTTCAAAAAAGTGGCAGAAAGTCAAAATTTGCATATTTTTTGACTTTCTGGAGGCAAAAAACTTCACCAAATCTCTAGTCCTTTGATGAGCATGTGTAACTTTGCATGAAAAATCTGGAAATGCTGAGTTTTTGCAAAATGGAGTTGCCGGGATGAAGGGTCTCACGGGGGGTGAGACCCGTTAATGAGCAAAAACCTGTAAATTGCCAAAAAATGCCAAAATTATCCAAAATGCTCAAAATTTCTTGGGATTTGTGCTGCGGCTGAGCTAATTACTGTTATGCTCCTTCAAGGAAGCCTCGACCAAGATACGGAGGGGATCGGGCCTCTTTCTCCGTTTTAATGCCTTTGCCAACTGCCTTTGAAGCACCTTCATCTTTGCTTTGCACACGTGCATCCGCGCCCAATAATGATTTTTCATGTTCCTCAGCAGTTTGTTATCTTGATTGGCCTAAGCCAACAGCCTTTTCAAATGAGCATTGTCCCAAATAAGCATAGATTCTCGATTTATGGGTCTCAAGTCACCGAGTCTCCTACAAGCCAATTCCCGTTCTTCACGAATCTTCTGCAACTCATATAGCTTGTGCTCATCCTCCAACTGTTTGTTTCGCTGCTCTAAATAGTTAATTATCCATTTTTCCATCAACAATTTCGTGTGCAGCGACTCATTCTCGGTCCTTTGCTCTCAGATGATATCCTTAAGCTCTGTGCTAGGAGAACCG
This sequence comes from Pinus taeda, assembly GCA_000404065.3. Classification (NCBI taxonomy): domain Eukaryota; kingdom Viridiplantae; phylum Streptophyta; class Pinopsida; order Pinales; family Pinaceae; genus Pinus; species Pinus taeda. The sequence goes on from APFE031145524.1 coordinate 293,420, forward strand.
GCGTCAAGATCAATAACTGGATCACCTAACAATCTCTCCTCAATCATGGGCTGCTTGCCCCTCTCTGATACCTATGCTGCTGTCGGAAACGAGGCCCCTTCCACCTGGTGTGGAGATAACACTCGCGGTGCTGATGAAGAAGGCGAGACCCCTTCCACCTGGTGTGGAGAAAGTACTCGCCGAACTGCTGCAAATAAGGCCCTTGGGCCTTTTTGATAGGTGACCAGAGGTGAGGAGCTGACATGTCTAGTGATAGGGATGTCATGCTGATGTGATGGTCCTCCCTCCTCGTGAACAACCTCAGGATGTGGCGGTGATGGTACTGTGAAAAACTCATGAGAGATGAACTCCTCCCATGAGATGCCCTGCTGAGTCAACTAATGCAATACTACTAGCTGAATCAAACCATAATGATGAAGGCTCTTGTACTGCTGTGTCGGGGTCTTCCTCTGCAACATGGGCACCATCCTTTGAATGTTCTGAAAGAAGAAAACCGGGATGTTCATCATCCTCACTCGGGTGAAGTGCATCAAGAGGCGAATATGATATGAGTACACCTGTGAAAATCTGCCCTCACAGGTAAAATAGTGCATAATGAGCCTCATCATGGGAGCATACTCGCTCCTGAGAAACCTGAATGGAAACACACCTGCCAGATGTCTCATGAATGGTGGCCGGACATAAGGCTCAAAGTGAACACTATCTAACATCTTGCGCTTATTCCACACCTCACCAACATTAGGTATCCCTGTAGCATGTGAGATCACCTCGGGTGTCAATGTAAAGTTCACCCCTGCAAGGTTGACATGTCCATCATGCAAGTGTAAAACAAAAAGGCGGGCCAACTCTCGGTGGTGCTGAATCCGAGAGATCCTTTCACAAAATTCATAGCAAGACATGTACTGGAAACATGAGACTGCCATAAGACAAGCTTGTAACTCTGTCAAAGAGGTGGGCTCCTCTCGCTTATGATGTCCACCCTTACCACCCTTACGAGGCCTCCTCTATACCTCAATCTTTGAAGTTGATGATTGGTCATCACTTTGCTCATAAGATTCGGTTTCTGACATAGTTTAGGAGCAAAGTGGACAAACTGTACTGTTGTTTCTGCCTGTAAAAAGTGCTGAATTCTATGTTGTTTCAAGGGGACAAGGACATGAGGGAAATGTTAGGGGAGGGACCTTTTTACAAGGAATTGGGAATATAGGAATATAACAGGGAATTTAAGGAAAATATTGCAAACAATTATTGCATATAGGAATACATATTTATAATCAAGAATATTGGGAAATCATTTGCAAAAATCATTGCATATGGGAATACATGTATAGAAAGTAAACATATGGGAATATGAATACATGAATTAACAGGGGAAGATAGGGAAA
>APFE031145524.1:295523-306961 GCA_000404065.3 Pinus taeda
AAATTTCATCACTTTTTACAAATAAATGAAAAATGACCTTGGTTTTAAAAACAGGGTTTTTAAATCCAAGGTGAAGATTAACTGTACCAGATAAAATTTTAGAAGAAACACCTTTACAATCATCCCTCTGGCTTACTGAAAACTCATTGACTTTCAAACACATGACCTTGTAACATTTTTGACCAAAACCCTAGACCTAGGAAATTGACCTCAAGAGAAGACAAGACAAGCTTGAAAGAGCTTAATGACTGAAATGACTTGAACCAGCAATGCCAAGAGGGGTATAAACACATCAGCTCCTCCATCAGGGTTATGGCATGCCTAACGGGATGCAAAAATTGACACTGATGAGACACCTACCTATGCAAATGCAAAGAGTTTTGATCGCTGATGGAGGGCTCAAGACCGACTCTAACACATGGATTCATTCAAAAACCTTTTTTATTTGAATTCCGATAATGCGAGGAGGAAAATACCATGAAAAAACCTCTCCCCTTCACATTAATGCTGCCCTTTCACCAATTGTTGGGCAAATTAGAATTTTAATCCCCTTCCATTTGAAGTTCTCCCTCTCATTATTTTATCACAATAGAAATTCATTAAACATCCCCCACTTTTAAAATATTTGGGTGCCTCATGTCTTTCCTCTCATTTTAAAGTTACTCCTCCATTCAATTCAAAAACTCTACTACAACAACGATTCATCAATTCAAAAACTCTATTACAATAACAATTAGACGTATTCCAGGTTCCAATTCAAAAGAATGTGTGAAATTATAGTCCAAAAATCTTCAAAAAAAAAATTAGGGAATTCAAAAATCTATCGTTACTATTGAGTGATTTTCTTACATAAAGCCTTATATATTGACCAAGCAAAAAATAAAATCTTAGAAAACACAAAGAAATTCAAATATTTTGATGACCAAACCTTATTTGTTTCTCTATCATATCCTCTATCGTTGGTGTTTGATCTTGTGGAAAGCAACCAATTAATGTAGTTGGGAAAAAGATTTTACTTTCAACTCTTCAAAGCCATCTTTTTTCCTCCAACTCTAGATGTTGTACTTTCTTTTGCAATTTCCTTATCAAGTTTTCTTACGCCAATTTATTTGTATTACTTTCATCCTCTAACTTCAAGTGTATAATTTTCCATTTATATTTTTTCAATTGAACTTTCATCCTTATTATTTGTCTTTTAAAGTCACTTTTATATCCCTAGAATGGTTCCTACTGAAATTACACGCACCCTAGGTCTGGTCTATGAGTTAGCAAAGCACATTAAACACACTAGGGATGCCTAACTTAAACAACTTTATATAGTGGAATATAACAACAAACATATCAACAATAGTAAACAATGTTTTTGGCCCAAAATTGTGTTCCTTATTTCTCCATTAATAAGAAAACCTTAGGGCTACCGTACTAGGGATCATACCCCTTTACAAACCCTGATACAATGCTATTATACACAGTTATACAAGTTTGTCCTTCGACCAATACAACTTAGGGCTAAGGCCTACTCCATCAGGTCCTCATCTACCTAAATAGAAATAAAACCAGTTGTCCTTCGCCTACAAATCACAATAGCAAGATACTTAACTCACCTTGGTTGGTTCCTTTAGCCCACAAACACCAATATTCTTGTTCTCCTTGTTGTAGTCTCTATATTTAATTGCTACAGTCTTTCTTTTGTGTATCTACTCCATTAGACAATGTCCAACAGTTGTTCTTTACTTTTCAACCTTAACCACATAACATACCACTATCAAACCCTTCTTTTTTCCTCAACCCTCCTTTTCTAGATGAGGAAGACCTCGATTAGGTCTATTCTCGCTGATCTAGGTTGCAACTACCCTTGGTTTGCCCCATGTTTGGTTGTTCTTGGTCTTGGCTAAGCCTCCTAGATTTCCTAGGTCTGCGTCCCCTTCACAACATCCCATGGTCACCCTTATCTAGGACTTGAACTCTTCAGGACAAACTAAGTTGACCTCTTAACCAAAAGATGTTGCTATAGTAGCCCTAACACACAACTTGGCCCCTCCCTTTGAGCCTATGATTACATATCTAGGTTTGCGGCCTTCTCCAACACATTCTAAACACTATATCTAGCCCTAATACACCATGACAAATATCTCTCTAGCCTTAAACAAGCCTTCTTCCACAACCAACCTCAACCTTATATCTAGGCCTCGACCTCCACAAACAAACCCTCTGCCTACTTGGCTCTTTTAGTTGATTTGGGTTCCTTGTCAAATAGACTATGACCTCCCTCCTAGTTAGTTGTGGCTTGCTAGTCCACTCAGCGCTCTTAAGACATATCACACTTCTTGTTGTATGTGGCTATGGCAAACCAACCCTCTCTAACTTTGTCTCCTACTAGTCCTTGTTGTGTTTATCCTCCTCGATCAGTGACTCTTCTAAGGCTGTCATTCCCCACAAATGAAATACATCTCACCTGTGAATAGGCTTCTCCTTTGGCCTATATTTATAGATCTTGTGTGAATGTATTGGGGCTCTTCTTCGTCCTTCAAGAAACCCCTATTTACCACCCACTAACAAATTAGAATAAAATATTAATTACCTTGGGTTCGAAGCCCACTGCTTTGGGTCCAAAACCCCAAACCTTGGGTGCTTTTCCCAACAAACTCCTTATTGTGGGTTTTCTCCACTCGGAAATACCTTCTGAGCTACCCAAATTTCAACACTTCCTCTTACTGAGGAAGGTATCTTCATGTCCTTCTCGTAGAAATATCCATCTCCATGACTTTCATTACATTCCCATGAATCCTTACATGAGCTATGACTTTCCCTTACATGACCATGAATGTCCTCACATGTGCCATATCTTTTTTGTGCTTGATCAGGAATTATCCTGCATGGTGCATGGTTGTCCTTGAATGTACGATGACTTTTATTTGTGTGATCTATGACTTCCATCACATGTTCTACGACTTTCCTAACACCACCATGATTGTCCTCACATGGCTCATGAATTTCCTTGCATGGGCTAAAAACTCCATTGTCTCACTTAAATCTTGAAGGTTAGACTTCCACTAGGTGGCTGAATTTCCTTCATAGTCTCCCTCTAAATCCAAACTCCCTCGTATTCTACACAACCTCCCCTTGGTTCACACTGCCTTCCCTCCTAGAAATTTTTGCAATTGAACTTGTGTCCTTTCAAGGTTAATCCCAAGTTGTGGTTGAACACTGGGCCTAGTCCACTCTAAACCACCAAAACTCAAATCTACAAGTGTCCTCATCCTCTTGGGTCGAACACCTCATATGCACATGGCTCCACTATTGGATGTGCAACTCTACAACCTAATGAAGATATCTCATGATCAACCTGTGAAAATTTCTAACCTGAAATTCTACTGCAGCCACTGATTTATTTCACCTACTTATTCTTCATAATAAGTTATTTATGAAATCTCTTCAGAAAACATTAAAATAAATTCTACTGCAATTATCACATAATTACACATATAAAAATACACGCATAAGAACCAATCACATCAACACAGTTGTTTTTGGACAATTGTCCCCGAAAAAACCCAATGTGGGAAAATCGATGCAACAGATGAGGGTTTTATTAATCTTTAGCAACAATCGCTTTAAAAGGAATCATTTTACAGAGAAACTAAGATAAAATACCTAAGACTTTCCCTTGGAAACTTTTGGACACCCTAGAGACCCTTCTCCCACTTTAGTGTCGCCTCTGTGTCACTCTACGTGGTTCTGTGTCCCTCTACGTCAGCCTATGTGAGAGTTTCATCTCCTCTAGACTGTGTCTCCCTCTGCGTTATCTCTCAATACCACTGTGTCACCTCCTCCTTAGTCACTGACTACTGTTGATGCCCTCCTCTTCCTCCACCCTGCACCTCTCCCTCTGAAATGAATTTCCTTCTCATTGAGAATCGATTTTCCTTGGGATACTGAGTATCTATTAGCGTGTCTCCAAATGATCCTCAAGTCTTCTCTTATACTTTTCTTGTTGATGAATCAATGACTGATATTAAGCCTCTAATAAACGGCTAAGATTAAAATAGACTTGATCCTCGTCTCTTAGAAGCTTCTCACCCATATCTTTATTAATACCCATTAATATTTTTATTTTCCTATGTTTAGACTTAAGAACCTATTAAAAATATTCATTATTTTAATAACTCCTCATCCATGTCGAATTTATCCAAATTATTTTTGGGTCTTGGATATCTCATGTGTCTTAGCCTCTCCACCAAATTTCAAGGCTAGATCACATTCGATGCTACCCAAAATCAACACTCCATCTTAGCGAGGAATGTGCTCTAGCAATGTTTCACCATAGAAGCATCACATTGATCCTCTACGTCAGTCCTTTGTACCGATGCTTGGCCTGCTGCTCCACATCCACTGCACTGCTTCTTCATGTTCTCCTACCCATGACACTGCCATTTCCACTGCTACATATGTACTGCAGCTTCCTCTCAACATGTTGCATCATGTTGCCCATAGCACTGCCACTGCTAACTACTACATTGCAACTCCTGATACTTATCCATTTTTGCTACTGAAATGGATTCTTCACCATCCCCATCTTCTCCCTTAAATAAAAAAATTGTGTTCTTCCTAGAGCCTTGGTGAGGATGTCTGCTGCCTATTTTCCTGTAGGAGTGTACCTGAATTGTACTGCCCCTCGTTGGACATAGTCTCTAACAAAGTGACACCTGATATCAATGTGCTTCGATCAATCATGAAATACTTGATTCTCAAAGAGCTTGATGCAACTATTATTATCACACAAAATCATGGTCACTTCCATCCTTCTCCTGAATAGATTAACAAGCAATTTCCTAAGCCATATCGCTTCGCACGAAGTTGTGCTAGCTGCCATATATTCTGCTTTAGCTCAGCTCAAAGCCACAGATTTTTGTTTCCTACTACACCAGGAGGTCATTCTTGATCCAATGTTGAAACGGTACCGAGTTTTACTTTTCTCATCTACTGAACTTCCAGTCCAATCTGGTTCAATGAACCCACTCAGTCTGATGTCACTGCCTTGGGTGTACAATAGTCCATGTTCGATTGTTCCTTGTATATACTTGAGAAAATGTTTGGGTACTGCCCAGTGCACCCTCTTGGGTTCCACCATGAACTGACTAAGGGTGTTGACAGTGTAACAAATTTATGGCCTGGTATTGACCAAATACATCAAGGGCCCTATAAGTTGCCTATACAAGGTGGGATAAATGTCTTTATCTTTTGATGCATCAATATTCTTTCAGTTGGTGATCATTGGAGTAGCCACAGGTCTACAGTCCTACATCCTGAATCTCTTCAAGATCTTTGTAGCATATCTGCCTTGTTCAAGGAAGATCTCACCCTTCTGCTGCCAAACTTCTAACCCTAGGAAATAATGCATCTATCCCAAATCCTTCATGTCGAATTTTGTGGCTAGATTCTTCTTGCAATCTTTGATGAACCTGGATGATCATGTCAAGAAAATATTATCCGCATATAACACCAAGATTAGAGGCTCATTCTCTCACTCTTGACGAACCCCGTCTTCTGCAAGTAACCATCAATTTGACCATACCATGCTCTAGGTGCCTGTTTAAGCCCATACAATGATTTCTTTAATCTACATACATGATATTTCTTCTCATGTGTCTCAAAACCCTCTGGTTGTTCAATGTATATTTCTTCTTCTATCACCTCGTTCAAGAATATTGTCTTGACATCCATCTGGTGAATCTCCAACCCCATTTGTGTTGCAAGGGATATCACAATTCTAATAGAAGTATCCCTAGCTACTGGGGTGAAGGTTTCTTCATATTCTATCCCTTCCTTCTAAGCATACCCCTTAGCCACAAACATGGCTTTGTATTTCTCCACATTGCCATCTACAACATATTTGACTTTGTAGATCCATCTCGAACCTACCACTGGACTGTCCTGAGGCCTAGGTACCTCTTCCCAGATATCATTAACCATTATAGAACTGTATTCCTCCACCATAGAATCTACCCATACTTGATGTTGAATGGGCTCTTGAAAACTAGAGGGTTCCCCAACCTGAGCTACTAGGGCCTAGTATCTGTTTGGTTGTCTTCACTCCCTTTTATTATTCCTAGGTGCACCAATGAAGTCCTCTGTGTCTCATAGAATCTGTCAAAGCTCCCAACTCGGTCTTCCACTAGCAGTGGGTACATCTATCAGCTCTTCCTCTTCCTGAGTTTCCTCCTGTTCTAAAGCTTTTCCTTTAGGAGAATTGTTCGTATTAGTTTCTACTGGTCGAAGTGGTTGGACCAACAAATCGTCTTTTGAATGCTCCTCAGAAGGCATTTCTCGGGATTTTTGAAAACTTTGTCCTCCATGAACTTTACATCCCACCAAAATACTACCTTCCTATTCCTTGGAAGATAAAATCTATATGCCTTAGCATTCTCACTATATCCCACAAGATATCCTTTCTCAGTAATTTGATCTAATTTCTTTCTCTTTTCTTCAGGTATATGGCAATACGCCAAACTCCCAAATATCTTGAAATGACTGACTTCAAGTTTCTTCCCGGTGAAGACTCTTTTTGGAGTTATTGTTCCCAATGTCCTGCGTGGAGTCCTGTTCTGGATATAGACTATCGTGTTGCATGCTTCTTCCCGCAGGAATTTGGGCATATCCTAATCATACAACATTGCCCTAGCTACTTCCACAATAGTCCTGTTTTTCCTTTCTACTACTCCATTATGCTCCGAATTGTAGGGAGTTGTCAACTCTCTTCTGATTCCTTCCCTAGTGAAAAAATCAATGAAGTCCTTGTCAATGTACTCTCCACCATTGTCTGAACGCAACACTTTTATCTTCTTTCCTGTCAGATTCTCTACTAGAGCCTTGAACTCTTTTAATCAGCCAAAAACCTCATCCTTGGTTTTCAAAAAGTAGATCCACGTCTTTTTGGAATGGTCATCGATGAAGGTGATTAATTATTCAGCACCACTAATAGATTTTGTGGACATAGGTCTGCGGATGTCTGAGTGTATCAATCCTAGAACACTCTGAGCTCTATCATTACTTCTAGAAAACACTGCTTTGGCATACTTGCCTAGAGTGCACCCTCTGCATACATCATCTCATTCTGTACTTAACTCTGGAGCCTCTAATACTATTTTCCTGAGAATTCTCAGAGCCCCATGGTGTAAGTGTCCCATCCTCCTATGCCATAGTTCATTCAAATATTTATCAACATTGTTTCCTATCAGTGCCATTGGAGATTCTAGTTGCAATCTATACAGCCTGTTACTTCTGATTCCAATCTGGGCCTTCCTTTTCCAAGTCGAGTGTTTGACATATACTTTATCCTTAATGAAGAAAATTTCGTAGCCCTTGTTTTGAAGTTGAGATACGGAGAGTAAGTTCATCCCCAATCCTGGCACATGCAACACATTAGTTTCTGGAAGCCACTCTCCTGCTTCGGTTTGAAAGACTATGGTACCTCTTCCTATGGGGGTACACTTTGCCTTATTTCCCATGGTGATCTAAAAATTAATTCTTTCTTCCTGATAATATTAAAAACATTCTTGAATTCCTGTCAGATGTCAGGAAGCTCCATTATCTATATACCAAACCTCAGAGGAGGCAGAGCTTGCTAGGAAAGTGACTTCTTCTTCTATTCTGGAAGCTTATATAGAATAATCGTGATCCGTGTCCCTCGTGCTTTCTTCTAGAAATCTGCGTGAGTCCCTTTGAGTTGATGCCTTTGCATCATGCTCCTGAACCATAGCCGATTCTTCTCTTTGGTTTCTGGATCTCTGCGCTGATACCATGTGAAAATTTCTAACCCGAAATTCTACTGCAACAACTAATTTATCTCACCTACTTATTCTTCACAATAAGTTATTTACAAAATCTCTTCAACAAAAATTAAAATAAATTAGATTGCAGTTATCACATAATTACACAGAGGAAAATACATACACAATAACCAATCACATCAACACAGTTGTTTTTGGACAATTGTCCCGAAAAAACCCAATGTGGGAAAATCAATGCAACAAATGAGGGTTTTATTAATCTTCAGCAACAATCGATTTACAAGGAATTATTTTACAGAGAAACTGAGAGAAAACACTTGATACTTTCCCTTGTAACTTTCTGACACCCTGGAGACCCTTCTCCCACTTTAGTGTCACCTCTGCGTCACTCTGTGTGGTTCTACGTCCCTCTATGTCAACCTGAGTGACAGTTATGTCTCCCCTGGAATGAATCTCCCTCTGCATTGTCTCTCAAAACCTCTGCGTCACCTCCTCCTCAGTCATTGATTTCTGCTAATGCCCTCCTCTTCCTCCATGCTACAACTCTTCCTTTGAAATCGATCTCCTTCTCTTTGAGAATCGATTTTCCTTGGCTGTCGGTGTGTCTCCAAATGATCCTCAAGTCTTCTCTTATACTTTTCCTGTTGATGAATCAATGGCCAATATTAAGTTTCTAATCAACGACTAAGATTAAAACAGATTTGATCCTTGTCTCTTAGAAGCTTCTCACCCTTATCTTTATTAATACCCATTAATAATTTTATTTTCCTAAGTTTAGACTTAGGAACCTATTAAAAATATTAATTATTTTAATAAATCCTCATTCGGGTGGAATTTCTCCAAACAATTTCTGGGTCTTGTAGATCTCATGTGCCTTAGCCTCTTCGCCAAATTTCAAGGCTAGAGCACATATGATGCTACCCAAAATCAACACAACCTACCATCCATAGGAAGTTACCTCATCCATGCCAAAGCACTCCCTACCAAGACACTTGAACTGTCTTAACGTACTTAAGTCAATGAAAGTCCATCAACAGTGTTGGCAACCTACCACACAACATACTACTATGCACTGAGTTCTCCAACCAATCCACTAGAACTCCCATCATATCTCATCACCAAACTAGTCAAGACCGCATCTCCATGTTCTATGTTGAACCTTCTACTCCATGTCTAGATAACTATGAGTTGGAAATATTGTTGCTGCATGCAACAATCTCACAACTCTCTCCTAGAGCTGACACCTATGCACACTTTGATCTAGCTGCCCTTCAGAGTAGCTATGGTACCATGTTTAAATTCCATGCACCCTAGGTCTAGTCTATGACTTAGAAAAGCACATAAACACACTAGAGATTCCCAACTTGAACAACTTTGCATAGCAAAATATAACAAAAAACAAATCAACAATAGCACACAATATTTTTAGCCCAAAACCACGTTCCTTATTTGTCCATTAATAAGAAAAACTTAGGGATCTCATACCAGGAATCATGGCCCTTTACAAACACTGATGCAATGTTAATATATACAGTTATACAAGTCTATTCTTCGACCAATACAATTGAAGGTTGATGCCTAGTCTATCAAGTCTTCAATTGCCAAAATAAAAATATAATATGTTGTCCTTCACCCACTAATCACAACAACAAGATACTTAACTCACATGGGTTGGTTCCTTCATCCCACAAACACTAGTATTCTTGATGTCCTAGTTGTAGCCTTTTTCCTTTGTTGCTACATTCTTCCTTTTGTGCATTATCTACTTCTTTAAAAAACATCTAGCAATTTTTCTTTCTTGTTCAACCCTCAACCACATAAAAAACCATTGTCAAACACTTCTTCTACCCTCAACCCTCCTTTTCTAGGCTAGGAAAATCTTGGCTAGGTCTATTCCTGCTAATATAGGTTGTGGCTACCCTTGGTCTACTCCCTATTTGGTTATTCTTGGCCTCGACAAGGCCTCCCAAATTTCCTAGACCTACAACCCCTTCACAACAACCCATGGTCATCCTTATTTAGGCCTCGTCCCCTCTAGAACAAACTCGACTAGCCTCTTAACCAAGATGTGCTGCTACAACATCCCTAACATACAAATTGACCCCTTCCTTTGGGCCTACGGTTACTTATCCAGATTTTTGGCCTTCTCCAACACATTCTAAACCCTGCAACCAACCCTAATATACCATGATAAACCCCTTTCTAGCCTTAACCATGCCCTCTTCCACATCCATCCTTAGCCTTATATCTAGGCATCGACCCTCCACAAACAAACCCCCTTCCTACTTAACCCTTCCAACTAACTTGGGTTCCTTGTAAAATAGACTTTGGCCTCCCTCCTAGCTGGATGAGGCTTGCTAGTCCACCCAACCCTCTTAAGGCAGATCACTTCCTGCTAATTGTGACTAGGGAAAACTATCCCTTCCTAACTTAGCCTCCTTCTAGTTATCCTTGTTGTGGTTATCCTCCAAGGTCTACAACTCTTCTAGGGCTCTCATTCCCCACAAATGAAGTCCATCTCACTTGTGACTAGGCCTCTCTTTTGGCCTATATTTATAGCTCTTGTGTGATTGTCTTGGGGTCTTCTTTGTCCTTCAAGAAACCCCTATTTATCACTCAATAACAAATTAGAATAAAATATTAATTACCTTGGGTTCCAAGCCCACTGCTTTGGGTCCAAAACCCCAAACCTTGGGTACTTTTCTAAACAAAATCGATTTTGTGGTTTTTCTCCACTCGAAAATACCTTCCGAGCTACCCAAATTTCAATAGTTTCGTTGCCTTTTTTTTCCAAAATTCCCATCTCTGTAGGTTTTAACCCCGTACAAAAATTACCTGCATACGAATTCTAAATCACATGAAAAATAAACATGCGAGAGCATAACACATAAAACAAATATACACAGAGATTTCAAAAATAAACGTTGGATGCGATGGTTTTTGGACCGAAAAACCATCGCATCCAAAACCATGGACCGAAAACCATTGTGTCCAAAAACATGGACCGAAAACCATCGCATCCAAAAAACATGTGCGAAAATCATGCACAAAACCATAAGTGGGTCCGCCCAACCTAACATAGGGTCCAAAATCAAAATTTTCTGGGGCACTGCCCCGGACCCCATAAAGTGGGGTTACGGGTACCCCTCAAAACCCCCTGTTAACTATGTGGAAAGAATATAACACAACCCAACAATCTCCCACTTGTTGTTTTCTTTCCACAGGGGGCCACAGGAGAGCTTAGTCATTTTTCCAGCCCGGAAATGCCCATTGTTTCTCTACACCAAGAGAACTTATCAAAGCTCACAAATTTTGTCAATGCATCTGCAGTATTCTTCAAAGTGTCCACCTTTACCAACAACACCTTTTGTCTTCTATCATATCCCTCACAAAGTGATACTGAACATCAATGTGCTTTGTCTTTGAATGATAAGCAGGGTTCTTTGCCAAGAAAATTGCACTTTGGCTATCAGAGTCTATCCTTATAGCTCCCTGTACTAACCCCATACTTGAACACAATCTCTGCAACCAAACTGCTTCCTTGCTTGCATGAGTGGCTGCCATGGATTCTGCCTCTGTAGTTGATAGTGCCACTACAGATTGTTTCTTACTCATCCAACTGACTGCACCTCCAAATAGGTTAAACAC
>APFE031145524.1:317213-344087 GCA_000404065.3 Pinus taeda
CAATGGAAGTCTCCGGACTATAAGATTTTGTGTACCGTTAAGTAACTAGATCGTTTTGCTTATCATAATGAGTTCACTATTTTGAAGGCTAATCGCTCCACTGCTATTTGAGTTTACATATTAAAGAATAGGTTAGGGTTTATTGTTTATGAGCAGAGCTTCCCTGCTCTTTCTATTTTCTGCTTTTTAGCGGGCGGCTATAGCTAGTGAATTCATTGAGTTAAGTCTTTGTTAGGGTTTTCCATCCTGGGCCCCGTTTCTGCTTAAGCCCTGAAGTTTTCTTCAAGGTTTTTGGAGACAAGGTCGTTGGTTAATTCTACTAGAAATACTACCAATTTTGCCTGAGTTTTGATTTATTTTCTGGGTTCACCAGCTCTACGGCTTAGTACAATTCTTACATGCTATGATATTTTTGTTTCGCACAGATTCTCATAGGTATCCCATCTTGGGACTAGGGTATGCACTTCCTGGTTAATCTTGAATTTTCAGGTCTACACAATTTTCCTTTTTTGTTGATTATTCGAATTAATAATACTCTCATTGTCTCTTCTCAATTTTCACATCAACAGTGCATAAGTTCCAGTATAATTTTAGTCATTACAGATCAAGCAATAATCCTATTTCTAACAACAAACAATAAATAACACCACTGATGCATACCCTAGCCTACTATATCATTTTTAATTAATATTATCAAGCTAGGGTCATTATTACCTCTTTCCCATGTTCTATTATAACACTTTAATTATTTGCAAAATGCATATTTGAATTCATAACACATGACTGAATTTCAGACTAGCACACTGGTTCCAATGGGATTTCCACTTACGTGCACTTTCTGAGAAAGACAAATAGGCTCATGAGTTAAGTTTCACCTTCGTTGTCTGCTGCCATTTTCTACCCAACCATGAGATTCATCCATTAGGACCCCATCTCCCCCCAAGCTTGCTCGCAAAACCATTGTCTTGTATCGCACACTATGCACATGCTATCTGGTCATCACCAGACCTAACATTTCATCCCTTTTACTGTCTGACTTTTCAGCATGGTTTTTCCTCCCCTCTCCTCTTTTTCTTTTGGGAGCATTCCCCAGTTAGGGGAGGTAGTTAGGGTTCTACAAGCAATTGCCTTCTTTCCACTTCTTCCATGAGAAGTTATAAAATCAATTATTTCTCAATCACTTTCTAATTTCAGAAAATTAATAATATTACTTTACTAAACAAAAAATAACAATATTATCCAGTTTTGGTTTCTTACAGCAGTAAATAAAATATTTACAGTTCTTTTGGGGTCATTACATTTAGAATGTAAACTCTGAATCTTGAAGTTGGAGTTGATGTGAGAATACTTTCTTTTGCATATAATTAATGAATTTTGAAAAGAGAAGGATTTTTTTAAGATTTGATATTTAGTTATTTATTTTATATTTGTTAAAGGATTCACTATGTAGTTATTCAAGTTTTCAGAAATATACATAATTATTTTTAAATATACTCAAATGATAGAGTAATAAAATAAATTTGTAATATTACCTTTGTGTGTTTTTTATTTAGATATTAGACGATAGAAATAGCCTCTGCCATCCGATCGAAAACCAGTTTTAGTTAGTTACAACTACCATTTGCACCAGATGTTGCAAAGGAAACGCCGTAAGGCATAAATGCGGAAATCCATTATCCATATAATGTGTGCATTAGGTCAATGACCTAAATATCAACATGTCTATTCACTTTTTCTAAATGTTGTAAATGACCAGAATTATAAAAATATTCCTAAATGTGTACCAATATTTATAGGCACACTCCTTATACCTTAAGATTTTTGGCTGCAGCTTCAGATTTGGAAGTGTTGAGATTTACCAAAGCTTCAATTCTTGCTTCTTCTCGCTGATATCTGAAATTTACAGACAACTTGAATGCTCACAGATTTTGTTGTGAAAATTATAGATAACAAATGTTAGCAATCTATTAATTTAGAAAAAACTTTGTCAGAGATAAAGGTCTTATCGTGTTTATCAATACATAGCATTGTAGATTAGAGCTCATTTCAACTTTAAAAACTGGAAATTGAAACAGAAAAAAAAAAAAAAAAGAGAAAACATAAAGGAAATTGAAACAGAATTGTAATACGATCTTTTAAATGCATTAACACTAAGCTAATGATATGTTCTTTAAAAATGCGCCCATGAAAATCGTTCTCTATTAACGCAAGCAAGAGATATTTAATTACCACTACAAATTGCTTTGACATTTATTGTGGTGGTCTTTAACACTACATCTAACTGGTAAAGTTTATGTTCAAAAACACTTTTTTACATTCCTGGTCTAAGTAGAATTTTTTTTTTTGTTAACCAAACTACATAGAGCAATCTGCATGTAGAGGTTGTGTTCACAACAAGCAAACACTTCGTGAAGAAAAGGGACAAAAATATCATAGCTTTGGGGGTGGAAAGCTTTGTCATGTTAAGCAAGGCAGAAGTTGACTCAATTCAAGATTTTAATCTCAAGCATGTCACATCCAAGGAGAGTGCCTTTGATCAGGTCCATACAGAAGGGAAGCCTCTGTGTCAAAAGACTGTAATTGCAGGAATTTCAACGGATAGAAAAGTCTAGTAACTGAAACAATTGGTTTGAAATTTAGTCATTCTATGTTTCTTCAATAACATAAACACTAGAGCATGGGAGATGACTCATAATGCTCACACCTTTTAGAACATTGATTGAAGGGGATTTGGCTTACTTATTTGTTTTATATTTCATTGTATATTTAGGAAATTAAAACATAAATTATGGACTAAACAAGAACATGCCCGGGGATAGAAAATTCTTAGAAAATGGTTGTCGGCATTCTAATCCAAAGAATTGGAAAGAATCCCCAAACTTGTCAACTTTAAATGTTGCAAGCATGCCAAATTCATTATCTGTCTTCAGTGCTTCAAAAACGTCTCAAACATCAACTCTAGATCTTCTTCTTGTATGTCTCAAACATCAGCTCTAGATCTTCTTCTTGTGCCTACGTGCCTACTCTTGCAACTTTCAAAGGGGTCATGCCTTTCCAGCTACTCACAAAAATGATTTGTGAATCTTATTTTTCTTAATGTTAGATATTAATTTACCAAATCCTCAACAAATGAATAGAATGAATTTAATGATAAAATGGAAATTTCGAAAAAACATCACAAATAAAGATATAATGCATTGAACTTACAAGCCACCAAAAAACTGGAACAAAATATCGATGGACATTATCACGACCAAATGCACACCAAGTGTAAGAAATATTATTTTCAATGTCAACAATCTAGCACATTCAAAACTAATATTAACTACCATTTATGCCAAGTCTCCTTTCCTTGCACAACATAACATCTCAATCTAGTTGCAAGTTAAACATGAAAAAAATTGTGTAATTAAAAATTGAAAAACAGTTGGTTTTGAATACATAATGAATACAAAAACTGTAATATAGATTTCAGTTTTGACTTATGAGTTACCATATCAAGTTTGTACAATACCCAAAATTTCCAGCATCTCCCCATTCAACTCTCTTCGTCTGCAATCTTCACTATCTGAGTTCCAAGTTCTAGAATAATTGCAATTTTTCTTTGAAATCGCTTCCTTCTAAAGCTCAGATAGAAACATTACAATGCCTAGGAATCAGACACAAGAAGTAGCCCACTTGAACAATTAAAGGGGCCCTTGAGGGGCAAACAACTGAACACAAGGACTTTCATTTGGTTAAGCTGTCGTGATAGCACGTACTTTTCTGTCAAAATCACCCAGGCATTTGTACATGGCTCCAATTGCTTAATCATGGCTCAAGAAATTTAACTTTAGTGGTTGCCTTAACATACAACCAACTTCACTGCTCAACTTTAACCCCACTTGCAAAAGCTTAAAATTAGAAGCTGAGACAAAGATGGATATTGCAATTTCAAGCAAAAACATGAAATGGCTATTCATACATCAGTGCATAAATTAAAGCACTGATTCCTTACCAATGCTTCTTGCACAATAACTAAATAATAGAGGCCAAAATAAAAGGAATCGAACTCAATCCACAAGCAAGGTTTCACAGTTCAATCAGCCATTTAATACCAACACTCTAATGCCTTCTTATCAGTTCAATGGATTGGTATAAGCACCAACTGGAAAGCTGATCAAACTTAGCCATGTAGAAAATGAGTAGACAAAATCAGTTTAGAGATTTCCAAAAATCCTCCATTCAAACTCGCATCTTTGGTGGCTTTCTGGTACCAATCATCTAGTTATAGAAACCCTTAGCTCCAAGAAATCAGCAACGAATCTATTGGGTTTCGTTTGTGAATATACAGATGCATCATCAATAGATAAGAATAAAAATCACAATCTAAATATGAAGCCCCATATAACCATTTTATTCAGGGGCAGTTCCATCACTACCATCAAAAACCTGGCCACACAATTAGCTTGCTTTTCTATTGTTACACTCGTCAAGTTGTGTACCACAACCATAAAAGGAAAGGTCTTTATAATATTCCAGTACAAGAAAACTAACTTCCAATTCTACATCAATTTGAAATGGCCAAGATATCTGCAGATATTTGGACTAGAAACCAACCTAGCTTGAAAACAGGTTGCGCAAAGCCATAAAAAATAAGCTATCATAAATAGAGTTATTACATGCACAAGGTGCTTAAAACCCTCCGCCTCACATCCCTTTACAAGGAGGATGCACAAATTGCAATATTATTTTATTGTGAATTACACAAGGGAATTCCTAGTATGATGAACTTGATTGCTACATCTTACCAACACATATTCTACAACCGAGACATTGAACTTGCTTGCTGCGACCATACCAGCACATAATCTGCAACTGACACACCGATATCTTGAAGAATTCCCCCAGAGCTCTTGACAGTGAAGTGCTTTGAAAGTTTGAAGTTTGAACATTAGCCACCATATCATGTGATTCTTGATTATTATTTGCATGGTTAGAACTGTCAAATAATATTCCTTTGAGGTCCCAATTGCATTAGAAGGAAATCCAACTAAAGCATGCCGCTGAATATCTAAAGTCATACACAGATACAATGTACAAGCATCATAGAGCAACTCAATATAAATAAAATGAGCAAAGGAACCCCCTCTTCTGAAGAACCAAAGCATCTCTTCCATGACTAAGCAGCCATGAAAGATGTAATAATAAAAACCATAACCATCCCTGTTAAACTGATTCTGACAATGCTTCAGAGGAAGCTACATTTTGCTCATGATGATCAGAATGATATCTGGAGCAATTTCCTGGGCAATTTCCCTCACAAGCCTTTGAAATGGTAGATTCCAAATTAGCAACTCCATGCTCTTCTGATACTCGATTAAACAATTTGCAATAAGATACATATACTATAAAGAAAACATTGTAAACATATCGATAGAATCCGAAGCAAATTTAAACTGCGTGTACATAACGAAGAGCAACTGTTCCGGGATGATATCTATGAGGCTTCTTCACGACCGGAGGATGATATCTATGAGGCTTCTTTACACCTCCGGCTGTGGCAGCAAATTTACGAGCAGCCTAATTTAAAAAAGGAGCTTCAGAATAAAATGCCACAACAAAAACAACACGCCTCAATTAACTCCACCAAAGATGCAACGGAAGAAATATAGGAAAGTCGTTACCTTTGTTGCGAGTTGCTTCCTTGGAGTCTTTTGTCCGGTAGATTTCCGTGTTTTCTGCTTCGTACGAGCCATGATTCAAGGAAAATAGCGATCTACAACACAAAGAGCAAGAACGAAAGCATAAGACCAAAGCCCAAACATCAAAACAGAAAATCCAAAACCACAACAAAAAAGTTACTATCAATCTCTTTCAAAAAAACCACTTTTAAACAATGGAATCGTGATCACACTGCCTTAAATAAAATGGATATTTCCCGAACTAAACCCTCGAAAACAAATTTGAAGAACAAGGAAAATAGGAAATCAAAGCAGACATATACTTCTTAAATAAAATGGAGATTTTCCCAGACTAAACCCTTGAAAACAAATTTGAAGAACAAGGAAAATAGGAAATCAAAGCAGACATCTACTCTGAGACAAACTAAAATGGAAACAAAACATGGATCATAACCCAAGAACAACCACAAACCCTAGGAAACCAAGAGAATTCACTAAGTCAAGAACAATCTGACATAGACTTATGAAGTTGGAATTGTTGAATTTTTATAAAAGGTCGGGCCACCTTCTAGGTGGCTATTTATTTCAAAGCAAACCAATCAACATGGTGCTACCAATGAGCAAGAGAATTCACTAATTCAAGAACAATCTGACATAGACTTATGAAGTTGGAATTGTTGGATCTATTTATTTCAAAGCAAACCAATCAACATGGTGCTACCAATCAGCAAGAGAATTCACTAATTCAAGACCAATCTGACATAGACTTATGAAGTTGGAATTGTTGGATTTTTATAAAAGGTCGGGCCACCTTCTGGGTGGCTATTTATTTCAAAGCAAACTAATCAACATGGTGCTACCAATCAGCATGGTGCTTATCGAAAAATGTTGATGAACTACATTAGATAGTAACCAAATTACTAGAAGTCGGAAAAATGAAATGCTCGACACATTCAACAATAAGGCTCAATGCACTGTAGCAAAAGAAAGCAATCACGTTGTTATCTTACTCCAGATATGTTATATGAAAACATGAAAATATTCATTATCATTGTCAATGTTTTGTATTATATGATATAACATGCTTGACACATTATTTCAAAGCAAACATATACTTCTTAAATAAAATGGAGATTTTCCCGGACTAAACCCTCGAAAACAAATTTGAAGAACAAGGAAAATAGGAAATCAAAGCAGACATATACTCTGAGACAAACTAAAATGGAAACAAAACATGGATCCTAACCCAAGAACAACCACAAACCCTAGGAAACCAAGAGAATTCACTAATTCCCCCTTTGTCTGCTTTGATTTCCTATTTTCCTTGTTCTTCAAATTTGTTTTCGAGGGTTTAGTCCGGGAAAATCTCCATTTTATTTAAGAAGTATATGTCTGCTTTGATTTCCTATTTTCCTTGTTCTTCAAATTTGTTTTCTAGGGTTTAGTTTGGGAAAATATCCATTTTATTTAAGGCGGTGTGATCGCGATTCCATTGCCTAAAAGTGGTTTTTTTGAAAGAGATTGATAGTAATTTTTTGTTGTGGTTTTGGATTTTCTGTTTTGATGTTTGGGCTTTGGTCTTATGCTTTCGTTCTTGCTCTCTGTGTTGTAGATCGCTCTTTTCCTTGAATCATGGCTCGTACGAAGCAGACAACACGGAAATCTACCAAACAAAAGACTCCAAGGAAGCAGCTCGCAACAAAGGTAACGACTTTCCTATATTTCTTCCGTTGCATCTTTGGTGGAGTTAATTGAGGCGTGCTGTTTTTATTGTGGCATTTTATTTTGAAGCTCCTTTTTTAAATTAGGCTGCTCGTAAATCTGCTCCCACGACCGGAGGTGTAAAGAAGCCTCATAGATATCATCCTCCGGTCGTGAAGAAGCCTCATAGATATCATCCCGGAACAGTTGCTCTTCGTTATGTACACGCAGTTTAAATTTGCTTCGGATTCTATCGATATGTTTACAATGTTTTCTTTATAGTATATGTATCTTATTGCAAATTGTTTAATCGAGTATCAGAAGAGCATGGAGTTGCTAATTTGGAAGCTGCCATTTCAAAGGCTTGTGAGGGAAATTGCCCAGGAAATTGCTCCAGATATCATTCTGATCATCATGAGCAAAATGTAGCTTCCTCTGAAGCATTGTCAGAATCAGTTTAACAGGGATGGTTATGGTTTTTATTATTACATCTTTCATGGATGCTTAGTCATGGAAGAGATGCTCTG
This sequence comes from Pinus taeda, assembly GCA_000404065.3. Lineage (NCBI taxonomy): Eukaryota > Viridiplantae > Streptophyta > Pinopsida > Pinales > Pinaceae > Pinus > Pinus taeda. Next base: position 325,105 of record APFE031145524.1, read on the forward strand.
GTTCTTCAGAAGAGGGGGTTCCTTTGCTCATTGTATTTATATTGAGTTGCTCTATGATGCTTGTACATTGTATCTGTGTATGACTTTAGATATTCAGCGGCATGCTTTAGTTGGACTTCCTTCTAATGCAATTGGGACCTCAAAGGAATATTATTTGACAGTTCTAACCATGCAAATAATAATCAAGAATCACATGATATGGTGGCTAATGTTCAAACTTCAAACTTTCAAAGCACTTCACTGTCAAGAGCTCTGGGGGAATTCTTCAAGATATCGGTGTGTCAGTTGCAGATTATGTGCTGGTATGGTTGCAGCAAGCAAGTTCAATGTCTCGGTTGTAGAATATGTGCTGGTAAGATGTAGCAATCAAGTTCATCATACTAGGAATTCCCTTGTCTAATTCACAATAAAATAATATTGCAATTTGTGCATCCTCCTTGTAAAGGGATGTGAGGCGGAGGGTTTTAAGCACCTTGTGCATGTAATAACTCTATTTATGATAGCTTATTTTTTATGGCTTTGTGCAACCTGTTTTCAAGCTAGGTTGGTTGCCAGTCCAAATATCTGCAGAGATCTTGGCCATTTCAAATTGATGTAGAATTGGAAGTTAGTTTTCTTGTAGTGGAATATTATAAAGACCTTTCCTTTTATGGTTGTGGTACACAACTTGAGTGTAACAATAGAAAAGCAAGCTAATTGCATGGCCAGGTTTTTGATGGTAGTGATGGAACTGCCCCTGAATAAAATGGTTATATGGGGCGTTGCTGATTTCTTGGAGCTAAGGGTTTCTATAACTAGATGATTGGTACCAGAAAGCCACCAAAGATGTCGACCATGCAATTGTGCCAATGGAGAACTCAAAAATTTAATTATTGTCCTTTGCTACGTAATAAAAAGTTGTTGGAAATAGGACGATGAAAAACACCTTTGGTATAATTAACATCATCTTACACTATGTGACAACCCAACCCAACTTGATAACTTTTAATATTCCATAAACTATTTTCCAGAATAAACACCAACAACACGCCAATCACCTCCACATATTATATTCTTCCATATATTATATTCCATCTAACTAAAATTCCTCATCACTTTTTGTATAGTGATAAATTTTATTATTTAAATTGTAAAAAAATCATTTCAATAAAAAACATTATATATATAAAATAGTTGTTTCCTAAGAAAAGATAACACTAACTTCAAAGGAATTAGCACATGCAAGTCCTTGAAATTTCAACAACCACCTAAAATTGATAAAACAAAATTTCACATGTTTCTCAATACAATCCTAACAACACTTAAAAAAAAGAAACTACAATGTTTAAACATATTTCTCAATACAATCCGAAACTACAATGTTTAAACATATTTCTCAATACAATCCGAACACTTGGAGAAAAAAAAAAAAACTGCAACATTGAAACATATTTTTAAATCACACGTCATCGTTATATCCACACTCAACGTTGTCACGTGGTTTAAAAGTGAAATTTCAAAGGCATTCAATAAATCAATTGAATGTTTAACATTTTCATAGCTTTTAAACAAAGATACATGAATGGAATGTTTTCTCTTTCAAATTACAACATTGGAATTTCCTCATTTTGAAGCGTTTGATATTACAACAATGGTTCAATTTGAAAGCGATTAACCACCGTTCAATTTCTGCACCCAACAACGATTGCCTAACTATGCTCATAGTGGACTTTTATTGTTTAATAGGTGTATCCTCTTTCTAAAGTGAATCACAGGAACCTAGCATCATTAATACGTTATTATAATGACTCCAAAGAGCTTATACTAATTTATGAGCACATGTGTGGAGGATCTTTGAGAGACCACCTTTATGGTAAATTACGAATTTCGGATAATTCCAAACAAACTCTGAACGGCTAATGACGCTCTGTTTTTAATCACAGGATCTTAACTCAGGGAACGGCTAATGACGCTCTGTTTTTAATCACAGGATCTTAATTCAGGGAAGTTAAAAGTTAAAATAGTTTTTTGAGCAGACAGAGTTTCTCACACGCATGAAAAACACTATGTATTCATTAATAAAACTGCCTATTACAAATTTCTTCCTCTTTCTCAGAGATTACACCAAGAACACTTCAGTTCCACACGCAAAAAAAATTACAGATGTATACATTAATAAAACTTCCTATTACAAATTTCTTCCTCTTCCTTAGGGATTACACCAGAAACACTTCAGTTCCACACACAAAAAAAATTACTCTGTAGCGCTCCAATCACTTTAAGAGATAATGGTAGTCCATGGCACGTCTCCAAAAGTTTTTCAACTACTTTTGCAAATCCCATAACTGGATAACTCTGGTTGAAGGCGTGCAAGCAAAACAGTTCTAGGGAGTGTTGTCGATTAAGGCCGGTCTGCTTGTAAATAAATGACTCTACAATCCCCGAGCTAGTAAGAATATCCTTGTTGCAAGATGTCACTAAAATTAAGCTCTCGGTATGAATGGTATCTTTGACTGGTGAAAATAATGCATCCAGTTGGTCGATATGATCCACATGATCTAAAACTATGAGAGCGTGGTGAGAAGATGAGAGGTGTGTTCTGAGCTTCTCTGTGCCTTCATCAGTGCTATTTATTTGTAAATCCGCGTGGATCAAATCTTTAAGAAGGTTACTCTCAAGGGAATGTAAAGACATAGTAGCTGCGTTTTCTCTGATATCACATAAAAATCAAGATCGACTCTAATATGATCTGTGTCGGTTGAAGAATTCTTTAGTGAGGGTGGTTTTCCCTACCCCACCAAAACCCACAATACCGACCGCTCAAGCCTCCCCACTTTGGTGCTAAGATAACACTATCTCTTCCAGATCCTTTACCTTCTTGTTCAAACCAGTTGGATATTTAGCAACACTCAGAGGTGTTTTGATAACCTTTTTCAAAACTTGTTCGACGACCTTATCAACGAGCTCACCCTCATCACTGAATAATAATATTCATAATGAAATGACTAGTAAGGAAGGGCTGCAAAGAACGAATGAAAGAGTAACAGAGTGAAAAGTGAAGGCCCTTACCCGTTACACGTCCGTTGAGGTACGAATTGCTTTGCCAGTTCTGTCCCTAGTTGCGTGACATGGGCTGCCAACCAGTCGACCCTTTTATGGAAACAGCGTTGACATCTCCGACTCCTCCAACATTGGTGATGAGCACCAGGTTGAAGTATGAGTGGCCATTCACGGTGAAACGAATTCCACCCTTCCTCAAGCAGGGGACCTGCATTGCCAACACCTTAGAAATTAGTAGAGAGAACGAGAAAGACTGGAAATGGCATGAGAATATGAATTCAGTTAAGTTATGCAAATGATCACGGGGCAAAGAAATACATTGTGTAGAGGATGGGGACGATCCCACCCCTGTACTTCGCGATCTTCAGAAAAGCGGGCTCCGCCATATTGAAATGTTGGGGAGAGCGTTGTTTGGCGGGTAGAAGTTGGTAACCGTAACCGTGACAGTCCCCGGCAAACACCATTGGGGATCGTCATTGCATTGCATTTCATAGCAGGCCCCGCAGCTGAGTCCGTTGTTGAAAGGGCAGTGCTCAAAGCAGCAGTATTCGTTCCATAGCCTTGGCTGTAAAGATTACCATATCCACAAGTCCCTCCTGCAGCATTTTGACAGCTAGGAATTCAAGGTGCACCGTTCCTTGTCCCGCCCATTCCGCTCGATATTACATCGACTATGGCTGCCCTGGATATCATGCAGGGTAACATTTCCTTATACCTATTCGCCATTAGAAACATGGGAATACAGGTAACCTGATGAGTGCATGCTTGCCAGGTGATGCGCTGCCAGGATAATGAATCAGTGACATTACATAATGTATGCTTGCCAGGTGATGCGCTGCCAAGATAATGAATCGGTAACATTACATAGTGGCATACAGGGATAACTAACTTCCAGCATATAATGATCGAACTTACAATGAGCAACCGCTTGTAATGATCCGACGAAAGAGATTCTTTTAATCGTCTAACACAATGGATCAACGGCTCAAGGCATTACACAGTGGCATACAGGGAAGTTAATCCCAAAGGGAAACGCCTTACAGCGTAATTAGTTATGTGATATGTGATAGTTACAATTCTTTATATAATACTGTGATTGAATTAATGTACCAAGATTCACCCACACTAACCAATGTTTGCTGGGCATCCTGAAAAATATCCCTTGTTTTAGCAACCATTGCTGCACTGGGAATGTTTTTTGAGTAATGTCACGGCTAAGACTGGTGTTTGTTTTCTATGCCTGTCAATTTGGGTTTTTAGTAAATTTATGGCTATCATTCTTTTTGTGTTACATATTGAAAAATTTAGCAAGAGTTCGTGCAGTTTGATATTCTCCCTGTGAAGAAATCTTCCATCATGGCAACCAAAACACCAAATTTCTTCATGTTTTTCAGTTTGTGTCCCATGCTCATCGTTACAGTCCTGAGCCAACTTCATAGTTCATGGATTCATTCAAAAGCATTTTTTATTTGAATTCTGATAATGCGAGGAGGAAAATACCATGAAAAAACCTCTCCTCTTCACATTAACGCTGCCCTTTCACCAATTGTTGGGCAAATTAGAATTTTAATCCCCTTCCATTTTAAGTTCTCCCTCTCATTATTTTATCACAATAGAAATTCATTAAACATCCCCCAATTTTAAAATATTTGGGTGCCTCATGTCTTTCCTCTCATTTTAAAGTTACTCCTCCGTTCAATTCAAAAACTCTACTACAACAACGATTCATCAATTCAAAAACTCTATTACAACAAGACGGGCTGCGGGGCAGCTAGTCCCTGCCGCAGCAGCACCAGTCAGTATGATTATGAGTTTCATCCAGTAGCTATAGCCTACAGAGCTATACCAGTCAGTATGATTATGAGTTTCATCCAGTAGCTATAGCGTACAAAGCTATAGCCTACAGCAGCACCAGTCAGTATGATTATGAGTTTCATCCAATAAAATGCTCTACAATGGAACAGTTTGAGGAAGTTCGTTGAGGCACGTGACCTACATAAGCAGAAGAATTTTTGCTTCCCTGACGGGAGCTCATCTGTAGCTAATTTTGCAGCATTAATTAACCAGTCTACCGCCATATTGGGGTGCTCAAGGCCTAGCCTTTCTTGCAGGTCATACAATTGAATTTCCGTAGGAACAAAGAGCCTTACCCTTCTATGACGAAGTCCTTTTGACGTTGTGGGCTGGGGCAGGGACTAGCTGCCCCGCAGCCCGAGGCAGTGCGGCTAGAACCATATGTTATATCATTCGTATCCTTCACATTTTCATTTGTTTATTTGAATTTTTTTAAGTGTGAAACATTAGTTTAAAAAGAATATTATGTTATGCGAATGAGTGACCCAAGTAGCTAAGGAAGGAAAACTAAGTAGGGATTTATATGGCTGCCACCTATAAAAACTTAAAACTTTCCACAGCTGCCACCTATACAACCATGCAAATGTGCTTTTTTCTTGGCAAGGGCTTTGTTCTCGGCATTTGATTTGTGTTGGTGTTCTCGTGTGAGAGGGTGTAAGCTTGGTTGATCCATAGCTTCTCCTGGTGCACTACTGAAAAGCCGAATGTAGGAACAATGAGCATGTTCCACTTGACAGATAAATTGACCATTTCAACCAGCAGAGACTCACTTCTACAGCAATGATAAAACCCCGGGGGTACTCGTGCCCAGGCCAATCTACCTTACAGGTTTTCGACTTAAGAAACAAGAACATCAAGAAACTAATGATATGGCAGATAATTGCAGGTCATGGATATACACGTCCAAGAATCAAATATCACGCGTAGGTCACGGGTTAACTATTGTTGCCAACTGTTGTTATCAAGCATTTGAAGAATGGTTCAGTTGATCTGCCACCTATACAACCATGCAAATGTAAGTTCGACAGACTTTCTCTTTTCCTCCTCTGTTCAAGAGGCATTGGCTTACATTGGCTTTTTTCTTGGCAAGGGCTTTGTTCTCGGCATTGGATTTGTGTTGGTGTTCTCATGTGAGAGGGTGTAAGCTTGGTTGATCCATAGCTTCTCCTGGTGCACTACTGAAAAGATGAATGTAGGAACAGTGAGCATGTTCCACTTGATAGATAAATTGACCATTTCAACCAGCAGAGACTCACTTCTACAGCAATGATAAAACCCCGGGGGTACTCGTGCCCAGGCCAATCTACCTTACAGGTTTTCGACTTAAGAAACAAGAACATCAAGAAACTAATGATATGGCAGATAATTGCAGGTCATGGATATACGCGTCCAAGAATCAAATATCACGCGTAGGTCACGGGTTAACTATTGTTTCCAACTGTTGTTATCAAGCATTGAAGAATGGTTCAATTGATTTCATTTAGTACTTCGGTCAGAAGAAGACAACCATTGTCGTAACATACTGCTCCATTGACCTAATTGAATTTGAGATTCTCTGTTACAAGGAATTCGAACCCATTCTTACCTTAGGACGCCATCACGAGTGGATATGAGAATCATAGTGAAAGGAGGAGGACACGCTTCATGGATCTACGCCATTTGACATAGCATGGAGAAGGACCTGGTGGCCTTCTATCAGAAGTACGTGGATGGATTTCACCGTATTTAACGCACCAGCATTTTGATATTTTTATATGTTAATTTGTAATCAACCATTAATACCTTAAACATTGATTTTCTTAAACAAAGCATTCAAGTAATTCGATGACAACCTTGCTTGGCATAAAGTATACAAATCGAGCGTAGAAATATTATAAGATTGCATGGCGTATACTTTTGACATTTCATGCATGAGGGAAACGTGGCGCAGGACAACCATGACAAATACCTGACCTCCAGACCCGACGTGAAGGTCCCCCCTCATCTCTCTCATTTGCAAATCGAACCAAGAATCGTTGTGCAGGGTCTTCTTATGGAGAAGGGATGGAACCCGAGATCAGCTGGGAAATAGGAGAGCGCTTCTGAATATTTCCCCAGATTCACCTGATGCCAAGGTTTTTGAAGCTGCCAATAAGACCTCCCCTGCTCTGCATTCCTCTGATGGTAAGATGAATATTTGTAGAGCATTATGGATTGAATTTTGTTAATTACAGTGTAGAAGGTTTGGGGTAATTTGGTTGCACGTTCTCAGTGATTCTGTTTTTATTGTTTTCCCTTATTAGGATCTTCAGGGTCTTCTTCAACTGCGGACCACTGATTCAAGCAAGAGCTTGAGTTTGAGCATAAAGCCTAAGCTTAGTCTGAGCGCCTTGGCGGTCCTGTTGCCGCTTGGGTTTTTGGTTTTTTCAAAGCTTGGAGTCGATTTTTGTTTAAGTAGGTATTAGGACTTTGGATTTGATTTTTGCTTTAATTCTGAGAAGATGGATTCAAGGGATGGGCCACCGATTAGGTTATTTTCTCGGATTTTTTTCCGACCAAAGCATTATATTTTGGGTGCCCTGTTCTTCTTATATTAACGCTAAATTGAATTTGATATGTTCGGGGTTCTTTGTGTCTCTGGAGGTTTTATGAAAAATGGTCGATTCTACAAGCTTGGATTTTGTGGGTATTGGTGGCGAAAGCCCTGTTGCCGGGATTTCCTTTGAAGTAGACGTGACAGACTCTAATGGGACGCCTCAAAGTGTGTCGAAGAGGGTCAGACGCTGCCTTTTGGAGGCGCCTGAAAACAAGCCCAGGACGCCATCCAGTCTTGAAGAAATTGAAGCTAAGCTCAGAGAAGCCGACCTCAGGCACCAGGTAAAGTTACCTTATTTCTAGATTTCACAGTACTCTTAACTTCTTACGTTTGATGGTAGTTTGTGTGCATCAGAATCATTTACGTTTTATGCTACAAAACTTGCAGCAATTTCATGAGTGGTTGGAAAACAAGTCTCGGCCTAAGCCTCGAATTCCAACTCGGTCTGCAAACCCTGAAGACTTGGCACAACACCTTGAAGCCAAGCTTTCTGCGGCTGAGCAAAAGAGGTATTCTTTTGGCCAAATTGTCTCCATTCTGGGTTTTGTTATTCTCTTTTATCGAATTTGCGAATTTTATGCATGAGTACATAGCAGGGTACAAATTGTAGTGGTAACCGAATGGAATCAAATAAAAGAACTTGTGTATGAATTTTTCTGCCTAATTACTGATAGTACCTGGACAGGAAAAAAAATGCTTTGAATTGTAATACCTGATTCATGGGGTCTTTTAATTAGAACCTGCGAGTATAAAACACTTGCATCTTGCTTAAATTGCATAATAAACAACCATTCTTAAGAACATAAGATTATTTTGTGGCTTTTTGTGTAGCCTTAGCTGAGTCTTTCACTAACTGCAATAGGCTCTGGATGCAGAATTAAAGAGAAAGGGCTGGTGAAGATTTCCGAAGACTCTGCGTATCACCAGGAACTTGCTGATATCGTCCGGTGGAGCAGCATTTCTAGGAGCAGCAATTGAAGAAACCGACTGCACGCAATCTAAATAATGGCATCAGGTAACTAGCGATGGAAGAAGGGTCGTTACAGATGAAGCATGATGTACGAAGGGCCGTTGCAGATGAAGCGGCATTGCAGATGAAGCAAAGGGTGAAGGCGTTTTAAGGGAGGCAAGTAAAGTCGGTTGCTTCCATGCAAATTGACACGCCAGGGCAATTTCGACACGGCAAGGTGGGCAGCAGCCATGGTTTAGCAGATATGATACGCAATAAGTATTCCTAACATTAAATGTTAGGAGATTAATGCTAAGGGAAACCTAGCATTAGTTCATGAAGCTCTTAATCACTTGTACTTTTTCCAAATTTAGCCTAACTTTTCAGCTTGTATACCTCGTACTAAGGCCAAATAAGACGAACATGTTTTTGATTGGTTAAAAGCATAAACAAATAAAAAATATGGTTTTGGTTTTCGTGTCATTCGAAGGAACTTTGTTGTAAGGTGAAATAGTTTTATGGGTTCTCGCGTCGAACTAATTGTCACCGACCAAACCCGATTGCTATAGTCCCTGCCAGGCCCGGAGGGCAGGGACTAATAACAATTAGGCGTATTCCAGGTTCCAATTCAAAAGAATGTGTGAAATTATAGTCCAAAAATCTTCAAAAAAAAAAATAGGGAATTCAAAAATCTATCGTTATTATTGAGTGATTTTCTTACATAAAACCTTATATATTGACCAAGCAAAAAATAAAATCTTAGAAAACACAAAGAAATTCAAATATTTTGATGACCAAACCTTATTTGTTTCTCATCATATCCTCTATCGTTGGTGTTTGATCTTGTGGAAAGCAACCAATTAATGTAGTTGGGAAAAAGATTTTACTTTCAACTCCTCAAAGCCGTCTTTTTTCCTCCAACTCTAGATGTTGTACTTTCTTTTGCAATTTCCTTATCAAGTTTTCTTACGCCAATTTATTTGTATTACTTTCATCCTCTAAGTGTATGATTTTCCATTTATATTTTTTCAATTGAACTTTCATCCTTATTATTTGTCTTTTAAAGTCACTTTTATATCCCTAGAATGGTTCCTACTGAAATTACACGCACCCTAGATCTGGTCTATGAGTTAGCAAAGCACATTAAACACACTAGGGATGCCTGAATTAAACAACTTTATATAGTGGAATATAACAACAAACATATCAACAATAGTAAACAGTGTTTTTGGCCCAAAATCGTTTTCCTTATTTCTCCATTAATAAGAAAACCTTAGGGCTACCGTACTAGGGATCATGCCCCTTTACAAACCCTGATACAATGCTATTATACACAGTTATACAAGTTTGTCCTTCGACCAATACAACTTAAGGCTAAGGCCTACTCCACCAGGTCCTCATCTACCTAAATAGAAATAAAACCAGTTGTCCTTCGCCTACAAATCACAATAGAAAGATACTTAACTCACCTTGGTTGGTTCCTTTAGCCCACAAACACCAATATTCTTGTTCTCCTTGTTGTAGTCTCTATCTTTAATTGCTACAGTCTTTCTTTTGTGTATCTACTCCATTAGACAATGTCCAACAGTTGTTCTTTACTTTTCAACCTTAACCACATAACATACCACTATCAAACCCTTCTTTTTTCCTCAACCCTCCTTTTCTAGATGAGGAAGACCTCGATTAGGTCTATTCTCGCTGATCTAGGTTGCAACTACCCTTGGTCTGCCCCATGTTTGATTGTTCTTGGTCTTGGCTAAGCCTCCTAGATTTCCTAGGTCTGCGTCCCCTTCACAACATCCCATGGTCACCCTTATCTAGGACTTGAACTCTTCAGGACAAACTAAGTTGACCTCTTAACCAAAACATGTTGCTATAGTAGCCCTAACACACAACTTGGCCCCTCCCTTTGAGCCTATGATTACATAGCTAGGTTTGCGGCCTTCTCCAACACATTCTAAACACTATATCCAACCCTAATACACCATGACAAATATCTCTCTAGCCTTAACCAAGCCTTCTTCCACAACCAACCTCAACCTTATATCTAGGCCTCGACCTCCACAAACAAACCCTCTACCTACTTGGCTCTTTTAGTTGATTTGGGTTCCTTGTCAAATGGACTATGACCTCCCTCCTAGTTAGTTGTGGCTTGCTAGTCCACTCAGCGCTCTTAAGACATATCACACTTCTTGTTGTATGTGGCTATGGCAAACCAACCCTCTCTAACTTGGTCTCCTACTAGTCCTTGTTGTGTTTATCCTCCTCAATCGGTGACTCTTCTAAGGCTGTCATTCCCCACAAATGAAATACATCTCACCTGTGAATATGCTTCTCCTTTGGCCTATATTTATAGATCTTGTGTGAATGTACTGGGGCTCTTCTTCGTCCTTCAAGAAACCCCTATTTACCACCCACTAACAAATTAGAATAAAATATTAATTACCTTGGGTTCTAAGCCCACTGCTTTGGGTCCAAAACCCCAAACCTTGGGTACTTTTCCCAACAAACTCCTTATTGTGGGTTTTCTCCACTCGGAAACACCTTCTGAGCTACCCAAATTTCAACACTTCCTCTTACTGAGGAAGGTATCTTCATGTCCTTCTCGTAGAAATATCCATCTCCATGACTTTCATTACATTCCCATGAATCCTTACATGAGCCATGACTTTCCCTTACATGACCATGAATGTCCTCACATGTGCCATATCTTCTTTGTGCTTGATCGGGACTTATCCTACATGGTGCATGGTTGTCCTTGAATTTACGATGACTTTTATTTATGTGATCTATGACTTCCATCACATGTTCTACGACTTTCCTAACACCACCATGATTGTCCTCACATGGCTCATGAATTTCCTTGCATGGGCTGAAAACTCCATTGTCTCACTTAAATCTTGAAGGTTAGACTTCCACTAGGTGGCTGAATTTCCTTCATAGTCTCCCTCTAAAGCCAAACTCCCTCATATCCTACACAACCTCCCCTTGGTTCACTCTGCCTTCCCTCCTAGAAATTTTTGCAACTGAACTTGTGTCCTTTCAAGGTTAATCCCAAGTTGTGGTTGAACACTGGGCCTAGTCAACTCTAAACCACCAAAAATCAAATCTACAAGTGTCCTCATCCTCTTGGGTCGAACATCTCATATGCACATGGCTCCACTATTGGATGTGCAACTCTGCAACCTAATGAAGATATCTCATGATCAACCTGTGAAAATTTCTAACCTGAAATTCTACTGCAGCCACTAATTTATTTCACCTACTTATTCTTCATAATAAGTTATTTATGAAATCTCTTCAGAAAACATTAAAATAAATTCTACTGCAATTATCACATAATTACACATAGAAAAATACACGCATAAGAACCAATCACATCAACGCAGTTGTTTTTGGACAATTGTCCCCGAAAAGACCCAATGTGGGAAAATCGGTGCAACAGATAAGGGTTTTATTAATCTTCAACAACAATCGCTTTAAAAGGAATCATTTTACAGAGAAACTAAGATAAAATACCTAAGACTTTCCCTTGGAAACTTTTGGACACCCTAGAGACCCTTCTCCCACTTCAGTGTCGCCTCTGTGTCACTCTACGTGGTTCTATGTCCCTCTACGTCAACCTATGTGAGAGTTTCATCTCCCCTAGACTATGTCTCCCTCTGCGTTATCTCTCAATACCACTGTGTCACCTCCTCCTTAGTCACTGACTACTGTTGATGCCCTCCTCTTCCTCCACCCTGCACCTCTCCCTCTGAAATGAATTTCCTTCTCATTGAGAATCAATTTTCCTTGGGATACTGAGTATCTGTTGGCATGTCTCCAAATGATCCTCAAGTCTTCTATTATAATTTTCTTTTTGATGAATCAACGGCTGATATTAAGCCTCTAATAAACAGCTAAGATTAAAATAGACTTGATCCTCGTCTCTTAGAAGCTTCTCACCCATATATTTATTAATACCCATTAATATTTTTATTTTCCTATGTTTAGACTTAGGAACCTATTAAAAATATTCATTATTTTAATAACTCCTCATCCACGTGGAATTTCTCCAAATGATTTTTGGGTCTTGGATATCTCATGTGCCTTAGCCTCTCCACCAAATTTCAAGGCTAGAGCACATTCGATGCTACCCAAAATCAACACTCCATCTTAGCGAGGAATGTGCTCTAGCAATGTTTCACCATAGAAGCATCACATTGATCCTCTACGTCAGTCCTTTGCACTAATGCTTGGCCTGCTACTCCACATCCACTGCACTACTTCTTCATGTTCTCCTACCCATGACACTGCCATTTCCACTGCTACATATGTACTGCAGCTTCCTCTCAACATGTTGCATCATGTTGCCCATAGCACTGCCACTGCTAACTACTACATTGCAACTCCCGATACTTATCCATTTCTGCTACTGAAATGGATTCTTCACCATCCCCATCTTCTCCCTTAAATAAAAAAACTGTGTTCTTCCTAGAGCCTTGGTGAGGATGTCTGCCTCCTATTCTCCTGTAGGAGTGTACCTCAATTGTACTGCCCCTCGTTGGACATAGTCTCTAACAAAGTGACACCTGATATCAATGTGCTTCGATCAATCATGAAATACTTGATTCTCAAAGAGCTTGATGCAACTATTATTATCACACAAAATCATGGTCACTTCCATCCTTCTCCTGAATAGATTAACAAGCAATTTCCTAAGCCATATCACTTCACACGAAGTTGTGCTAGCTGCCATATATTCTGCTTTAGCTCAGCTCAAAGCCACAGATTTTTGTTTCCTACTACACTAGGAGGTCATTCTTGATCCAATGTTGAAACAGTACCGAGTTGTACTTTTCCGATCTACTGAACTTCCATTCCAATCTGGTTCAATGAACCCACTCAGCCTGATGTCATTGCCTTGGGTGTACAATAGTCTATGGCCTGGTATTGACCAAATACATCAAGGGCCCTATAAGTTACCTATACAAGGTGGGATAAATGTCTTTATCTTTTGATGCATCAATATTCTTTCAGTTGGTGATCATTGGAGTAGCCACAGGTCTACAGTCCTACATCCTGAATCTCTTCAAGATCTTTGTAGCATATCTCCCTTGTTCAATGAAGATCTCACCCTTCTGCTGCCAAACTTCTAACCCTAGAAAATAATGCTTCTATCCCAAATCCTTCATGTCGAATTTTGTGGCTAGATTCTTCTTGCAATCTTTGATGAGCCTGGATGATCATGTCAGGAAAATATTATTTGCATATAACACCAAGATTAGAGGCTCATTCGCTCACTCTTGACGAACCCCGTCTTCTGCAAGTAGCCATCAATTTGACCATACCATGCTCTAGGTGCCTGTTTAAGCCCATACAATGATTTCTTTAATCTACATACATGATATTTCTTCTCATGTGTGTCAAAACCCTCTGGTTGTTCAATGTATATTTCTTCTTCTATCACCTCGTTCAAGAATATTGTCTTGACATCCATCTGGTGAATCTCCCACCCCATTTGTGTTGCAAGGAATATCACAATTCTAATAGAAGTATCCCTGGCTACTGGGGCGAAGCTTTCTTCATATTCTATCCCTTCCTTCTGAGCATACCCCTTAGCCACAAACATGGCTTTGTATTTCTCCACATTGCCATCTACAACATATTTGACTTTGTAGATCCATCTCGAACCTACCACTGGACTATCCTCAGGCCTAGGTACCTCTTCCCAGATATCATTAACCATTATAGAACTGTATTCCTCCACCATAGAATCTACCCATACTTGATGTTGAATGGGCTCTTGAAAACTAGAGGGTTCCCCAACCTGAGCTACTAGGACCTAGTATCTGTTTGGTTGTCTTCGCTCCCTTTTATTATTCCTAGGTGCACCAATGAAGTCCTCTGTGTCTCATAGAATCTGTCAAAGCTCCCAGCTTGGTCTTCCACTAGCAGTGGGTACATCTATCAGCTCTTCCTCTTCCTGATTTTCCTCCTGTTCTAAAGCTTTTCCTTTAGGAGAATTGTTCGTACTAGTTTCTACTGGTCGAAGTGGTTGGACCAACAAATCGTCTTTTGAATGCTCCTCAGAAGGCATTTCTCGGGATTTTTGAAAACTCTGTCCTCCATGAACTTTACATCCCACCAAAATACTACCTTCCTATTCCTTGGAAGATAAAATATATATGCCTTAGCATTCTCACTATATCCCACAAGATATCCTTTCTCAGTAATTTGATCTAATTTCTTTCTCTTTTCTTCAGGTATATGGCAATACGCCAAACTCCCAAATATCTTGAAATGACTAACTTCAGGTTTCTTCCTGGTGAAGACTCTTTTTGGAGTTATTTTTCCCAATGCCCTGCATGGAGTCCTGTTCTGGATATAGACTGTCGTGATGCATGCTTCTTCCCGCAGGAATTTGGGCATATCCTAATCATACAACATTGCCCTAGCTACTTCCATAATAGTCCTGTTTTTCCTTTCTACTACTCCATTATGCTCTGAATTGTAGGGAGTTGTCAACTCTCTTCTGATTCCTTCCCTAGTGCAAAAATCAATGAAGTCCTTGTCAATGTACTCTCCACCATTGTCTAAACACAACACTTTTATCTTCTTTCCTGTCAGATTCTCTACTAGAGCCTTGAACTCTTTTAATCGGCCAAAAACCTCATCCTTGGTTTTCAAAATGTAGATCCACGTCTTTTTGGAATGGTCATCAATGAAGGTGATGAATTATTCAGCACCACTAAGAGATTTTGTGGACATAGGTCCGCGGATGTCTGAGTGTATCAATCCTAGAACACTCTGAGCTCTATCATTACTTCTAGAAAACACTGCTTTGGCATACTTGCCTAGAGTGCACCCTCTGCATACATCATCTCATTCCGTACTTAACTCTGGAACCTTTAATACTATTTTCCTGAGAATTATCAGAGCCCCATGGTGTAAGTGTCCCATTCTCCTATGCCATAGTTCATTCAAATATTTATCAAGATTGTTTCCTATCAGTGTCATTGGAGATTCTAGTTGCAATCTATACAACCTGTTACTTCTGATTCCAATCTGGGCCTTCCTTTTCCAACTCGAGTGTTTGACATATACTTTATCCTTAATGAAGAAAATTTCATAGCCCTTGTTTTGAAGTTGAGATACGAAGAGTAAGTTCATCCCCAATCCTGGCACATGCAACACATTAGTTTCTGGAAGCCACTCTCCTGCTTCGGTTTGAAAGACTGTGGTACCTCTTCATATGGGGGTACACTTTGCCTTATTTCCCATGGTGATCTGAAAATTAATTCTTTCTTCCTAATAATATTAAAAACATTCTTGAATTCCTTTCATATGTCAGGAAGCTCCATTATCTATATACCAAACCTCAGAGGAGGCAGAGCTTACTAGGAAAGTGACTTCTTCTTCTAGTCTGGAAGCTTATATAGAATAATCGTGATCCGTGTCCCTCGTGCTTTCTTCTGGAAATATGTGTGAGTCCCTTTGAGTTGATGCCTTTGCATCATGCTCCTGAACCATATCTGATTCTTCTCTCTGGTTGCTGGATCTCTGCGCTGATACCATGTGAAAATTTCTAACCCGAAATTCTACTGCAACAACTAATTTATCTCACCTACTTATTCTTCACAATAACTTATTTACGAAATCTCTTCAACAAAAATTAAAATAAATTCTATTGTAGTTATCACATAATTACATAGAGGAAAATACATGCACAATAACCAATCACATCAACACAGTTGTTTTTGGACAATTGTCCCCAAAAAAACCCAATGTGGGAAAATCAATGCAACAAATGAGGGTTTTATTAATCTTCAGCAACAATCGATTTACAAGGAATTATTTTACAGAGAAACTGAGAGAAAACACCTGATACTTTCCCCTTGTAACTTTCTGACACCCTGGAGACCCTTCTCCCACTTTAGTGTCACCTCTGCGTCACTCTATGTGGTTCTACGTCCCTCTATGTCAACCTGAGTGACAACTGTGTCTCCCCTGGAATGCATATCCCTCTGCATTGTCTCTCAAAACCTTTGCGTCACCTCCTCCTCAGTCATTGATTGCTGCTAATGCCCTCCTCTTCCTCCACGCTGCAACTCTTCCTTTGAAATCGATCTCCTTCTCTTTGAGAATCGATTTTCCTTGGCTGTCAGTGTGTCTCCAAATGATCCTCAAGTCTTCTCTTATACTTTTCCTGTTGATGAATCAATGGCCAAGATTAAGTTTCTAATCAACGACTACGATTAAAATAGATTTGATCCTTGTCTCTTAGAAGCTTCTCACCCTTATCTTTATTAATACCCATTAATATTTTTATTTTCCTAAGTTTAGACTTAGGAACCTATTAAAAATATTAATTGTTTTAATAACTCCTCATTCGGGTGGAATTTCTCCAAACAATTTCTGGGTCTTGGAGATCTCATGTGCCTTAGCCTCTTCGCCAAATTTTAAGGCTAGAGCACATCTGATGCTACCCAAAATCAACACAACCTACCATCCATAGGAAGTTACCTCATCCATGCCAAAGCACTCCCTCCCAAGACACTTGAACTGTTTAACGTACTTAAGTCAATGAAAGTCCATCAACAGTGTCGGCAACCTACCACACAAAATACTACTATGCACTGAGTTCTCCAACCAATCCACTAGAACTCCCATCATATCTCATCACCAAACTAGTCAAGGCCACATCTCCATGTTCTATGTTGAACCTTCTACTCCATGTCTAGATAACTATGAGTTGGAAATACTGTTGCTGCATGCAACAATCTCACAACTCTCTCCTAGAGCTGACACCTATGCACACTTTGATCTAGCTGCCCTTCAGAGTAGCTATGGTACCATGTTTAAATTCCATGCACCCTAGGTCTAGTCTATGACTTAGAAAAGCACATAAACGCACTAGAGATTCCCAACTTGAACAACTTTTCATAGCAAAATATAACAAAAAACAAATCAACAATAGCACACAATATTTTTGGCCCAAAACCACGTTCCTTATTTGTCCATTAATAAGAAAAACTTAGGGATCTCATACCAGGAATCATGGCCCTCTACAAACACTGATGCAATGTTAATATATACAGTTATACAAGTCTATTCTTCGACCAATACAATTGAAGGTTGATGCCTAGTCTATCAAGTCTTCAATTGCCCAAATAAAAATATAATATGTTGTCCTTCACCCACTAATCACAACAACAAGATACTTAACTCACATGGGTTGGTTCCTTCATCCCATAAACACTAGTATTCTTGATGTCCTAGTTGTAGCCTTTTTCCTTTGTTGCTACATTCTTCCTTTTGTGCATTATCTACTTCTTTAAAAAACATCTAGTAATTTTTCTTTCTTGTTCAACCCTCAACCACATAAAAAACCATTGTCAAACACTTCTTCTACCCTCAACCCTCCTTTTCTAGGCTAGGAAAATCTTGGCTAGGTCTATTCCTGCTAATATAGGTTGTGGCTACCCTTGGTCTACTCCCTATTTGGTTATTCTTGGCCTCGACAAGGCCTCCCAAATTTCCTAGACCTACAACCCCTTCACAAAAACCCATGGTCACCCTTATTTAGGCCTTGTCCCCTCTAGAACAAACTCGACTAGCCTCTTAACCAAGATGTGTTGCTACAACATCCCTAACATACAAATCGGCCCCTTCCTTTGGGCCTACGGTTACTTATCCAGATTTGTGGCATTCTCCAACACATTCTAAACCTTGCAACTAGCCCTAATATACCATGACAAACCCCTTTCTAGCCTTAACCATGCCCTCTTCCACATCCATCCTTAGCCTTATATCTAGGCATCGACCCTCCACAAACAAACCCCCTTCCTACTTAGCCCTTCCAGCTAACTTGGGTTCCTTGTAAAATAGACTTTGGCCTCCCTCCTAGCTGGATGTGGCTTGCTAGTCCACCCAACCCTCTTAAGGCAAATCACTTCTTGCTAATTGTGACTAGGGAAAACCATCCCTTCCTAACTTAGCCTCCTTCTAGTTGTCCTTCTTGTGGTTATCCTCCAAGGTCTACAACTCTTCTAGGGCTCTCATTCCCCACAAATGAAGTCCATCTCACTTGTGACTAGGCCTCTCTTTTGGCCTATATTTATAGCTCTTGTGTGATTGTCTTGGGGTCTTCTTTGTCCTTCAAGAAACCCCTATTTATCACTCAATAACAAATTAGAATAAAATATTAATTACCTTGGGTTCCAAGCCCACTGATTTGGGTCCAAAACCCCAAACCTTGGGTACTTTTCCCAACAAAATCGATTTTGTGGTTTTTCTCCACTCGAAAATACCTTCCAAGCTACCCAAATTTCAATAGTTTCGTTGCCTTTTTTTTCCAAAATTCCCATCTCTGTAGGTTTTAACCCCGTACAGAAATTACCTGCATACAAATTCTAAATCACATGAACAATAAACATGCGAGAGCATAACACATAAAACACATATACACAGAGATTTCCCACTGGATCCCAAAACCGGGACTACCATTGATTTTTCATTATATTCCTTTCAATGTTACAATACATATTTATACATGCCGAAGCATCCAATACCATGGACCGAAAA
>APFE031145526.1:0-13371 GCA_000404065.3 Pinus taeda
AGACGAAATTGGTCCCATCAAAAATTGGTGGCCTGATCGATGCTTCTCTCTCGTAGTTGCTCATGATGATAGATCTTCCTTCAAGTGGTCAAGCTTCTTCTGAAGGACCTGCTCTGATACCAATTGTTGGAAATAATACTGAGAGGGGGAGGGGTGAATCAGTATTATCAAATCTTTTTCAATAAACACTTGCAGATCTGATTAATGAAACTTGTATATACCTTCCATATTTTAAGGTAATTTATTCTTTAGATGTTAACCATTAATATGTATGTTAGAACCATATAATAATAAACAGGAACAAGAAACATAGACAGTCACATCAAAGAACACCAGATATAAGGTGGAAACCCAATGTGGGTGAACACCTGCTGCAATATGTCTCTATCTTCTTTCAATTAGAAACTTATTTTTACAATGATTTTGTACTGGTGCAGTCCTTTGCCAGTAAGCAGGCTACAACCTACAGAGAGCTACAACCCTCTCTCGTTTTCCAGCTTCTCCTGGAAGGGAGCTACAACCCCCTTAACTCTTGTACTAGCTAAGATACTAGTACGTAGGTGCTGACCTACAGAAGGCTACTACCTTCTCTTTCCTTCTAGGGACCACGTTTCATCAATTTTCAGACTAGATCCAAGTAATCATCAAGTATATGTGCATCAATTGATTAACCAATAACTTCTCAGAATGATGTAATCAGACAAACAGTACCAGTAACCAGACACCAAGTCTATACCTAGAACGCTGCAGAAATAGACAAAATCAGTTAAAATATACTTCAAGAAAAGTCTGCAACTTCACCAGTAGTAACCTGCGGATATCCGCACTTTCTCTGTCTGAGGCTTGCGCAACTTCACTCCTACGCTATCTGTGATATACACAGCTTCGTACCCACACTGTCTATGCTCTGCGCACCTTTGCACCTGCGGTGTCTTCTGATTTGCACACCTACGGACTTGCTCCTTCACTGCTACTACGCACCTCCGCACCTACGCCTTCTCTAGCACTATGCACCTCCGCACTTGCGCCTTCTCTGGCGCTGCGCACCTCTGGATATAGACAGTTTATCAGTCCTCAAATATACCCTAGATCGTCAAATTCACAGATCCGTTCAAGCGCCAACGAGATCTCGACCCATCAGCAGATCTGACTTATAAGGCTCTGGTATGTTCTTGATTCAGGTTCAACTATAACTCACCAACCGATTATCAGAAATTCAGATCTTACAATTCTTAAGATATTCAACATACTTGTACTAGGCCAACTAATCTCCTTTCCCTTTTTATATCCAAGGCCTTACTCAAACCATGGATCAAAACCATTGAGAAACAATACTATGGATCCAAAATCTGGGTTCAATATTTTAGATGCAAAACCACAGACCAAAACCATAGGATCAAAGACGTCGGACTAAATACCATGGACCAAACATAAGATGCGTGATTTTCTCTGCATGAAAGTCTGTGTGGCTTAGGTTCGCACCTTTTGTGTGAAAGAACTGTGAACATGTCCGCACCTTTTCAACGGCCCTCCTGCGCAACCTGCCGATGACCGCATCTTCTGATCGGTGCACCTTAGAACTAGAAAATAACATTTCTGCACTTATAATTTATCATCTAAGATAAGTGGGTTACCATCAAGTACAACATATGCATCATAATTCCAACACAAGCAACAGATAACGGAACCGAGACCTCAACCGCAGGTTGAGATGGTATAGGTCTGAGGTGATACATATGAGTTCCTTGAGAATCATAATAATGAAATGGATTTTGTGGATCCAGATTCTGAAGAGCTTGGATATATTGATCCTATGCCCCCCATATTGGAATGGAACTAGAAGAAGGTGGGGCACACAAGGTAGGATTAACAAATCAAGATGTGGATGCCGACGGACCACTATTTGTAGGACCAGCTGAAGGTCCAGCAACAGTGGTCACAACTGAAGATACAGTAACGACACTAACAACATGGGCTAAAGAAGCCACACAAACAGTTGTAATAGTCGGAACTGATGTGATAGTCACATTGTGAATCTAGTGCATAAAAGGTTTCGAAGTCGAAGTGACCGTACAAGATCACATGGAACGCGTAAGGGAAGATCTAGAACCCGTGATATCCACCAAAGCATTGTAGTGTAAAGGAAACGTGATACCAAGAGGGGTGACACAGAAGGGTGAAGTTTCTATAGGTATAGGGATTTCACCACTTGCCATAAATTTTTCTTCACTCAGGATGGGGTTTGTCTCATCCATGTCGGAGGAAGACATTGGGACCAAAACACCAGAAGGAGTAACGAGAATATCTTCTTCGGAAGGCTCCCAAATGGGGTTCCAATGAATATCGTAAGAGTCGTCCTCCGGAGCACGGGAGTTAAGTAGTTGGATACTCGGAATGACAGGGAGAGTATCACTAACAACCGGTACCTTAGAAGCGACAAAAGATGGAGATCCTTGGTCACTTCGAACAGGAGACGGGATCGGTGATTTCGCCAGGATGATTTAATTCAAAAAGCCTAGGGAAAACTAACGAGTAAGGAAAAACCCTACGCAAACTAAAACACAAACAATTTCTAACAAGGTAAATGTGAACGTGGCTAAATAAATTTTGAGACACAGGAGCAGAACTTGACCTTTTCATTTTTAGAGAGTCGAGAAAAGGACGAAAAGATGAATCTAATCACCTTCGAATATTTCATGAGCCTGAAAGGACAAGTTCTCAGATGGACCTTTTCTTTTAAGGAGTCCAAAAAGGAACGAAAGTGACTACTCTGTAGAACTAGGCAAAAGGTTTACCAAATAACCCATAAAACTGCATATACACCTTGGCGATCATATGAAAACCAAGGACTTTTCGTACAGCAGTCAATCTTCCTGAATGATGTGTTCGGTGCGTTAAGATTTGCAAGGCGGCAAACACAGCTTTCTAAGGATATAGGATGACAACCTAGTGGGGCCTCCCAACATATACTCGATGGTACTGGGAGCACAAATCTGTACTAGCAGCTATTGGGTCACAAAAGGAGGAATCGCCCAACCTTAAGTGAAAGCAATAGTGACTAGGTTTAACGAAGCCATAGCACGTCTCTAGACTAGACCTCTAAATAATGTGTGTTATGTTTGAATGCATTGTTAGGTTCATTCAGTTCATTTTAAAGTTTATCTTGAATTATGTTTCAATTTCTAGGCCTTACTATATGTATATCAAAACCTAGGATCCAGCTAGAATGAATAAAGAATCTTTCATTTCGATGAACCCCTACTTATAGAAAGGTAGAGAGATCATTCCCAGACCAAGACAAAACCAAGATCAGCAAATGCAATCACCAAGAGACACAATTCATAAACACATCAATTCCTACAGTGCATCGATTTTATTAATGATTGATTTAAAGTTTGCCTTCTACTTTTTCAAACATGAAAAACTTGAAATGCAAATGTACTTTCACTTTCGTATACTAATTAATGCAATCTTTTGATTTTGATAGCTTTGAATTCTAAAGAAACAGACAAGTAAGCATGTACCGATTGATCCAAACAATTGTAATCTATGTCTGGTAGTGAAAAAAATTGAATCAATATCAAAATTGGTTCAATAATTAACACTAAGCATCAATCAGCAAGAAACAAGCAATGGAAACATCTCAAGCAAACCAACAAGATGGTTGCAGATGAACCTTGTATGGACAAGCAACCAAGCCAAATAATTCGAAACTTGAAAAGCTAGGCCACAAAGCCAAAAATAACAAGATTCACTCAATGAGGCCAAAGAGTAAGCACATTAACTAGAAGCAATTAAAACAAACTGATAGCTAAGAGAAAGATAGCAAGGGATTGACCAGACTGATAAATTTAGGAGGTAGAATTGAAAAAAACAATTCTACAGGAATCGTCACGGGCGTAACACTAGCAAATAGTGACGATTAGCCACTAGCCATAGCAGTAGAGCAACGTCATCGTGAAAGTACACATCTTTCTCGCGACGGGCCAATTTCAGGAATCGTTGCGACTGTATGACAGGATTCAGTGATGCATAGGCTTTTAAAACAGAGACAAGGCAACATCGGCACAATTGTTAAGATTTTTCCAGTGACGGACTTAAAAAAAATGAAAGATGAATGAAAACTCCCAAACAAAGACCAGTCTATCCTTATAGACAATAAAGGGATTTCCCAAATTGACCTAGGTAACCCAAAAGACTGATGGTTCAACCCCAAAATTCAAAAGACACTAAATCAAAATCAAACAAAAGCAAACAAGAGAAAAACGATAGGAAGGACTCCCCTGTGGAGTCACCAATTTGTGATGTAGGAAAGTGTTCACTCTACGGACAAAGGCAACCCCTCTAGCCCTAGAGTGGGTCTAGTCACAACAGAGACAAAACAACAATTGATTCCCTTAAATAGTCATCATTGAAGGCCTACCTCAAACTGGTGGTTGATGACGTTTCATTGCACTGCTCCAGCTTCCGTCTCCTTCTCCTTTATGAATGATTAACCTGAAATAACACAAGAAAACAACAAAGCACATAACTGGGAAACAACAATGATCTATTTACTCATAAAGTCAAGAAATCATGAGCTATCAAGTAAATTACATACAAGACATAGGAAAGCATCATTGATTGTATTAATAATGAATCAAGAGAAAAGCTTACAACCAAGTCTTGATGTCGCAAGCCTTCTCAGAGGGTCCAAGCAGTATGTTTCTTCAAGCATTCACTCTTTTAGGATGGGTCTCCCAACATACAATATCTCTCTCTCACTCATAAGCTTTAATACAAATTTAATGGCACTCCACAACCTCTCACAAGCTATTAACACTCCCACACTTGTCACACTCACACTAGTTATTTATAAACTCAAAAGCGCTAGCAGCACTGCCCAACCAAAAGAACTAGTAGATCATAGCAAAGGTGAGTGCTTTAATAGGAGAAGGAGTCTCCATGAAATGAGGGAGGAGTAGCTCATCCTCAAGGAAGGTAGCACAAAAGATGGAACTACCATTTCAGAGGAGGGAAGGGCGGCCCAAACTGACCCAACAACCAGGTCTAGAGACATCTAGAAGGTCGACTGTTGGAACAAATTCGCCAAATCTAGATCATTGCTAGCCGTAAACTAAATCTCTGCGACAACGTCGCTAGGAGGCAATGCAAGCAAACCCATCATCGCTATATATAGCTCATAACCTCGTGCTGGGTCTAGAAATCTGACCATTGCGGGCAACAGATGTACACCTACGACAGATTCGCGATGAGACCGTTTATGACATGTGATTGCCGTGTATATTAAGGATGTACTCGTGACGAGGTAGAAACTTAGGGAATGAGGGTCAATTTATAGCATCAGAGAGCATTTGCTTAATCTTCTTATATTAGTGGGAAGATATGAACATGTTTATTTGACACATGACACAGTAGAGGGACTGAGATGAGGACAGTGACAAATTACTGTGTAACACTCCTCTGCATAGAGTTTGATTCTTCCTCCTTAAGCTCAAACTCTATCTTCTCAAGTTCCTTTAGATGGAATTCATGTTTAATAACATCTTTTACCTCTCTGAACACCACATCTCGGTTATACACAACCTTTCATGTGACTGGGTTCCAAAGCTTATAACCATTTAAACCATCCTTATACCCAAAAAATATGCACATTTCAGATTTACTATCCAACTTTGTTCTTTTCTCCTTTGGAACATGTACATATGAATCACATTCAAATACCCTTAGATGTGAAAGAGAGGGTTTCTTACCAATCCATACATCTCGTGGAGTCTTATCCTCCAACGCTGATGAAGGTGACCTATTGACCAGGTAACATGTAGTATCCATGGCCGCTGCCCAGAATTACTATCCTAACCCAACACCACTGAGCATGCTTCTTGCCCTTTCCATCAATGTCTTGTTCATTCTTTCTGTAAATCCATTTTTGCTGAGGTGTATATGGAGTAGTTTTCTACCATGATATACCACACTTCTTATAGAATTCTTCAAATTCCTTGCTACAAAACTCTCCACCATTATCTGTCCTCAGCACCTTTATCTTCTTCTCTGTCTGATTTTCCATGAGAGCCTTAAATTCTTTAAACCTGTCAAAGACTTCAGATTTCTTCTTAAGGAAATATCTCCATATATTCCTTGAGAAATCATCTATAAATGATACATAGTACATAGACTTACCCAGTGATGGAACCTTCACAGGTCCAAACACATCACTGTGCACAAGCTCTAATATCTTTTTCGCCCTCTTACCACCAGAGGGGAAACTAAACTGATTATGCTTCCCATATACACAATTTTCACAGAAATCAAAATCCAGAGAGCTATTACTCATGCCTTCTACCATACCTTTACCATGAAGTATTCGAAGGTCTTTCTCTCCACTATGTCCAAGCCTTTGATGCCACAACATGGTCTTCTCTCCAGAGACCACTAGATTTTTTGCTCCAATTTCAGGAACCACAGAACTGTTGCACCCATCAATAACAGTGCTACCTTGCAGCTTGTACATAGTTCCAATGTGAACTCCCTGCATCAATACTAGTGCTCCCCGAACCATTTTGTAGGTATCCTTCTCAAACGCCGTTTTTACACCTGCGTCATCCAACTTACTTACAGAAATCAAATTTCTGGCTAATGCAGGAATACGTAGAACACCTGGAAGCATTCTAACCCTTCCACCTTGCAACTTCAACTTTACTTTTCCGTGACCAATGATTCTAGCCTTCCTGTCATGCCCCAAGAAGACATCACCACCATCATATTTCTCATACTCACAGAACCACTCTCTATGGGGACTAAAGTGAAAGGATGCACATGAGTCAATCAACCATGCCTTATGATCTACATGTGTACTTGAAGAATCCAAGTACACATCCCCACCTTCATCTAAGTTGGTTTTTGCCTTTGCAGAAGGAGCCTCATGAGATCCCTTTCCTTTGTGAGGAGCTTTAGATTTACAGTCCCTTTTGAAGTGGCCTTCCTTTCCGCATTTCCAACACACCACCTTTACAGGTTTTCATGGAGATTGACTTATTTTTATTTCTGTTTTGGGACCGTCCTCGTACAGACAAGGCATCACCATTATGGCTCTCCATATTTTTTCGTCTCATCTCCTCCATTAGCAAGGTTGAGACTATTTCATCAAACTACAAGGCAGTTGCATTGCTACCTATTGCAATAACCAGACTATCCCATGAATCTGGTAGAGAACACAACAAATTGATGCACTTATCTTCATCTGAAATTTTAATATCAACAGATGCTAACTGACTTACCACAATATTAAATGCATTTAGATGCTCTGTCACTGAGTCTCCATCTTTCATCCTCAGGTTATATAGCTTTTTCCGCAGGAACAATTTATTTACCAGAGACTTAGATTGGTAAAAAGTCCCTAAATTGTCCCACAAAGCCTTCACCATAGCTTCCCCTGATACATTCAACAATACTGAATTTAAGACATACAATCGTATTATGCTCTTTGCCTTCTGATCCAACTTCTTCTATTCTTCATCAGACACTCCCGTTGGTTTAGCACCCGGATCTACCGCGATCCACTGATATTTATCCACCAACAGATCCTCCATCTTGAGTTTCCACAACTCAAAAGTCTGACCATTAAATTTCTTTATCTCTATCTTTCCACTACTTGCCATCTTCTTTCACCACCAGAATCGATCTCGCAGATCTCCCACTGAACAGGGTCTACCACAGGCCCGAGCTAAACCCCTCAAAAATAAAGGCATCCCCTTGAAGCCAAAACAACTCTAATACCAATTGTAGGTTTTAATCTCGTATAGAAATTACCTGCATATGAATTCTAAAACACATAAACGATGCGAGAGCATAACACATAAAACACATATACACAGAGATTTTCCCCTAGATTCTAAAATTGATACTACCAACTTGATTCTCATTATGTTCCTTTCAATGTTGCAATACATATTTATACATGCCGAAGCGTCCAATACCATGGACTAAAAAAAACCATCAGATCCAAAACCGTGGACCGAAAACCATCGCGTCCAAAAAACATGTGTGAAAATCATGCACAAAACCATAGGTGGGTCCGCCCAACCTAACAGAGGGTCCAAAACCAAAATTTTTTGGGGTGTTGCCACGGACCCCATAAAGTGAGCTTACGGGTACACCTCAGACCCCCTATGAACCTCCCCCTCTAACCCCCAATAAACTACGTGGGCTAGTCGTGGAAAGAATATAACACAACCTAACAAGAGTATGCCTCACAAACTGAGCCAGAACTATGAAGTGGAGTCGCCAAGAGGTTCGTCCTTCAGTAGAGTCGCCAGATAGATGATTACAACCAAAAAAGTGCCCAGAATTTGTCTATCATCAAATATGGATCTGTGTCATCCCCCAGGGAAGCTAAGCTTCAGTTTCCTCTCCTCGACAATGACGCCAATTATGTTATCACTCCAAGAAACTCTCGTAGTTTGTAGCTCAGAGATGCCTAGTAACATATAATCTTCATTCTTGTTCTCTAAACTATTGGAATGAATGATGTTTTGGATCAAGTCAAATAACCATTTCAACTCTATTCTCACTCAAGACATGCATGAACACCCTCAACAATACAAGGCTTTAGACTACTAATGCTCAGTAGTTTATAGATTCAATGGATAGATGGAAAATACTGACTGTACTAGCAGATGCATACATAAACATATATGAATGGCCAAATATAGGAAGCAAATGAAACTTGCAAATCTAGTTTATCAATGCAGAGATAAGATGACAGTTATCTGGCATTAGACACAACAGAAAACATTAATAACCTATTCATGTGCAAGCATAGAACAACAAAGAAAATGGAATTGAACATGTAATAGAAAAAGAGGCTTAAATTTGTTATAATGAAGATGAGAAGCTTGAAGAAACAGATTATTCATAATCTCTAGAAGTTGAACCCTTCATACATTTAGCTTTTATCCTTCTATAGGCCTTTTACAATGCTCCTGAGCTCTCAAAGGCTCTGAGTGTCTTAATCTTCCTCTTTGTCTTTTCAACAGTTTGATGCCCTTACTAGTCAAGCGTGGGCTCAAAAGTTTCTTCTTCTGACAACTGAGTAACTGCTTTAAGGTAGTTTTCTGCGTTGTTTGGGAGATCTCTTGTGCTAGAGATGTTCCATGATCATTTTTTTGCTTTGGATAAGCTGCGCTATTGATGCTTCAGGGTTGATTTTTTTTCATGATGTCTTGCGATGTCGATGCCCATGATATTTCTGTTTTGCGCTAGTTGTGCTATGCTACTCCATGACTGCTTTGTCGATTTGGGATGAGCTGCACATGCTGTGGCGCTTGTTATCCCCTTTTCGGTCTCCGTTTCCCTTTAAATATTTAGAATGTCTATTTTTTTGTTTAATGTAGAGAACACAGCAACACTGTAAAAATCCCACCAAGCTCTGCTCTCCCGGACTTCAAAAGTCCTTAATCATGGCCTATCTTCCTATTGGGTCTGCCTTTGTAGTGATATTACCTCTCCACCATTGATTTGGGAGTTCAAGATTCAATTATTGTGATCCATTTTTGGCTACTCTTTTGTACTAGAGTTAACCACCCAATGAGGGTGGTTTTCTCTCTCCTCATCCTGGACACATGGCATTCGCTGTATGGCATCGGGTAGAGCTTGGCCTAAACTACTTATCGCCTTTATCTCTCCTGAAATCCTACCAGTTTTTTAATTTTCCCTTTATTTTTGAAAATACATAAAAATGTGAAAATCCCGCTTTATCGGACTTAAAATGGTGTTCAATTGCCTTAATAAACCCTTTCGGGTCCATAAGGTCACATCAGCGCTGCTCCCATGTTCCCTTTGTATTTCGTTAAATAACAAAATACTTTGAAAATGCATTGAAAATGACTTTGGTGCAGACCTCAAATATTATATATTTCCCTTCTCAGACCCTTTCGGGTCCTGGTCTTATCGCATATCGCAAACCAAGCTTCCCTTTGTATTTCATTATATAACGAAATACAATGAAAATGAATTAAAAATGGCCTCCCCGTGGACTTCAAATATATATATATATATATATATATATATAGATATAGATATAGAACCGTCGAGTCCAGTCATCGGGTTGCACCCATATATATGTAAAGGCCCTGCCCATTGGTTCAATTCCACTATGATACAACAATGTGGTCTGATCACAATCGCACATCGCCCAAGCCAGAGGTCCATGGTTAGCGCTCATAGTAATCCCCGATAGTGATATTACGATGTGATGTGGGCCATCGATATGCGTGCTTGATCGATGGCCCATGTTGAATCGTTGATCACCGTCACCATTTCCATGATGTCTGCACTGATTGCCATTGCCTGTGACCGTTGATTGCGATCATCTACAAGCACTTATCAGGGGTGTCTTGCACCCATCCTTAACTCATCCTCTTTGCTTCCGATTTGCGATTTGCCGCTTAGATTTGGGCCGTTGATCGGCCAGATATAATGACTGCTGTGCTTTATCAGTTTAAGCCTGCGACAATGGTTTTTTCACTATTTTTCTTTGTTTTAGCCTCCCGATAGTTGTTTTCCTCCATTTTAAGGGCTCTTGGCATGCAATTGTTGTGATTTTTGCATGATCCTTAGGCAACTTTTGAAGACTGCAAGAGCATATTTGGATACATTTTTGGGCCATTTTCCAATAAGTCTAACAGATACATCAAGGCCCTCCTATGACAAGTCGCTTCTTGTCAACATCAGCACATTATCTAGGAAGTTGACTTAGAAACACCCTTCCAATACCTTGAGGCTTGCATACATCAATGGCAAGTTTCTCACTTCTGGTGATAGGTTGACATCATAGGCTTTTGACCGAAAGACTTTGTATGGTGTTCGACATCAAAACATCTATTCACACCATGCATAATGTATTGTAGTACCTTGAGAATCATTATCATTATTGGTGATTTCTCTTGCGTCTGTTAACAACTTACATCATTGGCTGGTAATTAGATAGTGTCTTCGCATGTTCGACTTCAGATCACATTTTCACATGGTTAGAATCATACTTTAGAAAACAACTGGATGAGATAGAGGACCCCAGATCTAGTTTCATCCATTCAAGCTGCGATTTTAGGAGAGTACTAAATCATCTGTACGATGGCTTTATACAGATAGTCATCTTATCATGTGTTTATATCTGTAGATGACTATCTGATTTAAGTACATGTAATGAAAAGTTTATATGCTGAGCATGGGTATGCCTTCCCTCAACAATTCATGAAAAAATCAATGATATAATTGATGCAGGTCACCATTTGCTTTAGATCCTCCTCATCACATCATAAAGCATATCACTAAACATTATCATTTTTGACTTCATGCTGTAGGGGGTAGTTGTTACAGGTCTATTTGGGCACATCACTCCTGATGATTAGATTAGTGTAAACAGGGTCTATCAAACCCTAATTCAGTTGCTACATGCCCTAAACATGTAACTTCATTGAGTGCTTTCATCCATGAGAGTTTCCTGACTTCAAACACTACTGAAGAGCTTCATTGGGTCACCAGATTACCCCTGGTCAGGGGTAACTGCTCTGTAGATTAGGTAGCCCCATTCAAGGCTACATTGTAGAGCACCTAATCACACTCAAACCTGCGCTGGGCAAGAATCCTTGAAATGTTCATTGGATCCTGAGAATATTCCTCCTTTCTAGAGCCTTATAGAAGGAACCTGATGAAGCCCCGAAATTCAGGTCGACAACAAGGGGGATACCCACCTGGTCCGGACCTTGGTTGGCAGTTCCTTATCCGTTTGGTATAGTGGGTCCGACTGGGGATAACGGGACCAGTTTCCCAATCTGAGGGTGTGTGTGTGTGTAGATTTGGATGAAGCTGATCTAAGAGTACTTTAAAGATAATTTAATTCAGATTCTTAAACTAACTCTATGCTATTGTAATCTAATGAGAAACAACGCATCTAATCTATGCTAACCCGGGGTGTATATCTTCTATTATGCGATCTAGAGAGATTTCAAACGACAACTGGTAATAAAGATCATTCAGCTATCATAAGAATAGAAATCAATTGACTCCACCGTACAAAAGTGCCAAATGGTAACTCATATATTCATGCAATAATATATAAACAACTAAAAACTGTATATCACTTAAATAATATAAGCAGAAATGGCCAAGAGATAAAAGTACCATTTATGACTAATCCTACTCACAAACTTCAAGCAAAAACGATTTATCTCTACTTGTTTAACATCTACTAAGAGTACAAAAGTGCAACATCAGTAGCAGACATCAATGCAAACATTAATAAACTCGATCCATCCATTCATCAAAACCTCCTCTGAGGGTGCAGAAGTGCATGTTCCGAGGACAAGTTTTTGACAAATCTCTGGACCCTTCTCTAAATGCATGAGAAGGGTTAAAATACTACTTCTTAATTCTAATAATAGTGTTTTCACAAAATTTTAGGATACGGTTTTCAAATGACCGTCCTTTTTCTAATCTAATAAAAAGAAAAAAAAAAACTTCTAAAAATAAGCTACTTCTGAACTTGGTCCTTAAAACTGCAAGTGTTCATCATGGACATGAG
Source organism: Pinus taeda (assembly GCA_000404065.3). Taxonomy (NCBI): domain Eukaryota; kingdom Viridiplantae; phylum Streptophyta; class Pinopsida; order Pinales; family Pinaceae; genus Pinus; species Pinus taeda. The sequence continues at coordinate 12,581 of APFE031145526.1, forward strand.
AAGAGTCGGTTGGCCGACTTCTGAGCTGAGCTGGGCTGTGGAAACATAATCTATGAGAGCTGGCACTACTTTTTCGGCTGAGTTTATGATGCATTTCACAGTCATCCATTGACTGTGTGGCTTGACCAAGTATGCCCAGTAACACTCCCAATTTAACCTGTTCAATGCCTGGATCGCTTTTCCCTTTTCCTGCGCCTTCTGCTTCCATTCTGCCTCCAGTCGTAGTTTATTTGATAGGTACCCCGGTGTGGTCTCCTCGATTAAGTTGTCCCTGTGTAAATTCTCATTTACACAATCGATAAGAATGTTTGCCTGCGTGGCCGCTGTCTCCGTTGCTTGTTCTACCTGCCTGATTTGATCATCCCATTTGTTAAAGAGAAATTCCTTATGATTCTCATTTATTCTGGGTGCATTTTCTCTTTTTCCTTCCTCTCCATCCTGCCAAGCTAAGTATTCCATCACTCGTCTCTCAATCTGATCATAGTCACTTCGCAAGTCTGCCACTTGATTGGTGATTTTATCACTAAGCTCGCAATAGTGAGCCCACTATGATATCTTACATCCCAACTCTTCCTGTTGCTGCAGAAGTTGCTCATTTAAGCCAGCATATTCTGAAACAAATTCGGCAAGCTTAGGCTCGTCTTTATGTATTTCTTGCAAAGTTTGCAACTTCTTTCCTTTTTCGTCTAGACTTCTTTGATAGCTTATCTACATCTGCTGAAAGTCTTCTTGTAACTTCTCGAGTTGTTTGGACGCTTCAATACTAGCAATGGCTGTTGTAACTGTCGTTG